>CM021699.1:113961553-114014777 GCA_011074415.1 Stictonetta naevosa
AAAAGAAAAAGGAAAAAGGAAAAGAAAAAGGAAAAAGGAGACCTGTGGAAAGACTTTCGCTTGTATGCAGCCTAATTAATGCTCCAAGAGCCATGGACGGTCTATATATAGCATTTTTCAAATCAGACTGTCAAGCCACAGTCTGTGTGTGACCTTTTCAAATAATGCCACCAGCAAGAGAGCCAGACTGGCCCTTTGTCATCGCAAGATAACGTGTCTCTGGGGCAACTTGGGTTTTGTGTCCGTGCGGACTGGCTGCTGCTCCGCTGGCGATTTATTGGTGAGGAGGGATGAGAAGGGGTCAGCGTTGGAAGGGAGAGGAGAAAGGAAACAGGGCTTTGTAAGCCAAAGCCCCGAGCAGCTCCCATCAGACTTGCAAGGAGGAACTCAGGGATGCAAGAGAAGTTTCAGCACAGCCTCACTCTCGTGAGGGGAAAAGGATGGTCGGCCACACGGGAGAATGCTTTGAAGTCTTAAAATAGCTTGCACGGATGGGGGCTTCCCCTTGAGGGATCTCAAAGCATGAGCAGTGCCTCCATCCGCTCTCTGCCTCCTTGACAAGGCTGGTGTTTTACCACAGCTTCTCTGACACGAGAGGTTTCTGGGCATGTGCCTGCTGCTAGGTGTCCCCAGCCAGTGTGCTTGTGCACGCACAGTGTCCAGCTCCTCTGGAAAGTGAAAAGACCAGTGGCTTCACTTTTGCATTAAAAAATAGAAGCAAATGTGTAAATATTGTCAAGCACAGAGACACTACGTGCTCAGAAAAAATGAGAAACGGAAAAAAAAAGAAAAAGGAAAAGAAAGGAAAAGGAAAAGAAAAAGGAAAAGAAAAAGAAAAAGAAAAAGAAAAAGAGAAAAAGAGAAAAAGAAAAAAAAAGAAAAAGAAAGAGAAAAATAAAAAGAAAAGAAAAAAAAAAAAAAAAAGAAACAGAAAAAAAAAAAAAAAAAAAAAAAAAAAAAAAAAAACAGAAAAAGAAAAGGAAAAAAAAAGAAACGAAAAAGAAATTTGGGTCTTGAAACAACTGCCATAAATACTAATAAAGAGAACCAAAATGAACCAAACAAAAACGACAACAAAAAAAGGAGAAACGGAAGAAAAAGAGTAAAATTTGCAAGGACAAAAAGGTTTTCTGTGCTGAAAAAATAACATGACTCCCTCTTATCCCCTCCTCAACATTCATTTGAGAAACACTGCACGCTTAAATGAGCCAGAAGAAAAGCACTCTCTCTGCTCCAGCCGGCAGGACTCGCCGTCTCACGATGAAAGTGGCTCTCTCCCACCCTCAGCCTGTCACCCCGCCGAGAAACAGCCTCGATAATAACTTTTTTTGGCCCGTTTGGTCAGGTTAGGTCATGGGCAGCTCCACGTGGCACCGGGCTGCTGAGCGCGAGTGCTTTGCAGATAGGGCTAGCAGCCTGGGGACTTTGATTGCGAGCCAAAACACATCTTGGCTCAGAGCTGCTGTCAGGAAAGCGAGATACCAGCTCAGTTTGCGTAGGCTGAGTGCCAGTTTGATGGCTTAATGGAAAGGATTTAAGCAGGCTTCCCACTGCTGTCCCGTCACGAATGGAAAGCCTTTGCGACCATCCCATGGCGATGGAGCCGTGAAAAGGGTGTGCCAGCATCCCTCGGAGGACCATGAATTGGTTTAGAGCCATGCTAGGGGTGGTTGTACGGTAAAAGGCGACCCGCAGGACATGTGGTGGCCCACTGGCTGCGCTCAGCCATGAGTTAAAGCTGCCGGCAATGAGTCCGGCTTCCCGTTTCAGCAAGGCAAGGGCTGGTTCACCAGAGGAAATGTGTTTCAGGAAAACGTGTCTTCTAAACACGCGGCTGCTGGTGGCGCACCGAAGGCCGTGCTGTTAAGTCCTGCTGGGGGGGATGCAGAAGACTGGGGTGGGGGTGTTGCACCTCCCAGCAGGTCAGCAGGTCCAGCTCTGATGGAGATGCCTCCTGAGACATCCAGGCTTGAAATGGAAGAGTGATTTCTGCCAGATGTGTTCCTGTGTTCCTGCCTGGTGCATCCACATGCCTTGTGTTTTGACACAGTGAATTATTATTATATTTTTTTCAGGTAATTTCTGTTTTCCACATAAGATCGTATCTTATGATTGAAACTCACAACGTTTTTATCAGGAAATGTGAACATTTGGGGTAATTCACTCTCATCTTCCTTCCCTCTCTTGCTTTCGATTTGCAATGCCTATTTTTAATGAGAAATTCTCATTTCTCATTGAAAAGTCAGCCTTTTCAGCAGAAACGTCTCTTCCTTGTTCCAGCTAAATGCACAACCACGTTCCTGACAGCATCCCTTTCAAACTCAAATCCACATTCAGGGAACAAAAATAAAAATGACTTGGAGCTTTGATGCTAATCTCGAGATGCCTGAAAAGACTTCCATTTCCAGAGCACGCTTAGCTCCCACCCTCTGAAAACCCGACCTGTTCACACCATGGTTAGTCAAAGCGAGCGAGGAAGTTGCAGGTCCTCAATCAGAAGAACTGTCTTCACGTAGGGGCTGATTCTTTGAGCACTTGCAGGTTATTATAAGGCCTGAGGACAAGCACCCCAAGCAAGCAGCTGTCTCCATCAGTAGTACTTAAATCCAGCGGTGCACAGGGGTTTTTCCACCTGTCCGCTACCTCTCATTTAATGCAAGGTAGTAGCAGCAGCTGTGGCAATGGAGCTGTTGTGCTTGGGTGAGGACGTGGCTGGGCTGAGGATTTTTGCTGAATTAAAGGTAAGTTTTGACCCCACAGAGTGGAGGGAGGATCCAGCACTGACCTTAAAGGCATCGTGAGTGCTTAGGGACCCGTGGTAAGATGAATGATAGACTCGCACGGTGGAATAACTCACAAGTGAAGGGTGGATTGGCGATGCTGCCAACACCACAGCTGAACAGAGAGTTATGTACTTCTCGCCTGTCTTCGTGCTACTTCCATTAAGCCAAATAATGGCAGGAGGAATTAGGCTTTTGTTAACAATAACCAAATAAATTATTTCTGAGACAGCAGCGTGAAAGCTTCAGACTGTGATACAAGTTGCGTAACGCCAAGAAAAAAAAAAAAAAAAAGTCATAATGAAAGGAGTGTAAAAACTGCAAAAAGAAAGGAAAAGGAGAAAATGGGAAAAGGAAAAAGGAAAAAAAAAAAAGAGGAAAGGAAATGAAAGTTTTAAAATTAATATTACATCTCAGGCACACATAGTCAATAATTTTGCCTTGAAGTGGAAGTGCTCCCATAAGATATAATTCGGCACTTTCCTTTTTTTTTTTTTTTTTTTTTTTTTTTTTTTTTTGTATGATTGAGTAGTCTGGATTTTGTGCTTCTTTTATCAGTTCACTTGAATTATCCTCTTTCACCAGAATATCTCAAATGCCTTGCATGGTTCCTATCAGCCCATGTTGCTACACAGAACAGAGGCAGACATAGCATCATTTTTAGAAACTTAGGCACTGGCTGAGAAAAACGAGAAGTTCCCAAACCATCAGTGTGAGTATTCCTCCAAAACTGGAACCAAACTCAACAGACCATGGTATTTCTGAGATCTGTAAAGGCTAACACGGTACTTAATGCATTTATCATCTTTCCACTTCTGCCTTCTGGCATGAAGCAGAAGTAAAAGACGCCTCCAAAGACAGCTTCTGCTGTGTTTCCAGCCAGAGCGAAAACATTGACAAAAAAAGAAAAGAAGAAAAAAAAAAAAAAAAAAGAAAGAAAGAAAAACCGGTGATGTCTGCTTGGTTGTGGAGGTATGAGAACAAACTGACTTGGAAACGTGCCGTGAAAACAGTTTTGCCAAAGAAAGCATGGTTTCAGGAAAAAATGGTACTTGCACAGAGAAGCACACACACTCACGTGGATGAAGAGCTAAGCCTCACACACACCTGTGTCAGCGCAGGCGTAAGGCTGAATAACACTGAACTGGCTCAAAACCAAAACATTTTACTGTTCCCGTTCTGATCTCTGTAAGAAATGTCAGTTTTGAAGAAAACATTCTGACATTCCAGTAGTTCCTCTGGCCACCCCAAAGCAGGGGTGTCCGCAAGACCACGAAGGCCAGGTCTGCTCTTCCACCCATCCTACCTATTTGCCACCCCAATTTCTCCTTTGCTCATGCCCCATCTCCCTTTCTCCTACTCTTTCACCCAAATGAGAAACATTTGCGTGTTGCCAGCTGCTTTCTTCCAAGCTTCCTCTATTTTTTTGCCCTGTCTGATCCTCTCTCTCTGTCTTTAATCTGCAAAACTTATTTGACATAAATAGCTACAACTGCTGTCAGAGGCCGGGCAGAGGTAGCAGAGGGCTTCCTGCTAAAAGGCAATCATCTACCAAACACCATCTGTGATCTGCAGATAATTGCAGAGGTGGTTGAAGTCAATAACCAGTCTCTAGGCAGGGGCTCCGAGCATCCTTATTTTATACTTTTCTTTCTTCTTGTTCTCTTTGTAGTCTGCCTAGGCTCTCTGATGCCTGCTATTTCCTCTGAAACATTCAGCTGGCTGGATATCGCATCCACAAGTTCTCATGCTGCAGACGGGGCAGCAGAGAAATCTCATGCAGCTGATGCCTCAGATCTCGCTTTGCTCAGCCAACGAAAGGAGTGTATTTCTCTTAATTTCTTTGATGAGTAGGGGAAACTGGCAGCGACAAATATTTAGTGATTTAAACTGAATGTTCCGAAACGTACTGATAAACTCCCTGCCTGGCAATGCTGAAAATACAGAAACCGCATGCCTGTGACATGACAGCTTGTTCTTAAGACCTGCTGTTGGGGGACCACCACCTTGCAAAACCCCACGGGAAGACGAAAGAAGCAGTAATTGAGCTAAGCATCTTACCTTGTACAGAGGCTTGGTTTAGATGAGGGTTGTTGATAAATTGTCTGCCCTTTGATGGAAACAGAAAAAGAAGAGAAGACATTTGTTAGCTTTGCTGTGTTTGCAGGAAGGCCTGCTCTCAGCTTCACAGAGGAGTGGGAGTCTAATCCAGAGCCCACCACCGTCAGTCAGCAGGCCCTGCATCTGGCTCCCTGTGTGTCATGATTGTTTTAGCACATTTTGCTGTGATGTGTTCATAGCTGGCTTCACTGTCAGCTTGAATAAACCTTGTCTCCTCTCTGAATAAAAACATAAATCTGCTATCCACTCATTTTGAGCCTGGTCTATCTAACTCTGATGTCAGGTCTAGGATCAATGGGGGATGAGATGTGAATGGCCCCAGTGAGAAACAACAGTTGCAATATTATTCAAAGCAGAAAACCTGGGGTGTTCTTTGCCATGGCTGTCCTATGGCTCACAGAACATCCTTTCCTCAGGGATACGTTCATAAAAAGAGGCAGTGATTTAACTAACAAATTAATTAGCAGCAAGGTACCCCACATTTGAAACGTTGACCTGGTCCCTAGTTTGGTTTTGGCTCAGAGCCTGGGGATGGTTTAGGGTTAGTTTGGCCAGAGACCACTCCTAATCAGCAGCTGGGGTTCAACCACCTTGCTTTGGAGCCTGGGACTTTAGAAGTATGGAAACGCCCCGGTGGGCTCTGTTGGCCTCTACCCATCTTCAGACTCTTGTGATAAGTCCCAGGTACAGTGCCTAGTGACTGAAGTGGGTCTGAGACCACTGCCAGGGATATTTATATGTATGCAAAAGGGGTGAACTACACACCCTGAATTAAAAAATATTTAGTGCTTCCTGTCCGCCTTACCCTCTGGCTCTCACTTAGCAGCACTGTAGGGAGGGAGAGCTGCTCAGCCACTGCCCTTTCTAATTTAACTGAAAGAAATATGGACCTTCCCTGACATGTGGGAGCTTAGTGCTTGTGGCAAAAAAAAAAAAAAAAAAAAAAAAAAGTGTCAGAATGTGATTGATGATCCTGCATTTACACCGATAGCAGCTTCCCTCCAGTGAACTGGGAAGAAGGGAATTTAGGAAAAGAATATCCTCTTGGTCAACGTGACATTTTCTGTCATGAAAACTGAACTTGATAATGATGGGAGAACTCAGAATTGAAACTAAAGGAGTAAAAAAACCCCACCATCTGTCATCAAAATCAACGATAGACATCCTCCTCCCTCTTTCCCCCTTCTCAGAGCTCAAGACCTGAGACGGTTTTCAGGTTTTCACATGCCCATTGCACATAGAGTTTCTCTTGTGCTGGCTGCTGGATGCAGTGCTGACAACGACAGGGAAAGAGGAAATATCTTCATGTCCTCTGTACAGCAACAAGCAGCTAGATTATCTGATTTCCCAGGTTTATATACAGAGTTTATTATTCGAGATCTCCTAAATGTCTGTGTCCATGCAAGCACAGGCTGTATGCATCCAAAGGGAGCAGCAGGTGCTCAGCATTCCTGATTTTCACAGATTAGCTGCAGACCCTCTTTTTTGTGCCTGTTGTCCGCCCTGGTGGTGAAGTTTCCATTGCGGTTTGCAACTTTGAATCTTAGCCTGAATCTGACCCATCTTTGTGCCATTTGCAGATCAGCAACGCGAGCCCGGTTTGCAGAGTGCTGAAGGCAGCAGCCCTATCTGAGAGATATGGGGCCAGCTTGGAGGATCAAAGTGACAAACGGGGTGGTGGCTGATGAACCTTTTCTTCCTGACCCCTGCCCTGCTCTCCAGTCCAGCTTTATTGGGTTTATGTGGCAAGTTTTTGGTACCAGGGGGCTGAAGGGGTGACCTCTGTGAGAAGAATCCAGAAGCTGCCCCATGTCAAATAAAGAACACTTTCATCTGGCTCCAAAGGGACCTGCCGCTGCTCAAGGCCGAGCCAACAAGCAACGTTGTTTGTGCCTCTGGGAGAGCAGATTTAATAAAGGAAAAAAAATATATATGCTGAACAACAGGAGCTGGAAGAGCAAGGAGTGAGAACCAGCCCTGCAGCCCCCAGATCAGTGCAGCAGGAGGGCAGGAGGTGCTCCAGGCAGGCAGCAGCAGTTCCCCTGCGGCCTGTGGAGAGGCCCCTGGTGGAGCAGGCTGTCCCCCTGCAGCCCATGGGTCCCGCATGGAGCAGATCTCCACGCTGCAGCCCGTGGAGGAGCCCCCGGTGGAGCAGGTGGATGTGGCCTGGAGGAGGCTGCGGCCCATGGAGAGCCCCCGCAGGAGCAGGCCCCGGGCCGGAGCTGCAGCCTGTGGAGAGGAGCCCACGCAGGAGCAGGGGTCTGGGGGGAGCTGCTGCCAATGGGGGACCCGTGCTGGAGCAGTTTGCTCCTGGGGGATGGACCCCGTGGTACGGAGCCATGTGGGAGCAGTTCTTGAAGAGCTGCTGCCTGTGGGCAGCCCCCGCAGGGTCGGTTCAGGAAAGATGGCATCCTATGGGAGGGACATCATGTTAGAGAGCAGGGGCAGAAAGCGACCGAGAAGGAGCAGCAGAGATAAGCATTGGGGACTGACCACAGTCCCCATTCCCCCGTTCCCCTGTGCTGCTCAGGGGGAGGAGGGAGAAGAAGGTGGTTTTGGAGGGAAGGTGTTTTTAGTTTGCTTTCAGTTTCTCAGTGCCCTAGTCTGTTAGTAATAGACAATAAATCACATTAATCTCCCTATGCTGAGCCTGTTTTGCCCGTGATAATAATTGTTTGGTGATCTCCCCGTCCTTATCTCAACCGTTGAGTCCTTTTCATCATATTTTCTACCCCTTTCCCTTTGAGGACGGAGAGTGAGCGAGCGGTTGTGGTGGAGGTCAGCTGCCCAGCTGGGTAAAACCACCACAGCAGCCCAAGCAAATAATAATAATAACCACACACAGCTTTTCAGAGCACCATCATCACAAACCCACTCAGACAATTCATGGCCGTAACAGATGTCCAGAAAGAAAATGGCATCCTTGAGGACTCCAAAAGGACAAAAAACTGCAGACTTACCTTGGGTGGGGCAGGAGGAGGTTTACTCTTGTGTTTTGTATTGCTTCCAGAAGTGCATTTCTCATTGGATGTCAGTTGGTTTTTGCTCCCAAGCAAGCCCATCCTGGAAGAAAAAACAATAATTATTTTATAATGAAATTGTTCTTGGGGAAAGATGCAGACAGCGAGGGACAAAGCAATCATCTAATTCATGAAGAACAAACTGGAGAAGATGCAAATGGGACAGTGGAGGGGTGAGTCTAATAACATCCCATCTAGGGACCTCCTACTACCTCGGACCTTGTAACCTCATAATTTCTGTTCCCAAACAAGCCTGGTCCTTCATACTTTGCAGATGAGTCTGCAAGAAACACTGTAAGTCACCAGAAAAAAAAAAAAAAAAAAAAACACAAAGAGAGAAAAACACAAATGACTTCTGTAGCTGTGTTGAGCAGACTTGCTCCACAGCCAGGTGATGCTCCATGAGTGCTCTGCAGAAGGCGATGCTGGAGATCCTGGGGAATATCACTGTGCTGAGCTGTTCAGGTGTACCAGTGTTTGCTGAGTGCCACATAGCCCCCACACCAAGACCAAGCCGTAGCCATGGTGCTCAGTGTGGGCCTCCTGTACCTCCTGGATTATGTTTTCCAGATACATGTAGATGGAAAAAACACACCCCAGGCACCTTAAGGAGCACTAGACAAAAATGAATCAAACCTTTTCCATGGACTACCCTCTGGTCCACACTACGGTTTCTATACTCATTCTTGAGGGTGGGTTTGATTTGCAGCCCTGAAATGTAATTTCAGGTCTGCTCAATAATCCCAATATAATACTGAGTCTGGGTAGTCAAAATAGCCAAACCACAGCAACCTCAGCCTTCTCAGCCCCCTGAAAATATAGGGAGCAGTTGAAGCCAGCATTACTGAAAAGCTATTGCCATGGGTATGTAAGGTATCTACACCAACCAGCACCAAAGTCTGCCCCAGCCTTGGCTTTGGACAAAAGGCATAGAAAGATGTGGGGTAAATGTCCAAAAAAAAAATAAAAAAAAACATTCCCAACCATAAATACGTTCATCTGATCAAAGATAATTTGGCTCCCATTCTTTCTAAAATACCTCAAGGTCTGCAATGCACATGAAGGAGTGGAGGTCCTGGGAATAATGTGGATAGTCAATTCCCCCAAACATCATGATAGAATCCAACAGATGTGTTCAAAAAGACTTCTGGCAAACCAGATTTGTAGGAAAAAAATATTCCAGTAAAAGCATTTTATTTTATTTTATTTTATTTTATTTTTATTTTATTTTTACTTTTGAGCATGTTTCTTATATTTCAAAAACTAGGTTTCTAACAGAGACCATTTTTTCAAACTGCCTCCTCTCTTCTGCCTCAGCTGAAGTAAGCAAAAGGGAAGGAATTATTGAAATATTTCAGGATAGCCCCATATACAATCTTTTCTCCAATCAAAAGCTTTTCAGCATCCATACGTCTCTAATTTGTTCTCAGACCCAAGTTTTCACATAGCCCATCCACCTGGATGTAGGCCTCAGCACCGCTGTGGGCATGGACTCGGTGCGGTTGGAGGGGAGGTTTAGCCCACTGAACCAGCCACAGCATTTCCTGCAGTGAGATACTGAACTTCATCAGCCTCTCCTCCTGGCTGTAACCAGACCTTGCTTTTCTGAGAAGATCTGGTTGTCATGCAATGGTTCATGTGTTGTGAAGTGAGCTTTTCCTTCCCTTCTACTTGCAAACTGCTGAAAGATGACTTTGCGCCAGCATTTCTGATTCTGAATGGTGTTATCCTAATTCAGGATAATGAATTAGGGTAGCTCAAGTTCCCTTTTCAACCAGGGAACTGCAAATGACTGCTTTAAGTCGAGGCTGGGTGTGAGGGAAAGGTTCTGAACCCAGCGGTGCTCAGGCACTGGCATAGGCTCCCCAGGGCAGTGGTCATGGCACCGAGCTGCCGGAGTTCAAGAAGTGTTGGGACAATGCTCTCAGACATAGGGTCTGGTTTTGTGTGGTCCTGTGTGGAGCCAGGATTTGGACGTGATGGTACTTGGGGGTCCCTTTCAGCTCAGGATGTTCTGTGATTCTATGATTGGACACGTATCTGTGGTCCTTGGATACTCTGGTCCTGAATGGGAAACGCAGACATAGCAATTGGCAATTTTTCTACGGACGTAGGAGATGTGAGATAAAGCATAAATCTGCAATATGCTTCAGATGCCGGTCATGTTGACCCAATTATTTTATAAGAGGACGGACCATCTGCAGAATGGTGACTGCACGTTTTGGGGTCTTGATTCACTATCAGGGATGACTCTGGTGGGTCATGGAGAAACCTCAACTACAGGAAGTCCAACCAGGTGTTGAAGGGGCTTGTGGCCGCACCAGCTCCTCTGACAGGGTTGGAGAGGAGCAGGGACCATGCTTTGACCTCCACATCTCCACATGGTGTTTCTGTGTCCAAGGGAGCATCGCACCCTAGGGACACATCGTCGTCCCACTACACCAAGACTGTAAATACTTCTCTGCAAACACCTCTCTGCACGCTCACATAAACTGAGCTTTCTCCACACATGCAAGTGCAAAGCGACTCCAGACATGTCAGTGCAAAGCGACAAAGAGAAGCAAACAACATGTCCCAGCTCAGGTGGGAAATGGAACCAGCAAGAACTCTCCTGCAAAGGTCACCCGCTCCCACCCACGCCTTTGCCTCCACGGCACACAGACTTTAGCACTGCTCTGGGTATTTATGATCCCAATGAAATCCAGCGTTCATGCTCTCCACGTCTTCAGCAGCCAACACAACTGTCCTTCATGCCAGCAGGTCGTAGACAAAGCCCTAAAATAACGCTGTAGACAAATGCTGAATGATGCAGCACGCTGCTGGTAAGCTCCCAACCCTTTTTCTTTCTTAAAAAAAATTATATATTTTTTTTTTTCAAAAAAGATGGATGAGACGAATGCGCATTTTTCACAGTGTTCCTGCATCAGATTATTGGTTTTTATATCAGCATCACAAAAATAGATTTGAGAAAACTAACCGATAGGTCTCACAGTCTATTTTTTTCCCCAGAGTGGAAAAGAGCGCCGGTAAGAAAACAGGAATTCAGAAAAGCATAAAAATATCCTTTCATCAATTTACTACTTTGCCCATCTAAAAATGTTTATTTTTAATAACTGAAAGTGGGGAAACCCTTCCTTGTAATATAATCTGTGAGTACAGATAAGAAAACGTGATTTTGTTCATCACATAATAATACTTAACCAAAATGTTCTCCATGTGTTCATTCCTTTTTTAACTCATTTTCTCAAGTTTACTCAGGTTCAAAACCAAGAAAATATATTTTAAAAAAAATATTTTGAAGGCAACTAGAAATCGTAATGAAACAAAGATAGTTAAGGCAACGCAAAAATTTCTGGATGTCTGAAAAGTTTTAGCAAAAAAAGAGTCTGGTTTGGATGTCAGTAAGTTTTGGGTAAAAATATTTTGTGCAGAAGTTTTTCTGAGAGATTCTAAAGATCTTTGGCTGAGAAAGTCAGCAGACATAAGGACGGTGAGCTCTGTGTAACGTACGGCTTCGAACATGTGTGGGACACACATGCAGGTCACAGACACATGGGTTACTTGTATAGGTCCTCCAAAAAGTGCTGTGTGCCCTGGAGAACCAAAGGCAATTTCGGTTGTCTTCAGAGGTGACATTTAGGTTAGTGAGAGCTGGATGCAAGTAAAGATGTTCCTGCAGAAATGGTCCAAGGGGGGAGTCTTCTGAAGATCCCACCACGTGGCCCTGCTCAAGCAATATTTCTACTGACATTTGGACAAAGATGTAAGTTTTATCATTCACCCATCTCTGAAAGGGGCTGGGGAAGTTGCTGCAGAGGAGCAAACCACCAAGCTGTGCCTGCAGCCCCACAAGGCCCATGTCCAGCAGAGGTGGACACAAGTCTTTGCTGATCACAGCCTTTGGAGACCTGCCTTGTGTCAATACTTGGCACATTTTGAGTGCTTGGGGGAGATAAAAGCAAAGAGGATGGTGTCAGATTGGTGCAGTTGGACACGCTTATGCTTTATGTTGTAGCAGATCAGAGAGCAGGATGGAGGTACCTGTGCTAAGCCAGGCGCTGCGAGCATGAACTTATTTCCCCATCTCCTCTTTACGGTAAGCAACTCTGCACCACGGGCATGCCGTCGACTGCGGTTGGTTGCTTTTCGCTGCCCAAGCAAGAGTGCTCAAAATTGCTCCTGATATGAAGGCAGCAATGCCTTCTGCACCAGGGATGTGGATGACACAGATGAACGGCCTTGGGATCGCATAGGCGGGCGTGGGGGAAAAACACGACAGAATCTAGCAGAAAAGCAGAAGTCTCGGCTCATCATTTGCCTCACCCCCATGAAACCGTGCCATGGAAAAATAGCTTAAGGCTTGAGTAAGCCAATAGTGTTTCACTGTGAGGGCAGCTCCAAAAACCCCCCAAGACCAGAGAAAGCACAAAATCACCCCTTTTCCATTCAACTGCTAGGGTGGGTCCAGCAGGGTTTTCAAAGTAGACCAAGATTAGATATTTCACCTCGTTTTAAAACTTCAGAATATCCTTCTTAAGAAAAAGCATTTTAATAGAAATAGCATTAAAAAACCCCACCATATTCTGAAAATGCAGACAGTTATGATTTTAAATGCTGAAGTTTTTTTCTTGTGTGTCTTCCCCTTACCAGAAAGAATTACTGAAATCAACTCACTTTGGACGCAATAACGTAATTACACCAGATTTGCAATTTTACATCAGCAAGGAGCAAAAAAAAAGTTCAGCTGAAAGATTTCCCCAGGTCTAGGCACATCCCAGATGCATTAAATTCTCCAGAAGCTTTCTTCTCCCTCAACAAAATATTTCATTACATTTCCAAGCCAGGCACCCTTGGGTTGTGTTGCAAGACAGAACCAGAGAATTATTGAAGAACTTGATTAGATCAGCAGTGATGAAGACATTCCTACCTAAGCATTTTCTGCTGTTTTCCAGTTTTGCTGGGTTTTGGCCGAGTTCTTTTTAATTTCATTTTTAAGGCTGTGAATGATTAGCAGCTTCGTTGCTAGGAGGTGGTTAGAAGGCAGATGTGAACAACAAGAAACGTGCTGTGCTAAGAACAGCAACAGCCCTGCAGCAGATCTGTCTCAGGCAGGAGGTGGAGAGTGTGGCCACTGTCCTCTAGAAGGACAAAGCATGTAAAGTCCCCTTGGACAACTCTTCCTGCAAGCAGGAGGGCATTGAGACCTCCTGCAATGCACACAGTGCGGGTCTCCTGCTGACAGCACGGTGACTCTTATGGCCAAAAACTGGTGCTCACAAGGAGTGACCAGGCTGTGTGTGGAGGGATTAGAGCAATGAATGAAGTCCCTATAAAGAGCTGGAGAGAATCACAGACTCGTCAGTCAGGGTTGGAAAAGCCCTCCAAGATCACCTGGTCCAACCACCCCCCTACCACCAGTGTCACCCACTAAACCATGGCCCTAAGCACCACGTCCAACCTTTCCTTGAATATCCCCAGCATGGAGCCAGAGGCCTTTGCTGGGGAGTGAAGCAGATGGCTGTCTTACGTGTTGCATCCTTAGAAAATTGCTGAAGAACTGGGAATTTCACAGGATTGCAGGGGTTGGAAGGGACCTCAAGAGATCATCAGGTCCAACCCCCCTGCCAAAGCAGGTTCCGTAGAGCAGGTAAAGATTTCCTATTGACAATGCTCAAACCCCACCCAGACCATGATCCTGGCTGGATAAAGATAGCAGGCTGAATTTCTGCTTGCATTAGGGCCTGTTTCAAGCACAAAGAGCCCCTCGCAACATTCCCCAGGAGTATCGGGCTCTCCAGTCACTGCTGGCCCAGGCTGGCATCGTGCTGCTGCCCCTCCCAGCCTCGAGCACAGCCGCTGTGGCCAAGCTGCTCTCCGCAATGGTTGTCCTGCACCAGCCAGCACCCCGGGCAGCGGGTGGATAAATCCAGAGGAGCTCTGTGCCCCTGTGATTACCCCTTGGTGAGGGCTAGGCACTGCAGAAACAAGACTGGAGCCCAGTGGCTAATTTGGGGATCTCTTCCTGCTGCAATCAAAGCCTAGCCAGCTTGTTGTTTCCACTGCAATTTAAGTCTGCCGTGCTTTCCAACTGCAGCAGGTGAATCCAGCCTAAGCAAATAAACCCAGCAGAAAACCTGGCTATTTTGGGTCTGTCTGAGAAGCTGAGACCCTGTGGGAGAAGGCTGCGTGAGGCTGGGGGTGGTGTGTGACTGCACAGATTTCCAGGCGCCTGAGCTTAAGCAGATGCAAAAAAAAGTTTCTTGACAGGGAAGAAAAAAAAAAAAAAAAAAGATAATAAAAGCTTCTTGCTCTCAGTAGAAGTAGAACACAGCTGCAGGCTGCCAAAGTGGTCATCCGCTAATCAAAACATCTGTCTGGAGGAAAAATCACTGCTTACATTGAGCATCGCGCCCCGCTGGAGCTTGGCAGATGCTTGGCTGAGCTGCAAGAGGCTGTGGGCCAGGACACGGAGCCAGGGCTGGGGGTCCCGGGGGTGTCGGAGCAGGCTGCTGGGTCAGGAGGACAGACTGCCTGCCTCACCTCCTCCAAAGATGCTACTCCACGAGCTGTGCGCTTGTGTTGCAACGATGTCTGCTGGGGATGGCTCTGTAGGACCGGGGGTCCTGCAGCATGGTGGGGAGGAGCGGGGTGGGATGTGCTGGAGAGCAGAACGGGGAGGACGGGGCCAGGAGAAGCGTGCACATCTCTCGGGGTGCCAGGAGCGTCTCTGGGGTCCTCCGGGTGCGAGAGGCTTTATCACAAAGCTGCATCACTCAGTAAGCAATTTCTGCTGGCATTTCAACCCAAATTTATCCGGTGCTCAGAGCAAGCATGGGCCAAATTTTGCATGGGCTATGGGAAAGATGGAGCACGGGAAAGGGAAATCCACTCCACAAATGACCCCTGGGTGAGCTCTAAGCCCTGTGGGAGTGGGCACAGGCTGTGCTCGCTTGGCCAAAATCTGCAGTTCTCTGTTTTAAAGACTTTTGTGGGCACATTGTGTCGGCCTGGCCCTCACAGCCGTGGGGACATGGGCTGGTGGATGGGGTGTCCCTCCACACCTCTACGTTTGGTCAGCCACGTTCCTGCCCCTGGAAAGGCCCTTCCCGGAGGTTATTCCTCTGGGGCATGGGGAATAGTTGAGACGAGTTCCCTTCAGAAAGGGAACTGCCTTTTCCTAGCGAGAGCATTTTGCAGGATCCATCGGCCCCTTGGCTGAGGTCTCAGCACCCTCCCACCACCCTCAGACAAGGTGAAGGGCCAGAGGGAAGGGTGCACATCCCCAGCTCCCCACCTGAACGCCTCCAGCCGCTCGGAAAGCCGTGTTGGAGATGGCTGCTGGGCACAGAGCCCTTCCCCTACCCACCCCAGCAGCGCCCAGCTCCAGCCAGCATTCCCCATGCACACACCTCGCTCTCTTCCCCCTCAGGTGGGCAGGGGAGGATGGCAGAACCAGGGCATGCATGCCTGGGATGCATTTCTCCTCTCTTTTTGCTGCAAACCACGGGAACAGCATTCCTGCAAACCATCCCTCGGGGCTAGGTCTCATCAGCCGCTCGGGACTGCTCCCATCTTCTCCCTACCCCACAGATCTCAGAGAATGGAAACAGGGCAGGGGCCACCACATGAAGAGGGGATGGGGAAGAGGAAGAAGGTAGAGAAAAGCCTGCTGGGCTTCTCCCCACCCTCAGCAGGATGTGCACTGGGGTGGGATGACCCCTACTTGCCTGGTTCCCACGCAGCCGCTCCTGGAGACGCGATCCAAGGACGGACGAAGCACTGGTCCGACCCATGGCAGATGCTCCATGGGGCTGGGAACGGTGGCAGAATTTCTCTCTGAGAGACCCCCGGCTCACACCACGTCCACACCATCCATGGGACTGGTGGTTTTGAGTCTTACACCCCCCAGGATGCCGGAGCAGCCTGGTTTTGCAAATGGTTTTTAATGGACTTTCTTTTTTTAATCGCGCCTCTGTGTCAGAACTGGCTCCTCTCTTCCCCCCAAGGATTCCTTGCTCTATTTCGGATATCGGCACGATCCATCGGGGACGGGGGGGGGGCAAGCTGCACTTCCCAGACAACCTGGCCAATGAAAACAGCACAGAGGAAGGCGAGAAACCCAGAGAGAACCCAGACACAAAAACCAGCAAAACCCACAGGCTATTAGCAGCTGTCATTAAAATCAGCTGCAGTGACTGTGAATGGGTTGTTTCCACTAGGCAAACCACCAAATTTTGGGAAATGGCTGAGCATGGCTTTGCATGAAAATTTGCATGGAAATGGCTTTGCAGCAATCTCTTCTTGCTGTGACGAGAAGAAAAATACTAATAAAGGTCTTTTCAGATGAAATGTGTTCTGTTTCAGAGAGCCCCGGCCAGGGTTCTACAAACCTACTGAGTCATGTCACCGAGGATGCGACGTGCTCTAACAAATGAAGACCTCGAGAGGGACTTGCGGGTGACTCTGAGGAAGTTACTTTCTCATTCTGCCTCAGCAGGTTCAGTAGGGAGACTGAAACGTGTCTGCCTCAGGAGATAAATGATGTAAAGCAAGATTTGTTTCTACACACTCCCGAGGCTTCCTGTAGGGAGTATTTTCCATGCATTTTATGGAGCAGACCTGCTGGGTTGCCATTTATTTTCCTTCAGCCATTGCAAGGACCCCCCAGAACCACTGCGTGACCTCTGCGGGTAATGCCACGACGTGGTTTTTACAGCAGGGAGGGAAGGGACGCCGCGTCTCTGCACCCTCGAGGCTTTCTGTTGGTGCCTCGGGCTGCGCTCGCTGGGACGGATAAACGCAAGCCGACATCCGCCGAGCGCGGCGCATGGCCCGGAGGCCGCCCACGTGCTGGTGATGTTGTTTACGAAGGAAAGGCTTCGTGGGGCTGCTCTAAGCCCAGGTCAAGGCAGAGGATGTTTACCAGCCTTCAGATCAGGGTGGCTGAGGACGCGATGCTGTGTGAGCGAGGAAGCGGGTGCCCATTGCCCCAGCACCGCCCGTGGGCATCGCCAAGGCTCTGCAAGCGCTCTGTGCTCCTGGCAGAGGGAGAAAACCCCGTGGAGGGCTGAGAGTGTGCGGGACAACGGTCTGGGCCCTAAGCAGGAGGCTGCAAGTGCCTTGTTGGCCCTTGGGCCATGCCATGCCCCTTATCCTACAGCTGGCAGAGGCTGGGGTCTCTCTGAGGACAACCAGGACAGACACCCACCCCCCTGCCCCTCCGGCAGATGTGCTGCAGAATCAGGCCTGCTCTTTGCATACCAAGGACATACAGAAATGAGGAAGCCCTTGCAGATTTGTCAAACCTCTCCCTCCCCTGCTTGCATTTTGCTGTCTCCGCTCTCCTCCAGTTAAGGGCAGGGGAGGGAGGACAGAGCTGGAGGAGGTCAGGATGGGGCTGGGGAAACAAAGGACAGCTCAGGGTTAGCTGGAGTGCTTTGAGCTTTAGGGCAGGGCTTCATCCTTTGGCAGAGAGTGCATCTGAAGTACCTGACTGCTCTCTGCTAAGCGAGCTTCACTTCCTATTCCTACAAAAAGGGAAGTTGCTTTTTTAGAAAGCTGCTTGCCATCCACCGCAGAGGTAGGAAGGAGGAGCCACCACGAGGTGCAGCAAAGGCTTAGAAATAAGGCTGCCAAGTCATCTTGGGAAACAGGGCGACAGCACGGCAGCTCCAGACAGAAACCTGCTTCTGATTTGAGACACGTTCCCAGTTTTGACAGCGGGGAAACCCAGCAGCTGCAGCCAGCCTGCTGCACAGACCCTTCCAGTGACGGCAGCACTTAAAGCAGCTCACAAGTGAGGAGTTTAAATAAACAGATTAGATAATGTGCAATCTACCTACTGCGTCCCAGGGAGGTTTTTAGGTACCTAGGGCTGTGACCCTGAGGGGAGACTCAGTCCTTCATCCCCGTGCCTCCGCTGTTGCCTACAGACTGGGAATCTCCTGGCTGTGAGACAAGACCCAGAGTGGAGAAGCCCAGGCAGTGAGTGCCCTCCTGCAATCTGTCTGCTCAGAAATCATGAAGCACCAGCCCATGGGTATCCTTTAAAAGAAACTGGAGGGAAGTCACTGCGAAAGCATGCAAAAAAAGGGCACTGAAAAGAGAGGAAGTCTCGTACACAGCTCCTGGGTCACTCCAGATGGGCCCCACCTGCCCCCAACTTCCCCAGCCCGAAGGTGCAGGCTGTCATCTCCCCCGCTCCAGCAGGGCCTGGCTGGCAGTGGTCCCACCTTGCTGCCACATGTTGGCCTCCAGATGTTCTCCAGGAGCTTTCCAGTGTGCAGTCCCACAGCTGGCTCATCGCTGCTACCTGTTACAATCCCCCATAAGCTGTGAGCCGAGCCCAAATGTCCAGCCCGTGGGGTAAATGCTCAAAGATCTCTAGGAATAACCACGATCCCTGGACATGGAGAGGATCTAGAAAATGCTGCCAGCTCCCTCTGGATGACCCAAAACCCAATGGATTGGCCACCCGGCCATACACCCACGCCGCTGGCCCACTGCACAGCCTCCTCCTGCAGCAGAGCCCACTCACACCACATTTACACTCACTTTACACTGAACCCCATAAAAGTGTTCCCGTTAAGGTAACTGCTGCAGAAGGGAATCCACCTTCAATCTGAAGCCACCCAGAGGGATGAAGGCACCTCCAGTTTCCAACTGGCCCCAGGGACTGCTTCCTACCCTGCAGTACAAGCTGAGTGGCTTGTTCCCTCCAGACCTTGTTCTCATGACCTACTCATGACTTTCGCCTCCCATTCCCTGCCTGTTAAGAAAGAGTACCCTAATTTACCATCTGAACCTCCCAGCTGCCATTCCTCTGGCAGATTAAAAGCTAATTTAAAGCACTGGAGTGCTGCTGGAGGAGGATGCTGACGCATGGTAACCAACCCTCTGGCCTCCATTTTGACCACTGAGGCTTTCTGCGCTCTGATGCAGCATCTCTGCTAGTAAAATAGTGTCAGGTCTCTCATCTCTCCCCCTTCAAAATAAGGTGGCTGTATCCAAACTCCTTGCTAGGGCTTTGTGGGGCTCTCCCTTGTTTAGCTACTGGTATTTATTGCTGAATCCTGTGGGATAGCCCAAGGGACTGGGAAGAAAATGCAGCAGTGGCTTTGTTTGACGTTTACTGGGGGGGTAGGGATGTGCTCTCCTCCCCAGTCCTCCCTGCCAGGCTTCCTCCACGCCATGCCTCTTCCTGCTCCTTGCAGCAGCTGAAGCCCTGCCTCAATGGTATTTTCATCAAATGCTGGAAAAAGGGTATTTTCTGACACAAGTTTACTCTAGTAATGTCTCAAACAGCTGTGGTCTTCCTCCTGTGAGTGTCAAATGCTGAAGGCCAAATACGGAAGACACAACTGGGAAAAACTCTGTGATAAAAGTCAAGGTAAAGCTTTTGTATCAATTTTTCTGTTTGCTTAGTATGACCTTGTTTCTCCCTCTTTCCATCACGTGCTGCTGATGACACCTTGATTTTTCCGCAGACCACTTAACCTGCATTCAAAGCCCATTTCTCGAGAATCATGCACCCATTTTGAGATGTCTGCCCCTAATTTTCTCATTTCCAAGCCATTCACCATGAGCAGTTATTCACATAAACACGGATGCCATTGTGGCTGGGGTGTTGGGCAGGCACCATGCTGGTCTCAGCTAAGTCCTGCAACACCTCGGCTCCTCTGCCCGTGGCATTTTGTCAGGGTTTTCCTTTTTCCCACCATGGGCTGCACTGAGCAGAGGGATACCCTCCTGTGAGGCCACCTGGTGTAATCTGATGGTCCTTCACCACTTGCCACCATAACAGGGGAAGAAAAGAGGTCTGAGAAAAGAGGAGGCTGTGATCTCCTGTGTACGAGGAGATATTTGCAATGTAGGAAACGGGGACCCCGGTGACTCGGATGCAGGGTCAATCGCCTGATTTGCCTCTTGGCCATAATGCAAATGGCAGCAAGAGTTTGTTCACCCCAGCTTCCTCCACCCAGAGTTGCGTATTCAACCATAGGTAAGGCGGCCCATACGCCCCAGAAAAATTAATAATTTTTCACTCTTCTCCTCTTACTGGGTAGCAAAGGACTCATTTGTAAACCCCATGTGTTTTCTATTTCTGCTCTGTCTCCTACGTGCCTGACATGCAGGACACGAGGAGTCCTGCACGCTGCTTTTTGATCAGCAACAGATTTCCCACTTTCCAGACGAGCAGAAGTCATCTGTGAGATCCAGTCAAGTTCAACGAATTATTCCACAAGTAAATGAAAGTTTGTCAGGGAGGAAATCAGCAGAGAGGTTTTGAAAAGCACATTTCACTTCGGAAAAGAAATACATTTTACTTTTTTTTTTTTTTTCAGAAATGTAGGGCTGGCCCTCAGGTCATCTAATCCGCTTGGTGGACCTGTATTTTTCTGGGAGACAACTTAATTGGTGCTTACAAGCTTTCACTGATGGAAATTCCCACTGCTCCCCAGTCTGTCCCAACACTTCAAGATCCATAGCCTTAAAATGACTTCTTAATGATCGGCACTTTTTAATGATCAGCACGAATTTCCTTACTGAATGACCTACAACTCCTTGTCCTGCCCATGGTGAACACGAAGTTTATTCCCTCCTTTTTTTTTTTTTTTTTCCTTTTTTTTTTTTTTTTCTGCAGGGGCACCAGCAAATCAAGCAGTGCTACTTCTTGCAAAAGTTCCCCATTGATCACGCTGTCCGCACCTTTGCTCAACTGTGTCCTTCTTCTTTAGGCCTTTTGAAATGGGGTTTGGGAGCTTGAATAGACAAACCCGCAATGTTTTCCGAGTTAAGACTGCCCGACATTAACAAAGGCAAAATTACTCTGTAAAACCCCAGAAACATTGTTCTCTAGCTCAGTTGCAACATTTTCTTGGAAGCAATTATAATTATAAGTCTATTTTTTATTTCAACACAAGGAGCTGCTCTCTTTTGGGGTTGGGTTTATTTTTAGAGGGGAGAGGGGGATTTTTTTTTGGCTGGACAGTGAAACGAATTCAAGTGGCTTTAGCCCTGATGTGGAAGACAGAGAGACCTCTGAGAAGAACAGGGCTTGTTGAATATGAAATGCTAGAGGCCTGGTTTATGTTCCTGGTTTATAAGTTGCACTTTAACATTTATTTTTAAACCAAAACCATGACCTGTATATCCTGTTTCATATAGGGATGTACTTTCTTTTGAGTTTCATGGTGACATCTGATGGTGCAGCCAATTCTTCCACAAGCAGTTGGACCCTGAGGCTGTAATCTGTTGCCAAGACCCCTGAAAAGGGAGAATTGCATCCAATTTTATCCCCTCCGCTACCTCTAATCTCTGCTGCTTGCAATGCGGTACAGATCTAACGAGAAAGCTGAATTGCAGCACATTAAATGAATCAGTGAGTGGAAACTTTGGGGTTGCCCATGGCTCCAGCAGGATTTAGCCCCGGGGCTCTTGCAAAATTGTTGCCCATGATTGAACCCCGTGGGTCTGCAGGAAACGACTGACTACAGGGGAGCTCACCCACATGGAGTCAATGCTTGGTTGCCTCCTTGAGTCTCATCAAGCATGAAAGAGCAGCAAGGAAACTCCCTTTTTAACATAGAGAGAATGGAAAAACTGATAGGAAGGAAGGAAGGCAAATAATGATGAAGTAACAGTACGCCCAAGTGCTCCTACTCTGCCCAACGCAGTGCCGTTACTCCCATGAAATCCACAGGGGCCTGTTTCCAGATGACAACGGGGTATCGCTGGTGAAAAGTGTCCCCTCTCCAATAGTCCCCTCTGCACGTGAAGGCAGCCTCAAAACCTGCTTGGACTTTGATGTGCCCGTAAAGGTTTCATGCAGAATTAAAGGCTGAAAAGTCAGTCAAGAGGAAAATCACAAAGCAGAAATAAAAGAGCTGATCTCCTTGTCTGAAATGAAAATATGGCCCAAATTGTGTAGAAGTAGGATGCCTTTATTATTATTATTATTATTAATATTATTATTATTATTATTTAATGCTCAGATTGAGATATCATGGGCTTATTTAGCAGAGGCTGAAGAGCACCCCACCCCAACTGAGAACAGTACAGCGCAGGGTAGAAATGCATACAATAACACCCCTTGTCTATTAAGCAGAATATGGAAAGTCATTATAAAAGCAGAAAAAAAAATAGTAACACCACCACAGAATATTCACTTAAATATGTCTTGGGTCTTTTCTCCTCCATCAGAAAATTTGGCCTTTGGCTTTTTTCCTGTAACCCCCAAGGTGTAGTAATAGCTCTGTTTTGGCAGAACAAAACAAGAATGGGCCGAATTATTTTTTTTAGCAGATTTTTGTGCATCGGCATAATGATAGTGCTGCAGGAGGTCTAGCAGAAAATACAAAATGCGGGCAAAAGATCACAAGTTTGGCAGCCCTCAAAAGTTACTTAAAATTTATGATAATGACTAATAGAGTATATTAATGAGGATGCCTTCACTGGCCTGCAGGTGTCCTTTTTTCTCCTTAATTTCTAGCCGGCTTCTCTTCCCCATCTCACACGAGACCCAGGACCACATGTGAGTGCTGTGTGTAGCACCATCAACAACATCACTACGGACCATGTACGCACCTTGTCCCGACCCTACATTTTCAGGGATCCGTAATAAATTCAATTTCACGGCAGCCTTATGAGATAGGAAACAAAGTCCCCGTTTCACCAGGGAGGTAACTAAAGTGCCACAAAAAGCATTGACTTGACGGGCATCACCAGCCACGATGCCCAGATGCAAAATGCCCCATGACAGTGCAACTGCTCTTCCTCCCCAGAGATCGCACCGTAAGCAAGGTGGCTTCTGAGAGATCCAGGCTCCAAGTCAGAGCACTAGGGAAAAATTTGAGCCTGGTCTGGATTATAACCGGGAGTGAAAGTTATGGAGGTTTGTGTAGGTTCTGCCTTTCTGGGGATGGGAAGTGACCAGGGGGAGAAGCATTAAGCCTGTCCTTCCTATAACCCCTTTTGGGGTTCTCCAGTTTGCCAGAAGCTTTGTCCACGTTAAGCTTCTGTTGGTTTTACCAGCTTAACTGGAGGAGCTTGTGAAAGCAGAATTATTATCTCCAAGGAGAAAAATATCTCCAAAATGATCCAACCCATCTGTGGGGCAAAACAAAGAAAAGATCTGCAGTCCCAAATGTGCTTCTTGGCAGAAGGCAAATTAAAGCCTCAACCCTTCTCTGCACCGTACGCAGCACCCAGCCGTTCAATTCAGCAGCCACCGCCTGGAGCCTGAACATCCAAACTTCCACCTCCCTTTGCTGTTTAGAGGGCTTTGATCTACTTGTATGTTTTTGGTTTCTTTTGAAGAAAAGGAGATTGATCGGTGCCCAAGAGAGAACATGCCAGGTCAGCTTCTCACTTAGAGCACCAGTCCCACTTCAGAGGGAGCCCCTATTTCAGAAGATACACCCTGCCAGAACGAAAGAAAGAAATGCACTCTGTCCTGATCCATGGCAGCAGCACAGCCAATTCCCTTCAATATCCTGCCACACATCTTTGAGGGCTTAATCACCACCGATGGCTAGACAATAACCAGATGCCTAGACAATAACCAGAGATGGACCAAATCTCGGGTGCACTAAGTGCATGCACCCAATGAAGAGGAAGGCGGTAAAAAAAGCAGCAGGAATGAAGTAAAGTTTTTGAATTAAAAAAAAAAATATATATATATATATATAAAAAAAAGTGCTCTTACCTGGTAATTCCTTTGTTCGGATTAAACCATAGCCCACTCGATCCTAGTTGTCCACCAGAGTTAAAAAATCCCTTGCAGGGTGCGTACTTAAGAACATAAGCTCCCCTTGATAAGTTTTAATCCTTAAAGCACGTAGAAAGAGAAACCCTAATTCTTCATGGCGTTGTCAGTTGACTGCTGTTAGTGGTTTCCTGTCGACAACAGCTGAATGACAAATCGAACTAGTTTGTTACACTTATAGCAATTAAAGGGCTGGTAGTGTAACCACACGGCTCCTTTAGTGCTGATGTTGGAACCGTGGCTACCTTAGAAGAACTGTTATCCACAAAGGCTCAGCGGGCTATAAAAAGCACTGTCCCTCTTCAGCTGATGCCCCAGACCACTCTCATTCAGGCTGGTGTGAAGGCACCCATGAAGCCACAGGGTATAAAATCTGGTTTGCAAAGGGGAGGAGAAATACAGGTCCTGAGTTTTCTAGACTGGCCCGTTCACAGCTAAGAGCATGCTGGGCCAATAGCAGGGATGGAGATATTTATTGCATGTGCTTAACCTTTGGCAGAGTTTATCTCCAGTCAGGTTCTAGTCTGAGCAGCTTCCCCTTTTGTAATCATCTAGGTTACGGTGCCGTAATCTTACTCACTTTCCATTTGAGGTTCTGCTTCTGCTTAAAATCTCATCTGAAAGAGAGTGGTCATGTTCGTCCTCAGAGCTCTCTGCGTCTCAGCCAGCTGATGTCATTAGGGCATGGAAGAAGAGATGCAGGAGAGAGATGACAGCATATCCTGTTATCTCTTTATCACTTGTATGTAAGATCTGTACGATCTGCCCTCCTTGTATTTTTTGCCATTAGCAACTTGCTATATTGCAAAAAGTTTTGCCCACCCAGTGCTCATCTGGAGCTGTGGTGGGCAGGGATCAGCTCAGATCACACCGTGCTGGGGTGTTTCACTGCCTGCTGCCTAATGCTGTGAAATGTGAGTGCTCTCATTTCCACCCTCACCAGCAGGATTTCAGACCTACCAACCCGCCTGGAGGCCAGGAAGCTGATGCGCATCGCCTCGTGATTCCACTGGATTTTGGATAGAGCCTCTGCTGAGTCAAGGCAAGGCAGCCCAAGCGTTTCCCAGACAGCAGGGATCCTGCCTGAAGCTGGATCTTCAGTGGGCTGTTTATCAACTCCTTCTGTGTTGGGGAATTACAAAATTATGCAAGAGAAGTTTAAACCTTGGGTCTCGGTCCTGCAGTTTCAGGTAACATCACTGGCCGAGATAACATCCTCTTGCCGATGGCTATCTGGGGGTTGGTGACAGCCTCCAGAGTATGGGTCTGTCCGACTATGGTTCATTCACTAGAATCATAGAAGTGCTTGGGTTGGAAAGGACATTAAAGATCACTCATATCCAACCCCCTGACACAGACAGGGATGCCAACCACCAAATTAGGTTGCCCAAGGCCTCACCTAACCTGGCCTTGAACACCTCCAGGGATGGGGCATCCACAGCTTCTCCAGACAGCCTGTGCCAGGGCCTCACCACCCTCAGAGTGAAGAATTTCCTCCTAACCTCTAATCTAAATCTCCCCTCTTTTAGTTTAAAGCCATTCCTATCATAACCTGCCTGAGCAAAGAGTTGTTCTCCATCTTTTTTATAAGCCCCCTTTAAGTATTGAAAAGCTGCAATGAAGCTGAAAAAAAAACAACTACAGAAGAATCTAATAAGAAGTAACATTTCATTCGTTTTCATTTTAGTGCCTCCAAAATGGGTCAGTTCAGTCCAGAAACCAGAAAAATCAAACCGCTGGTCTGCAAATAAATAAATAAATAAATAAATAAATAACCGCTTTGTCTTTCATTTTTGCCCTGAGCTGAAGCTATTGGCCGGATTCAGTTTGTTGTGCCACCAAAGGTTGAAGTGAAACTGTGTTATCTGGCCATCAGCTACAAATCCAGGAAATTTCACCCAGTTCTTGCAGACACTGACTCATACACGGGGGGGTGCCAAGGACAGGGATGCTGCTGCCCGTCTCCTTGGCGGACCCCTCCGTGCCCCGTGACACATCTTGCAGCTCCTGCTGGTCCCTGCAGAGGCTGCTGAGGAGATCCCTGGGGAACTGGGCTGCCCACGCCACCTTTCCATGCAGCCCACCACGATCTGTGGCTGCTGTTTCACAGCAAAATTAGCTTGGGCATGAACTGGGACAGGGATGAATCCTAAGCAGCGCCCCTTCCTTCTCCATGTGGGCCCTGTGTACGTGGGGCCTCCCTGATCTTTGCTGAAAGAACCAGAAGGCCCTGAGGATGGTGCTTTCAGGCCCACTGCTGTGTTAGTGTTGGTTTGTGAGTGCTGTGACGGTGGCATTAAGATGTGTGCCTCTGTCAGACCCCGTAACCCCACCACTTTGGGTGTCTGGCCCTCACCAGCTGGCCTGTGGTGGTGCTGGGCCAACATCCCTCCTGTCCAGCAGTGTCCTGGGGGGCCGCCAGGCAGTGGATGTCCCAGGTATGTGGGACACACAGCTCTGCACCTCTGCTAGTGACCAAGGAACATCACGGATACATTCAGGGACATACGGACATCAGGAAATATCTCACGTCTCCACGTCAAGGACAGTAGGCCTAGAATTCACCGCGGTGTCTGAAGCTCAGTATTTAACCCAAGATGGACACGGGTGATTCTGTAAGGGAATTCATCCCACCCTAAAGCAGTATCTGAGATAGGCTTTCTTCACTTTTCCCTTCCATGGCAACAATTTTAGGGTGGACACAGAATGTTTGAATTGAAGTGTGGGGAGGTGGTATTCACCCCAAATCCCTCCACTCCCATATTTTTCAGTGAAGATGCCCGGAGGGCATGTTATGAAGTATCCTTAATGGGAAACCAGGTAAGACTGGAAAGGGAATTTTTTATTCCCTAGCGGTTCTGAAAAATAATTTACAACTATTTTGGGTGAAAGTGGAACACACATCTCTTTTTATTTATTTTTTTCTTCCAGTAAAATAGAAAGGTGGAAAAAACTGCATCTTGGTCCTGAGATTTTAAATGCTTTTTGCTTCTCCGGGTTGCTGCAGTGAACTGGGGTTAGCAGATTCTCAAAGGAAAGCCTTTACAAATGAGCCACTTCAAATTCTTGGGAAAGGTTATGATTTTCTTTGCAAATGATTTTCAGCTCTTCAGGGCTTAGGGACTTTTTTGGAGTCGAGGAGAAGAATAATTTGCGAACTTAACACATACATTTACAAAGCCAGTGCTGCAGTTTCCACATCGATTTTTTTAAGTGATAGAAAACAGCTGGGCTCCAGCCCTTCCATGACAGTGGTGAAATGCAGTTGGAAGGGGCAAACAGCAAACATCTGGGGGTGAAACCCAAGCTGGACTGGGCCTTCTGTGCCGAGGTCCCCATTGAAGCTCTCATGGTGTCTTGCACTGGTTCCCCTGCGGTGACCAGGGGACATTAACTGGAGACCTGCTGCCCTCTGTAGGTTCCTCTTTCACATTTTCAGGTTGACGAGCACCCAGATGGCCCTCCAGCCATCTCAGGGGACTGTCCTGCTACAAGCACCTGTGTGGGGAGCACTGGCTTCTTGTAGCTAGGCTAGGTTGGTGGCACCACAGCCTCCTCTCCCCATCCCAGTCCTGGCACGCTGAGTCCTTCGCCTTGGGGAAAAGGCATTTATTTGGTGACCAACCAAAAAGCAACCATCGATACTCCCAGCATGTGGTCCCACAAAATGGCCACACTCCCCCGCTGGCATGCCCAGCTCCTCCGTGCTCTGTTAGCAGGATGCCTACAAAAAAACCTACCCCAAAGCCAGACGTCAAGGCAAGTAGATGGTTCAAACCCTATCTGCTCTGAACTGCTCCTGTTATGGAAGAGGAATGGCCATTCTGCCTGCTGGTGACACAGAGGAAACTTAGAGTGTTGGGGTGAGATTTGGCTGGCTATAGGGCACGTCTACCTTACGGGACCATGGTAAGCACAGGAGATTCAGGTTCCCAAAAAAGCCTGCAGGGAATCACTCCCACAGCAGGCAATTTCCAGCCTGGACTTTGCAAAACCACATCCCAGCAAGGATCCAGGCCTGTATCAAGGTGTTCCCAGGGGTTCAAGTGTCCTCCAGAAAAAGTGCTGTGCCCAGGGATGCTGAAGGTTGTAGCTCTGGAGGCTGGCTGCTTTTGCAGCTGAGTGCAACAGAAGGGGCTTGCTTTATCTGAGCAAAATAAAATAAAATAAAATAAAATAAGAAAATAAAACAAAATAAAATAAAATAAAATAAAATACTGAGCCATAAATATAGACAGCATTAGTGTTGTACAGGTTTATTTTGAGTTATTACACCTAATTTCAGGTGCTTGTGCAGGTGGTTGGGGTTAGAGCCTCATCACGGACAGTGCTTTGGTGGAAGGAAAGGAGCAGCTCCCACACAGGTCCTTTGGGTGAAGACAACTTAAATGAGATAAATTCAGGGCAAAAACATTCATAACCCAAAAGGAGACTTCAGAGGGACCTAGCTCCAGCCTTTCACTGGTGTCTTATGTCAGCTCATTCAAAACCCATTACACAACTAAATTAAAAATAAACATTTACAGAAGAGGGAGCAGGGTCCATGTGTGGTCTGTTACGGCGACGATAGAGATGTCCAGCCTTGGTGGCGACACCTCCGCTGGTAAACTAACCTGCTGCAGACCTGGTCCCTGGTCCTGAGGCCAACTGACCTTGTCTGGCCACATCGTGCAATTAAATGTTCTTGGCTATCAAAACTGGGTGGCTGCATCCAAACTGTCTGCCAGGAAGGGGCCCTGAGCTTGCTAATTCCTGGTCAAAACCACATGTCCATGCCCGTGCCCTGATATCGTTTGATTCATGGTGAGAGACACATTTTTGGTTTGATGAGATGTTGCAGGAAATGTTGAGCCACCCATTTGCTGCTAAGAGTTTAAACGCAGCTGCAGGGCTGTATCAGCGGGTCTGAGCAGCAAGGGAACAGCTCTCACATCTCCCTGGTCCCTCCTCACCACCAGCAGCCCCAGGAAGGGTGGGTGCAAGCCATCAGCACGGCTTTGAGAGCTGATCACCAGGCAGCTTGCATATGCACATCTGAGTATTGACAAAAAAAGGTGCTGTCCAAGCAAAAAAAAAAAAATAAATAAAATGAATTTGCATCAGAAATGTGAAAATGCTGCTCTTCACTCTTCAGAGTCTGCAATGCTGCATCTCGCAGGGTGCCTTGCGCTCGGTGCTGTACAAACACAGCTTCTAAACTGGGGATGCTGTGGGGCACCCCAGGTCTGGTTCTGGTTGATGGGATCATTGGGATGCAAGGCTCAGGAAAAGGGCTGTAAATCAGCCCCTGCCGCCCTGGGGGAGAGGAGGGACAGGCGGGAGAGGGGCAGGGTGAAGAAAAAAGCAGGAGGCTGGATGTGGGAAGGGGCCTGGGTGATTAGGTGTCTGTGGCCGGCGCTTAACCCTTCGCACCACCGGATTCAAAATCCTGGCCCGCAGATCTGAGACACCAAATGTGCCACAGCTGCACCTGGGGATGGTGGGGGGCTGCTTTCCAGAGCCACCCTCGGGTTTTGTGGTGTTAATCCTTAACCTCTGGGGAAGGAAGGAAAGCCTGGGTCCCCACGTCACCCAGCAGCTGGGCTCCTGCCTCTCTCAGAGGCAATAAGTGGTTTCCAGCCCTGCTGGGGGAGATGTGGGAGCCACAGGCTCTTTCCCAGTACAACAGACGGGCAATGACCAGTTTAAGTGCTGGTTTCTGCATGGTGCCAGCCACGGTGCCCCAAGATACCCACCCCAGGGCTTCCCGGAGATGCTTCCCAGCCTTGCCAAACCGTCCCCATCCCTTTTTGCCTTCCGCATGCCTGCTGACCTCTGGGCAAGCCGTGGCATCTGGAAAATGTTATCCCCAGACGAGTGCCAGAGGTCCCCGGGCTCCGTGGAGAAGCGCTCACATCTCTCCATGGTGCGTAACGGGAACAGCCACAGGGACAGCAGCCACAGGCTCTCCGGGCACCTCCTGTGAGTTTTTGGGGTCCCTTCATCCCCCGTAGCATCCCTATCCCTCCTCCCTCATCTGGGTGCCGGCATCGGAGGATGTCTAGGACCCGGGCTGCGCAGCTCCTCCCTTTCAGGTCTCTCCAGGGTTATTGCTTGGTGGGAGGTAGGTTCAGGGCTTGGTGGTATGAATGAAAGAGAGACAGGAAATCTGGACTGAAAAGCTCAAACTGGAATAGCTCGCCTGTCTCCAGGCAACAGGCCTGACGCAACCGCTGGGGAGAGAGAGAAAAAAAAAAAAAAAAAAACCCCCTAAAAAAAAAAAAAAAAAAAAAAAAAAAAAAAAAAAACAGAGAGAGAGATTTCTGAAGCGAGACAGGGAGGAGGATGAGACAGTCTGCTGAAGGCACTGGTGACACCGCTCTGCAAACACCAAGTTGGAGACCCGAGGCGGAAGGAGGGAGCCAAGATGTCCGTGCAGCATTCCCGCTGAGTCCCTCCCCGGTGAGTTGGGTGCTGGGGCTGGGGAGAAGACCACAGACCCCCCTCTGCACCCAGGGCTGCAGCCACCCCGGGGGCAGGAGACCCCTGGCTTTGGTCACCCTGTGGAAAGGGGGATCAGCAAGGACCAGGTGCCTGGGGAGGGAGCAGTGGGGTGGGGGCGACGGGGGGCAATGGGGACCCCAGGGCACCGCCAAGTTCAGCGTGCATGCTCCTACACGGGGGATTTGGGGTTCACCTTTCCCCCCCCCAGCCACCATCTCCTGCTTGGACAGCCCCCCCTGGAGATGGCCAGGCTGGCAGCACCCTGATGGTTGGGACCGGCTGGAAATCAGGGCAGGGTCTGCGTTGCCCCCCCTTTGCAGCGAGGTTTGTGGATGTTGCTTTCAGCTGGGAGAGGTGTGGGGGCACTCACCACCTTCAGGGGGGGTATTTTTCGGGGTGTAACAGGGAAGAGTGTGACCCGGTTCGGGACAATCACCTGTTGCTCCCTTTGCCCCCTCCCTGAGATTTACAAGAGCCCTGGGGAGGTTTGTGCAGGGCAGGCACCGTGGGAGAAAGCCTGGTGGCCTCGCAGGGCGTAGCTACCTCCGGGTTTTGAAGCAGGCACCGCGTCGAGCAGAGCAGGTTTCCACCTGCTCATGTCTGGCCCTTGCAGCTCATCTGAACGATAAAGAAAACAAAATCATCCAGAACTTCTCCAGAGCCCTTTATAACATCCTGGGGCTAATTACTAAAAGAAAAGGGTTGTCCTGAACCCTCCCAGCATGGGCACAGCCCTGCACGAGCCGGGCACCCCCGGCACAAAAGCGCACGGCGCAGCTGATCCGCGCCCCCCGTTGGCACCCGTGCAGGGCTGGGGGATCCTCCCTATTTCCCTGGGATGCTCCCTGGATTATGCACCCCTGCTTCACCCCTGGGAGCTTTTCTACATTAGGAACCTTGGTAAAAGGGGATGGAAACGAAGGAAAACCCGGTGCCTTGTTTCCAGTAAGGAGCTGTGTCCGGCTGGTACCACGTCGCCGCGGCTTTGTCCGCCCATTGCCGCTACCCTATGGATTCCCCACTTTTCCGTGGGAACAAGCTGTGGGTTTTCCCTCCTCCAGCCATCATTTCAGCATGCTGGTGCCACCGCTGTCATTCGCATCTCAGGTCTCCTCTGCTTTCCCGTGCACACCTCTTCGGGGGGATCAGAGCAACACAAAAATAAAGCAGAGAGGGAAGGAAGGAGCCTGCAACAGCTCCGCGGCCATTCGGGGTTTGCAAAAGGTAGCAGAGACACTGCAGGAAAATGGAAAAAAAATAAATAAATAAAAAGCAGCCTCGGAGTAATTCAGCCTTTCTGGGAGGAGGGAGCTGGGGTCTGTGAGCAGCTCACCTTAAATAATGTTAAATAGCAAATTGGGGATGAGCTCGGCGCTGGAAGCGCCTGGGAGGAGGCAGGTCTGAGCGCAGTGCTTGGTGCTCCACGGCTGCTAAGGCGAGTAATTGGATGGGACAGAGAGCACGTAAAGGGGATTAGGGGGTCGCCAGGGGGCCGATCCTGCCCCCTGATTGCTTTAATTTGGAGTCAAATGGGAACTGGTCCTGGCATTGCATCTGCAGGGGGTGAGCTCAGTGCTGGGCAGAATGAAGCCTGAAGCCAAAAGAATTGTTGATTTTTTTTCCCCCTGAAATCATACCCTTTTGCCTGCTGCTTTCCCTGCTGCACTGAGGGAAAAATAACTCTGTGTGCCAGTCTCCTGGGAAGGGAGCATTTCTCAGCTTGATCCGGCTCCTTCCCAAGGAGTCGCAGCCCTTCGCATCTCCCCGGCTGCACTGGCACAGAGGTCCCTGCCCTCTCCAGCTGCTCTTTCCCTTGGTGAAACGCAGCTGGGTTTGGGGGTGGACAGCAGTGAAAATTAAGGAAAGAGTCTCTGCCAAGCCACAGGTCCTTTGAGAACGTATTTGGGAGCCAAGATTAGGTCCCAAGATAAAAGGTTGCCTTTGCTGCTGCTGCTCAATCCCTTTCCCTCTAAGAACAATTTTACCTTGTTTCGGGTGATGGGCTGGGAGTCAGCCTTGCCCCCCCCCCCGGTTTCCATGAAGGCTTCCCAGTCTTCAAATGCTTCCCACTCATCACCAGCAGACTGGTTTGCAGGAATGCCAAACATCTGGCACAGCCCGAGCCATCTTCGTGCTGGGTTTCCACCCGACCGCTGGAAATCTGCTGATGGAGGGGAACTGGGCTGCTCTGGAGATGGAGCTGCCAGGGTTCAACTGAAGCAGGCAGCAATCTCCGTCCTGCTGCCTCAAAAGCAGCCTGCTGGGTTTTGTGGGGGGGTGCAGGAGGGACAAGGTGCAGCAGGGCTCCAGGCGACAGACGTGTCTGTTGAGGCAGGTTCTGAAACTACTGCTGACACTAGGGGGAAATGCCCTAAGGCAAGCGTGTCCCCTCTCTTCTTCCCATTTTTAATCCTCTTGCCAGGCTGAGGGATTGGCTGCAGCCCCCCATGGCTCCCCCTTACTCCTTCCTTTCATCTGGGGCTACTTCTGGGGGGTCATAAGGGTGGAAGGATGAATCCTCAGGGTGAATCCTCACCCTGCTGCAGGTCGTGCATGAGTGGAAATCCCACGTCTCCCCTCTTGCCCCCATTTATCTGCCAACACCACGTCCACACCCTAAGGGCTGAAGCAGCAGGATGGGCTGCCTCTCCGCTGTTGACCATAACATCTGAGCTGCCTGGGAGGTCTTTTTGGGGTTGTTCGTGGTGGTAAATGCCCAGGAACACCCAGGAGCACCCAGGACCCCATTAAGCTCTATCAGTGTCTCAACCCACTATATGGGGTAGCCCTGGAACCCCCTCTCCAAACCCTGCATCGACCCAGGGACAGAGACGTGGTCTCCTCCCTAGGTTGGAGGTGGGTCTCTGCATGAGAAGGGATGAGGCTAATGTGGGCATCAGAGCCACCCGACCAGTGCTCGTGCTTGGTGTCCCCGTCTCTCTGCTGGAAGAGGGGCCAAGCCCCCAGGTTTGTGGCCAGGGGCTCTCCACGTGCAGCCCATCCTGCCCCAGCTGTGCCAGGCAGGTGCTGAGCACCCTCTCCTGAGAACACCGATTCCAGCAGGGGCTCACACCCGGAGGGAGTCCTGGCTTCAGGATCAGGCTGATCTCCAGGCTGCTGGCATCTTCTCCTGCTTGGGGGACGGAGGCTGGAGGTCGCCTCAGGACAGGCAAGAAAGGAAACCAGATTATTTTCCTGCAGGAGCAGATTCCAGGTGCTGCAGAGACCGATCGGGCTGCCAAATGCTGGATAACACAACCCAGGGAGAAATTCTCTCCTCCGAGCCTGTGGGACAGCCCGGGAGAGATTTGCAGCCTGCAGCGGCCTCACTGCTGGAGCCTCGGTGCCTGTGCTGCCCGGAGGATGCTCGGAGCCTCCATCCAGCGCCGCGCAGCAGCCGGGGTCCTCCTGCATCCATTGCCATGGCAACCCTGCTGCACAGGCGTCTCCTCCTCTCTCCCAACCTGCTGCAGACCGACGGGGGGGGCTGCCACCCCCACCCCGTCCCCAGATTTTTGGTGTACCCCGAAGAAAACACAAACGCCGCTCTCCTCACATGGGGCACAGGCAGCTGGCTCTGCCCCCCTCCTTTCTTCCTGATGTTTCACGTGCGGGTTCCTCATCACCCACCGGGACCCGCAGGGATGGGTGATGGTGGTGGCAGGTGCAATTTGTATTAGGGTTTTCTTTGGTAGGGTTACGGGGCGGCTGCATGGCCCCGCTGGAGTAAGGGCCTGCAAAGGGAACCGCATCCCAAGGTCCATGGGTCCTATAGGGCATCCCTGCACCGATTATAGTCGGAGCATGGGAACCCAGATGGGATGGAGACACCTGAAAACACTGGAGGTGAATCCCTGTGCATCTCTGAAGATCCCCAGAGCTTTTTTCTTGAAGGCCAGCTGCATGAACTGCCCAATCAGTTGGAGGGAAACTGAGGCATAAAAGAGGCTAATGTGTGTTTTGAAGGTCATAGACATCCAAGCCCTGTTTAACACATGACACAGGTGTTATCCACGGGCCATGCAGGCACCCCTTCATCCCACCAAAAGACTTCTCCCAGGCTGGGCTCTGTCACACACCGAGGGTTTTTGTTTTCTTCTCAAGGACCGGATGAGCAGATTAATGTGGACTCCTAAAATCACTGCTGCTCCTCTGCAACAAAAGCTGCTATCACTGCAAGCTGATGTCCACCAGGGACAGTGAAGGGAACTGAATTATTTGTTCCCTATACCTGTCTTGGCTGATTGCTTTATTTATTCTGTGGTTTTTTTTTTTTCCCTCCAATTTTCATCCTCAGTGTTTCTCCCCCATTCTCTTCGTTCTTCTCCTAGACCTTTTGCTCTCCAGCATGTGACCTTCCAAAGCACTGAGTGCACCTACTTACAGCCCTGAATTTAACGGGCTGTGAATGCCTGCTGCCTGAAAACCTCACATTCAAAGCAGACCACAGCATCATTTCATGTGATCCCCCTTTTGACCATGAACAGCATCTGAATCGTGGTGTTATCCACCACTAGTGGTGATAAAGCAAAGCTTCTCTCCCACCCCTGTCCACCGGTCCCTGCCTCCTGTTGCCTACACCATCTCACCTGCTTGCTCAGGAGACGTTCACGAGGTTCTCCTGCTATCAATTTACAGATGAATCCATGGGCAGGGATGTCTGAGGGTGTGTGATCGGAACAGGTCTGCTGCTTTTGCTCCAGGGACGGAGGAATTTCTGCAGTGGGAAGTTGCGGTGGCCAGTTGTGCCGCTGGACCCGGTTTCTTAGAGCACAGGATTCCCCACGAGCTTTACAAGGTGCGTCTGGTGTGTCAGGGTTTGCTTTGCTGGCTTGCAAACATGCAAAAGTCGAGCCTCAGGGCATGCCAGCTCAGTGAGTCTTGGCTTGGCAGGACTTCACACCCAAGCTGGTTGGGTAGGCCTGTGATTTCTCCATCCGTTCGCGTGCTCCTGCTAATCCCTTTGAATCACAGTTGTAGGGTGGGTCAATGAAGCTGATTTTTCCATGGAAGCCTAACCCAATGAAGAGATTAATGGCATTTTGTTGACTCGGCGACCTGATGCGTCCTGCACCTTCAGACCTGATAGCTTTCCTGCAGGGAAAGGGGGAAACCCTTTGGGTTTGGGTCACCATTTTGGTGCAAACCTCCTGTTACCCCTCAGTTGGCATGGCATGAACCCACCGAGACTGCCAAGTGTGATAAGGAAGACAAATCAAGGGTTAACCACCTCAATTCCTTTTCTCAGGCCAGCCTAGACAAAAATCAAGCCTGGGACAGGGAGGCTGGGAGAAGTTTGTTGGTTTGAGCCAGAGGCCAGATTTGGTCCTGAGAATTAGCTCGCTGTGGGGTAGCAAACGGGGCTGGATTACAGCCTTGCACACAGACATTTTTCGCATGCTTACCTCTTCCAGATCTCTTTTTCTGCAGCAGGTCTTTCACCCAAATCCAAGATATTGATAGGAAATTAGAGGTGGCTCCTTCTTGTCGATTTTAAATTTGGAGAGGCTGGAGGACAGACGTGCTTATTTAGGGGGATGCCCATGGGGCGAATGAGGGGCTTGGTGTTGCACCTGGGAGGTGAAGGATGGGCTGAAGCAGTGCCAGTTTCAGGGCAGAAAAATCCCTCAGCAGGTGCTAGGAGGTGGAGATCTGTGCTGGAGACACAAGACAAAAGAGTTTGTGGGGGCTCTGCTTTATATGTGAGATGTTTGGCGACGTCAGCCTCACAATAAAGGTGTTTTCTCTGTTAGGGGATACCAAATCCAGCAGCCCCACTCTATCAGACAGCTGGATTCTGCCACCCCTAGCAATCCCCACTTCAGTGGAGGCAAAATACACTCAGAGGCAAGGTCTTTAAGGTCATTAGTGTTTCCCGTTATTGATGTCAGTGGGCTAGAATATGCTGCTGGAGCAAAATTCGTCAGCGTGCCCTCCGCTCTGCAGAGCATCGGTGCAAGAGCTGGTGCACGGCCTGACTCTCTGAACAGGCAGCCCTCGCCTCTCCCCTCCATACAATCTATTTTTTCAGCAGAAGAAGGAAAACTGTTGTTGCTCCAGGCACAAGAGCACTTGGCTTCAACCTGATATAGTATCTGGGCTTGCTCCCGCTCACCGTAAAACTCTCATTAACATAAATAGGAGCAGGAACAAGACCGCAACATGAGTAATTCTCCACCCCCAGACTGTCTGTGTGTATATTATCAGCTACTCATTCAGCCCATGTGCCTCCACGCAATTGTAGGATAAATCTTGCTCTCTGTTGGTGTTTATTGTAAATTGAATCTTCTTACTGAAAAGGTTTGAGAGGCATAATTATGGTCTGGATTTCAGAGCTGCACACGTCTTTGTGGGCACAAATAGCAGGGAGAAGAATGGCTGAGTAACTCATATTGCTGTGTTTCAGTGCATCCAGCTAGAAAGCTGCATATGTCCCGGCTGGTCTTTCTGGGCATGTTACCAGGCAGGCAAAAAGTATTTTGTTTTTCGTTCGACGTGTAAACGAGAGCTCTGGATCTATTCCTAGCTCAGCCACAGATGAGCATATGACCTTGAGAAAGTCTCTTATCTGATCCTACCTCAAATGAATGCAGAAGCTGCCTGAGCTTAACTCTTGCAGAGTTTTTTGAGCTCTCTGTCCCACGGAGGAAAGTTTGGTTCACCAAGCTGTGGTCCATCGGTGGTGTCAGGAGGAGAAGCTGGGAAGAAAGCTCCTGGCTCCTCTGTGCTGGTGCTCGTTGTCCTGGACACCATCCGGGCATGGCTCAGGAGCTAGCAAGGGTGAGGGACTGCAACCGGGAGGCAAACTGGAGCTGGCCAGTGCTGGAAACCACCTGCCCAGATCTCCCTAAGTGCAGGCATCCGAACCCAAGCTGTGCCAGTGTCCTGGTTACTCCCCCAAACTGGATAGGGGCTGTGCTCCTGCCTCGAGCTCACTGGATGGGTGGAAGCTGAATCTTACAGCTGGAGGCTGGCATCTTTAGCAAGCCTAGATCTAAATGCAACCCCCTCAAGCTTGGCAAGAAAACAAACAAACAAAATTATATATATATATATATTTTTTTCTCTCTCTCCTTTGGACTCAAACTTTTGGGAGAAGGTTGCATTGTACTAGTTCATCTGTCCCTTTTTTTCCTAAGTGGAGAGATGTAGGATTGCCAGCTGGGAAGCCAGCAGGATGGTGCCCACAGACACCCTGACCCCAGCCTCGGAAGGGTCTGTGAGCGTTTCCCGGCTTCATTGGCATCCTTATCACGGCCCCTTAAGATCGGAGGTGTAGGTAACCAGAGCTTCCCGAAAAGCCTGTCTGTTCCTGCCCCAAAAGCAAGGCAGAGAGCTGGGATGAGGTAACACTCCCTGGGAGCACCTTGGCACCCTGCCTTTCCCAATGCCCACGCGCTGCAAGAGCCGCCTCTCCTTCCTTGTTCCCTTTTCCTTCTCAAAGTGGAAACCAACCCTCTGCTTCTCTTCTAGGTGTCCGTCCAGCCTCAGCGTGGTGCCTGAGCAGGATTTGTCCTCAAAGGAGCCGTGTTGGGCACGTTGCAGTGAGCTGGTCTGGCCTTGAGGGCTTCCCACCCCTGTCCCTGACCTGTGGGAGCCTACCCCTATGCCGTTGGACTCCCAGGGAGGATGTCTCTGCCTAAAATCCAAATAGAAGAGGTGCTGGACAGCACGGATGGTGGCTCTGGAGGTGCCGTTCCTCCTGATGATCACCTGAGGAGCCTCAAGGCCTTGACAGAGAAGCTGAGGCTGGAAACCAGGCGCCCGTCCTACTTGGAGTGGAAGGCGAAGCTGGAGGAGCAGGCATGGAAGAGCCCCCAGCCGGCTGGCGAGGAGGACGGGAATGAGGCCAAAAAGAGCCTGGAGGAGACTGTCCCTCTGAGAAAGGTGCAGCTGCACCTCAACGGGAGCCCTGCCCAGGACAAGGTGACTCTTACCTCAGGGAAAATAGGTGGCTTTGAGAGCATCGACGAGGCTTTGACGTGGCTCCGGAAGGAACTGGTAAGTGGTTTCCTGCCCCTGGTAGATAGCACTCTTTTTTTTTATTTTTTTATTTTTATCAAGGGAAAGTAAGCAGGGGGAAACAAGAGGCTCCTTGTTCCACCTGCCTTCAGCCCCCAGTGAAAAAGCAACCCACACTCTTCGCATGGCTGGCAGGAGCAGACTGGGGAAGGAAAAAGTGAACAGCAGAGCACCCATGGCCTTGGAGAAGGAGCCAGGTCCATCTCAGAGTCCTTGCTGGGATCCAGCAGGCCAAAGAAATACAGCAACTTGAGTTTTCAGCAGTTTGCTTCCTCTCCTGCTTCTCTAATTATGCTTCAGATGAATACAGCAGGTTAATTTTACCCTTGCTGAATTTACCCTTTCTGGATTTACCCTTGCTGCCTGTGGCCATCAGTGGTTTAGGAGCTCCCTCAGTGGGACATTGCATACAGACCACCATTTAATGAGCATTAGCAGATCTAACCTCCAAGTGATTGCCCAATTCCCCCTTTCATTTTCTTTCTTTTCATTTTTTTTTTTTTTTAACTCATAATATTCTGTAAGGTCTTGCGGTAACCATCTTTATGGATCCTTATGGGTCCCTTCCAACTCGGGATAACCTATCTTTCCCCACATCATTCCTGCATTGTGGGACAAAGCATTTCCTTTTGTTCCATATCATTGTAGGATTCCCTTTTTCTGTGAGACCTACCAAAGCACATTCCTTCTTCTGCTGCATGCACAATGGCAGAGCCTGATCGCAGGCCCTTCCTCAGCCAGCTCTCACAAGTTCACCACCTGTCTAGTCCTCCTTCATTAGACACTGCTCCACATTTTGGTCATCCTTCTGCCTCAGACACACACCCCACCCTACACATATCTTTATTTCTGGTTGATACAAGCCACCGGACTGAAGGACTGGAGACCTACCTTCCCATACCAAGGGGAGGACATGGGTGGGGTGGTCCAGGCCTATGCTCAGTCTTCACTTACTTGCTCCATGCAGTTCAGTGGGAAGGAAAAATGCTGTTAACTGTGTTTCACAGAGAAGAAGACAAGATATAAATTCTACACATATTCTAGGAAAATAACCAAAGCCAGGGCAAGGGCACTGGAAGCTCAGCTTTCACGCGCTGTGCTGCTGTCGCGGTCCTGGGCCTTGCCTGCTAGCACTGACCCAAGCAGCTCCCAGCCCAGCTCAGGAATAAGCATGTCCTGGGGATAATTCCCTGCAGGAAGCTTAGGTGTATCTTTTATGGAGCCAGAGAATGCCAAGAGGTGGGATTGGGGCAGCCGTTTCGGGGGTTGGAGAGTAGGCCCTGCTCTGTACAAGAGTAGGAGCAAGCAGAGATAGACGGCACTTCCCAGCGATCCTTCCCTTCTGGACTGAAAATGAAAATGGAAGGAAAAAAAATCCTTATTATTTGGCCCACGTGACTGGAAACTGGATACAACTGATTTCACGTGACTCCGTTTCTGTTGCCAAATTGAATGTTTGCCTGTGATTGCCAACAGCATTTGCAACTGTTTGGACGGCAGCGATATTTGCAATGGGGTCCCTGAGGGCTGGGAAAGCACGTGTGGTTCAGACACAGTTGTGAAAATGTTCCTGGGCAAATCCTTTGCTTTTGATAAGCACCAAAATTCTTTGAGGAAAGCTGCTCATGCAGAACAGTGAATAATGTTTTTGTAAAAATTCTCTGTGACTTCTATGCCAAAGAATATTTATTCAACAACTTCTTTGTTGTTCTTGCTGTACTTGCCAACTGGACTGATCTCTAAAGGAGTTATTTACAGAAGCGGTCTTGAAAATCAGTTTTGGTGGCTGAGATGTCTCTCAGGACCATAACTCTTGGAAAACAAGAGCAGCACTTTCAGAAATCCAGGACTATTACAAAGAGTTTTGAGTTGATCTCCTAAAATCACTTGGTGCTCTGGAGAATATCAACTTCTGATCTGACTTGAACCTGGGTCTATGCTTGCATCTGTGATGAATTCTCATATTCACGGAGGGCTTGATGTAAAACCCAAGTCTCAAGATGCCCAAAACCAGTAAGGAACAGATTTTTCTTTCTTAAAGACCCAGATTTTAAAGGGTTTGGTTTGTTCTTGGTCTCCTGCCCAAAGTATAAGTTGTCTTGCAGTCTACCCTTTAGACTAGGGTGTGGTATATAAACCATCATCTGATGAAAATTAAAAGTTTAAATTAAGGAAGAAAAAGGGCAAAGCAAACCCTAATTGTTCCTCACTTTCCATTTTCCTGTCTCTTAATTATACCAGTCTTTACTGGATCTGGACATGACTCATGTAATTTAGAACAATTTCCCCAAAAGACAGAGCATGTATTTGACTGACCACACAGCTTAATAGCTATGTTGGAGGCACTATTGCTGGGTAAGAGCTGCCAGCAAACAGTGAGAACACAGCAAGGCCATCACTTCACAGGGTGCTGGAACAAAAAGATGCATTTCACATTGCATTTCAAGGATGAAGCCCAGTTTCTTTTGAAATAAATGAACCAGCTTCCTTTCATCCCAACACAGCTAGGATTTTTCCTTGTTTACCACCATTTCATGGTAGCAAAGTGAACAGGAAGATTTAAGAACGGGGTATGGCTATGGTTATGTAGAGTTTCTACATCTGCTTAAAGCAGGATCCAAGGCCAGAAAGTGCAGCATCCTTCAGACAAGAGCCTGCTCGGGGCAGCCAGGCAGGGCTCCAGCACCCATCCCTCGGTTATGGTTGCACTCAGTGGGCAATAAATCCTTCTGGTCTCGTTTAACGTCAGAGACCACAGACCTGGGCAGAGCACCAGTCCTGCCACAAGCAGCCTGGTGCAGACACAGCTGCAGAGCATAGCAGGAGGGAGCACATCTGCATCAGCACCAACACTGCCAGGGCTCTTTCCTGAGCTGCGGCTCCCTGGTAGCTCACAAACCAAGCCTAGAGTTGCTTGGGTCACTGCTGCTTTTTGGAGACAGAGCTGTGCCAGGAGGCATGCTGACAATGCAAGAGAGGATGGCCAAGGCTCTGGCCCTGCTTGCTCTCCCATTACAGATAGAACCAGCATGAGCATCTGGGCAGTTTTCTGAACAGCATCCAAAAATGATCTATGTCATAACTTGGGGAAAATCTGCTTCTGCCATGCCATCCTCCACTGCAGGCTGAATTCTCCGTCACTCTATGCAGTCCTCCAAGAGGAGTCAATTTAGATTACTCTAAATTAGTTCATCTACCTAATGAAAGGGCAAAAGCAGTGTTTGCCCAGGATACGGGTACACCACTGCCTGTGCCCTTACAGAAAAAATGAAGCAGAGCAGAGCATAGCTCCATCACTCACACTTTGCAGTCCTCACCACAGCAACCTGCAGGTTTAGGTGGGGCTGTTTTGTTAGCATGGCCCCAGCAGGGTTTTGGCTTGTACCATTAGCACCCTGCCAAGCCGTCAGAGCTTTAGGAGCTTGCACATGCAGCAGACCATCCCCAACAAGCGGTTTGTATTGGAACACCCAGTTCTGGAAGCAAAGTGAATTTAGTAGCATGTGTATGCCCAGGTTTCCTCTAAGCCATGGTGTTACAACTAAAGCTACCTGCTAAACCTGAAGCATTACTTCCGGTTCCCAAAATAGAGGTCATCCAACACTGCAGGGAATTTGTCCCTGTGTGTCCAGAATCTGCCCTGATTCGGGTTCAGCCAGGTCCAGGCTCCTCACGTTCAGAAGTGAAGCCAAGGACAAGCCCAAGGTCTCACTGTACATCTGCTCCTCGTGGTCTCTCTCCCCAGGTGACCAGTCCCGGGGCCTGATTCTGCACCTTGCACACGAAGGCCTGGCCCCGGTTTTTAGGTCTGCATATGCCCACCGAGCTCCAGCCAGCCGCGTCAGCTGGGACCTGCTGAGAATCTGGCCTTGGGAAGCTGATTTATTCAGACATGCAAATTCCTGCTCTTGTTTTTCTGCTGCGAGGCTCTGTGTAGGTGTACAAGCAAATTGCAGCACACAGCATGTGTTGAACCGCCCGGGGGCTGGAACATTTCCCTTCCTAACTCCTTCTGCCTCTTTTTTGCCTTTGCGCTGTCAAATGCATCTGCTCATCATCAACGCTGAAAGTAAGACCGCTACCAGCCAGGGTATGGTGAAAGACCCAGGGATCGGAGTGGTCAGGCTCTATTTTCTTCTTCATTTTTGGCCTGTCAAGACAAATTTTTACAGGTTCTAAAACTGAGCCTTCCAAGTGCCTTTTTTCCCTAAATGTGTGGCAAGTAATTAAAGGACAAAACTCCACCATGAACTGGGATGCCTTCAGACAGTTCTGACTGTTCTGACTGTAGGAAAGCGTGTTTTCCTTCTCAATTTCACCAACATTTGGCACTGAAATTGGAGGCGTGTGAGCCAGTATGCAGGAAAGATTTTTGAAAAGGGACCTGAAAGTCAGATGCTCTCTCAATTGGTGTCTCCATTTCAGATCAATTTGTCTTCCTCATCAAGAGCAATAGGCCTCGGCAATATGCTTTACAAAGCTCCTGCTATTATTTCCATTTTTGACACTGATATTGGTTGAGCAAGTACTTAAGTGATTTTAAATGTCAATGTGGCACCCAAACACTGTTGTCACGAGAATCGTTGCAGATTGCTCTGTGATTTTTGGGAGGTGGGGGGGGGGGGGGGGGGCCAGGGGAGGAATCTAGAGGATGGATTTAGCGATGGAGCCTGGCCCGTGTTGGAAATCCTCTGCTACATAACAGGTCCAGGGAGGATTTGTCCGTATTTGTAATTCAAGCACTGAAAGGACTCGTGCACATGCACTGAAGCAATGCCATCACTGCTGTTAAATTGCTGGAATTTGGGCAGTTTGGGCATTTACACAGAGCAGAACCATCCCCAGGGGGCAGTTGGGGTGCAGCCATCCTTTTTAGAGAGTGGAGGATTTTCATGGGGTGGATATGGGTTTGTGCAGAGATGGAACTGCAGCTCTGAGAAGCACCGTACTCCTCTGTGTAAGTCCACATGTGAGCCCGCTAAGACGTCCCTCTGTTTGTCTCATTCGGATGCTGAGCTGCCAGGATTTTCCTCTGGCTGTGGGCTTTCTCCCAGACATACCACTACCAGTCCTGGATTCATTTTAGTGCCCTTTAATTCAACAAAAAACAGAGGTAACTACCTCCCTCAGGAAAGGCAAGATGAAGATCCTGAGGGACTCTACACAGTCTAAACTCAATACTGAAGAAAGGTGAGATTTGTGATCCATGCCAGGCCCTACATGTGTTAGCTAAAGCATCTGGGCTTTATCTGGGGTTGTGCAACCCGCAGGCATTGCAAAAACACCTTGTTTTGGGCTGTGGGTTGCACCACAAGGGCGTGAGCATCTCAAATTAGCCGCAGCAGGGTGGCATCCGAGCACCTTTGAAGATGAAGCCTCAAACCTAAATACAGACTTACCCGACTTCTCCGAAGTGTTTGGCAAGGGTCTGGTGGCTGGGCTGCACTTGGATCCAGGTGGCTGCACCCAGTTTCACTTTCTTTTGATCTTTTGGAAATAAAAAGTACGAACCCTGGGGAAACAACCACTTCTCTGCAGATCACCACCCTGAGTTCATGGAGCACAGGTTGGAACCCTGTCCACGGGACACTTCTCTTCTGGGACGAGGTCCCAAGGAGCTCCACACCACCTCCATGCTTTGGGGGGTCTCTGCTGCTAATTCCCCCCATAGTGACGCATCAGGTGGACCAATGGCAATGGGCACATTGATGATTTTCCTGTCTGTGACCGTACAGATAGTCCATGGCTAGGAAAACTTGGAGACAAGTCTAGGCTGCATCAAGCTATTTGGGATAAGCCACCTGGACTGGACAAAGATGCATTCAAAACTTTCTCTCCGTCCCCCATTTTAGCATCCCTGGTAGACTCAAAGGCCCAATCCAAATAGAAAATCCTTCCTGGGGTAAAAAAAATGTGCCCTTTCACACATCTGCAGTCCAGCTCCGTGGTTCAGTCTATTGGTTGCAGAAGGTCCTCTGCCAGGAAGAGCTGGGTTTGGTTTCCCATCCAAGCTGGGAAGTTCAAACCACCAGCCTGTCCATCCCCACGTCCAGCCATGCAGCTCATTGTCTGCTGGAGCCAGGCCAAAAAGAGGCAGGGGAAGGTTTGTTAAACAGAGGATTGTGCAAAATAAAGATGTACAGGAGGTTGTTCCTGCATTTGGCATGCAAGACCAAGAAGCAAAATGCATGGCTGCTGCCGGGAGCACCCCGTGGGCTCCTCCAGAACGTTGCACACAGTTTGTGGGATCACGTTGCCGTCCCACACAGACAAAATTGGGATACCGAGATACGCTGCAGTAGCTGGCCCTGTGGGTGAGCTGTGTAAACCAACAACCCACGGCTTCCTGCAGTACAGCTCCTGTAATCCCGCTGGGTCTTTTCAGGAAGCCTTGGGGAGAGTTGCTGACCTGACCGTGCTCCTTTCCAAAAGAGATCCTTAACCATTTCTGGTGGTGGCTTGGTCCTCGGTGTGGGACGTCTTGCAAGTTTCTAGTTTTCATGAGGAGCTTGTGGGAGAAGGAAGGAGAATGAGCACTTCTGGGTTCTGACCCAAATCCTGCTAATATTCTGTGTGTTTCTGAGCAAAGCACATCTGCTGCTCATGGTCTTTCTCCCCAGGTGACCAGTCCCAGAGGGGCTTGTCATGCTCTGCCCCCACCATCCATCACCCCGTGGATGTGCCTCCACAGGAGCTGTCACCACCAAGGTGCTTCTGAGCCTCTGGGAGGCAGAGGGGGGGTCACCACCAGGTGCTGTGCCATCTCCTCATGGTGCACATAATCCTTCAGGCAGACACTGCCAGGCTTTGTCCCTCGTCCATCCGTTTTGCTGTCCTGGAGGGCAGAAAAGGACTTTATCTCCCTGGGAAAGCATACAGATTGACAGATTGTCCCTGCTTCCCTGCCGAGCCCCAGAGCACAGCCTGCAAGGACTGGGTCTAGGATGATAATTTCTGCTCATCCGGGGTGATCAGTGCAGGTGGGTGTTGATTTTGCCCCGTGCAGCATTACCCTGCCATACAGGACAGTCCACATGGCTGCAGAAGAGGCTGGTTCAGCAAACACCAGGGGTGCCAGCTATGGTGTAGGAAAGGAAAGGAGACCAGAGATTGAGCACCTGAAGGATAAAGCTGGGAATCCGCTCCCCACGACCCAGACAGCTTTGTCTGTGAACTTGCACGAAAGCAGAATGGTTTCTTAGAAAAGCATAGAAAGCAAGAACAGGCCAAAAAGAGGGAAATTGGCTTGCAGGAGGGAAATGGCAATCTCCAAGTCCTTTCCCTTTCCACAAAGATCTCCTAATTCCTTTTTTAATCCTTTTAATTAATTTATTTATTTATTTAATCCCACATTCCTCACAACCTCTTATGAAAGCATTTGTTGAATTTTCTCATGTAGCTTGATAAACCGACAAGAAATACTGACCAAGGGTCAGTCCAATAACATCTGCCATCGCCTTCCTGATAAAATGTCAAGCCACAGCATTGTGAAACAGCAAAAGATATCACTAATACGTATTTTTTTTTCATTGCAACTCATGTGGGAGAAGAAAAGCCCACGAGTGGCATTGCTCTGCCGGGGGCAAGGAAATTGTGGTGTTTTTTTTTTTTTGTTTTGTTTTGTTTTTTGTTTGTTTGTTTTTTTGACGAGGGTAAATTGCCACAACCCCACCAACTATTCAAGAGGGAAGTTCAGGCTGGGATTTGTAGGAAGCTGACTTAATCGTCTGCAGACAACGGACCCCAAATGCGGTCTGAGAGCACCAAGGAAGGTCCTCCACTGTGCCTCCGTGGGGCACGAGTGAGAATAGCCTTGCTTGGCTCGGATTAATTTACATTATACTAACGTCAGCCCTTGCCTTGGGCTCTGAGCAACAGAAAGGTCTTGTGCAGAAATCCCAGGGCCACCTGTGGAGCATCCTGAGCTGAATTTTGCCTCCGCCCTTCATCTCTGCAGCTTTGTGCTCCAGCCACTAACCCAGGAATAAATTTACCCCTCGCTTGTCATCTGGACTCATAAACCAAGCAGCTGGTTTTCAGGCCTGGAGGCAAACTGGTACAGTCTGGCCATGTCCAGGCTGTTAAAATCCAGGCTCGGTGGCTGTATCCCAAATGCCTGCTGAGGACGAATGCCCCCAGGTTACCTCCCAAGGAGTGCCTGTGGGGAGTTGCTTAGGGCTGTGTGCGTTGGCCTCTGCTCAAAGGATGCCAGGACCGTGCTGGCAGCTGAGCGAAGAGAAAGGTTTTGTGGCCACGCACAATTTAACATATTAATATACACGTAGCCTGGGCCGGCTTCTGAACTTCTCGTTCAAACCACAGGGAGCTAAGAAGAACAAAAATAAAAACAATAAATAAATAAACAAACAGGAATCCTTGGTACCAACGGGCTCCTTCTAGTGCTGGTTCACGTCCCGGGATGGAGGCGACGTCAAGGAAAGGGTCAGGGCATCACATGGGGGCAGCTGGAGGACAATTCTCCAGCCCGTGCTGCTCCCTCCTTGTCTCCAGTAGAGGTTCAAGCCTCAAGGTTCACCAAGCGCTGCTTGGCTTCTCTCCCACCACTCCCTTTTCTTTGTGGCTTTTGAGGTTTGCTGCTTTTCTGCAGGGAGGGATGTGGGGTGAGAAGTGGGGCTTGTCTGCTTGGCGTCTGCCAGCATCTGTTCCCCAGGTAGAGGCTGATGTTCTCTGTGAATCTCGCCAAGTGATCGCCTCCTTCCTTCGCCACTCCCAATATCCTGTGGCAACGAGTTTTCTGCTTAATTATGAGTTGGAATTTAAAAAAATAATGATAATAATAGTAAGAAAAAAAAAAAATCCATTCCCTTTCGTCGCTCCTGAATCTTCCACCTTTCAAAGTTAGGTGCCAGGGGAGGAAAAACCCTCCGAAATATTTAGCTCGTCAGCCTGTGGGGTGCTTGTCCCATGGGGACCGTGGGGGCCCCATCCTGCGATCTGCTGCCAGCCCACGAGATAAGCCATGGGGGACGTGGGGAGCTGCGCTCTCCGCTGTCACAAACCAGCCCTGATTTATGCAGGCTGGAAACCCGTGCCAAGTAGTTGGGGATCAGTTCTCTGGGGTTCTTTTAATTGCTCCTTTCCACCTCTAATTGCTGCTTCTCACTGTGGCTGCTCCCTTACGAGCAAGATTAATTTGGGCTTTGCTTAAGGCTGAGAGGGAGGCTCTGAAGCCTGCGCTGACTGATACCCAAACCATCAGCCTTGGTGTGCTGGCTTTAAATCCATTTTCCCAGTCCTCCAGGAAAGATGACCAGGCACAGAATTCTATCAGTTCATCATCCTGAGCTCATATTTGACTGGGATGCATTGCAGGGAAGACCCTTGCCTCCATCCCAGCCCTTCACCGTGGGGTAGCACCTCAGGCTAAGCTACCTTTCCCATGATTTGGTGCAGCCAGCACCTTGAGGAGTGCATGCAGTGCCCTTGCTGATACCTTCTTCCCTCCCCTCCCTCTGTCTTGCGTTTCAGGCAGAAATGCGCCTGCAGGACCAGCAGCTGGCCAGGCAGCTCATGCGCCTCCGCAGCGACATCAACAAGCTGAAGATCGAGCAGACCTGCCACCTCCACCAGCGCATGCTCAACGACGCCACGTACGAGCTGGAGGAGCGGGACGAGCTCTCCGACCTCTTCTGCGACTTCCCTCTCGTCAGCTCCTTCAGCCTCTCCACGCCGCTCAAGCTCATCGGGGTCACCAAGATGAACATCAACTCGCGCCGGTTCTCGCTGTGCTGAAGGCGGGCAGAAGAGGGAAGGATGGGGGAGAAGGAGAAAGGATTGGGCAGTGCCAGGGCTCTCCCTGCCTGATGGCTGGGCACAAAGAGGCCTCGGAGGGGCAGAGGGAATGGGAGCAAGTGGGGAACACACGGCTGGTCTTGGTGGCATAAGGAGAAGCAGAGCCCAGTGCTGGGATGGCTCAGAGATGCCCGTTGGGAAGACCGGACCTGTAGGAAGCACAGAGCATCTGAACCCAGCATGGGCTGTTAGCCTGCTCTTTTGCAAAGTCCCTTCTCCTCCTCCTCTCCCCGCAGTGGCAAAGAGGTGGACACATCTCCAGTATTCAAAAGTCAGAGGGGAGATTCAAAGATCAGCCAGAAAGCAGGGCAAAAATCCCCTTTCCCTTCCCTTTTGCCTCCTCCCAGGCTAGAGCTGTCTCCAGAAAATGTCACTCTCCTCCCTGGATGTCTCCTGAGACATCGATCCTCTGCCTCTGCCTGTTCAGGCACGGGGTCTTTGGTTTTTTTCAGATGGAAGGATGGTTTCCAGTGGGAAGGAGCCCCCCCAGCAGGTGAGAGATGGTGAGTTAAATGATTTGCAGCCCCAAAAAGTGGTGAGATGTGCTTGTTGACGTGCTCCGTTGAGTCCAGTGTACTCTAGCATAATTTTGTCCGTGGTATGGATTAAGGATGGATCATGGACATATTTATACAGAGACTCCATCTGGCCAGAAGTCACCTGTGTGCCCTAGAATTTATACCCAGAGCAATACGTGTTCCTGATCCCACTGTCAGCCACGGCCACAAGACTCGTGTGGCTAGCTCCAAAAGCAGTAAGGCAATGGAGGCAGTTTACACCCGGGACATCCCACATCGGAGAAACCACCCGAGGCTGACCTCCTCCCAGCAGCAGCACCAGCAAATCCTGGGTCCTCTGTAGCAACACGCATCCGTCAGAGAAAGGACCTCCGAGAGGAAAAAAAAAAAAGGACTTTTGTGTAATGAGCACAAAGTGTGACTACAAACTAAAGGGAGAAACATGGCTGCGCCGAGCTGCCCTCACTGTGCTTTGGACCTGCAGCCAGCACGGGGGGCGATTCCCTCCTGTCCTGGCAGCGTGTAGGGTGGATGCTGTGTTTTTCTGCCTTTCAGTGCATGAGGACAGCGGGCAGAGCCCCCCATGGCCTAACCCAGCAGGGGCAGGGACACAAGGGGCTTAGCCCCTTGGCACCCGGCACCCGAGACAGCCTGTCCAGGGGGACTGTGGCTGCCTCGAGGTTCTCCCCCCTGTTCCAACACCTCTGACCATGCCAGAGCCCAGCTCTGCTCTTCTCAGCATGCCAGAGCTGCTGGGTGATGCCTCCCGCTCCAGAGGTATTTGGGGGCAGCAGAGCTATGCTAATAGTTAAATCAGTGTTGTGCCTAAACTTGGAGACTTTTACTGCCCAGGTACTGAAGGTTTAATAGGGTTGTGGCCACACTGCCAGTTGGCCTCTGGATTGTGATGCCATTTAGTTTACTAGTAGAGAAATAGCCTTATTTTCCCATGGACATTTTGGGAAAAAAATAATCATTAAAATTCCTCTTTGTTTACTTTTTTAATAATAATAATAAAAAAAAATCTATTCATGTCCCATGTTGATTTTCAGAGGCATTTTCGATCAAAAGATGGCAACGACAGCATTGCAGCAAAAATAATGCCTTGGAAGATGGGGACTGGTTCTCTCTAGGATAATCTAGAGTCAGGTATAGAGGGGTCCTGCCTTTGGGCTCTTATCTGGCAGCTGAATGCCAGGGGTTAGTACAAGCACAGTCTTAGGTGGTCATTATACGTGGCATTAGAAATATCAGACGTCTGGGTTCCAGACATGTATTTTCTGCATTAAGTGGGGTGAGGATGGTTATAAACTGCCAGCTGCTCATCGAAGTGCACATTTTTTTTTAATTATAAAATGATGTCTGTATTGATTCCTGCCTCTGGCCTCTTGTTTTGTTCAACGGCTCCAGTCCTGCCTGGAGAGCAGTCGGGGGCTGCATGGGGATCTTCTGTCCAGCTCCTGCAGGAGCAGGCTCTGTTTATGCCAACGCGACAAGCCATCCAGTAACCACCATCAGCAGTGACCAAAAAAAATGATATCTGCACTGAAATGCACGACTCCACACCGACAGGTCTCTTTCCAAGTGCAGACAGCAGTGACAGGGCTGGAGACTTCACGTGAAGCACCAGGTGGTTCCAGCACCATCCACGCTGCCAAGCGCCAGCGTGGTGGTTGCAAGGTTTATGGGTGTAAAAGGTTTTCCATCAGGTTTTTCTGTGCGTGCACATCATTAGGACATCCCCTACAGCTACCGCAGCAGTTGCTCTGCCTTGAGGTCTGGAGGAGATGGAAAGAAATAAAGGTGGGAGGACATGTTATGTGTTTGGACAAAACCGTACAGAAAACAGAGCCAAAAATAAGTCACTCTTTTGTGCTAGGTGTTGTTTTGTTACTCAGCCACTGAGCCAAGGGTGATTTCAGGCACTTAAAAATATATCTGGCTAAGGAAGAAAAATAAATAGAAAAGTGTCTGATTTGCCATGGCTCTGCTGAACATGGTCCCAAGATCTCTCAAGTTGTCTGCAGCTGCACGGCCATGAGACATGCTCCTAGCTGAAACTCAAGAGCAGTTCTGAGGCTGCTCCATGTGAATAATGAACATTTTTAATTTGGCTGGCCAGACTGGAAGATCACAGATTTCCCCAGGTTAACTAAAAGACCTAATTTCAGGGGGTTTGCCCCAAAATCTCACATATATGCATATTTTAGATGGTCTGCCTACTATTTTATTATATTTTTATTTTACTCAGAGTTCTAAAAAATATTAATCTAACACTAAAACCATTGAGAACGTGCTGTTAGCTTTCAGACATTGTTTTGTAACGAATAGTCAAAACATTTTTCCTGAAATAGCCTTGACGAAACTTTTCTTTCAGTGGGTTACAGCCATTCATCCAGCTAGACCCAATCCTTGAAGTTTTGGTCAACACAAGACTCTGTATATTTTACAGCATGAAGAAATCATTTAAAAACAATTTCCCCAGCTTGATTTTTTTTTTTTTTTTTTTTTTACTCTTTCTGAGTTGATTAAGAAGCAATTTTACATAATTCATCTCAGTCAACTGGCCACATTCCCTGGCGTGGGCCATCACAATACATTAACGGACAAGAGACCTTGCTTCTCGTTCACAGCCCTGGTACAGCGATGATAAAAAGGGTCATTATCCCTCATTCCATACTCTTCTGGCCCCGTGAAGTGCTATCTTATCATCACTGAGTGATTTGTATTTTGATGTCTCCCACAATTGCCTCCATACAGCCCTTAATAAAATTAAACAGAGAGATCATCACAGAAGTGCTCTGATAAGTCACATTTATGCCAGGAAGGCCGGGGAATGGCACATTTAAAGAGTCACATGCTGAATTTTCAGATTGCTTCTGCTGTGTGGTATTTCAGATCACAGAATCAGAGAATCTTTGAATAATTATTAAGGCTGGAACAGCCCTCCAAGATCACCTGGTCCAACCACCCCCCTACCACCAATGTCACCACTAACCCATGTCCCCAAGCACCACGTCCAACCTCTCCTTGAACACCCCCAGGGACGGGGACTCCACCACCTCCCTGGACAACCCGTCGCAATGAAAACATTGTCATGGCCTAACAAGGTCTATGAAGAGATATCACGGTCCAAATATTTATATACGTATATGTGTGTATATATATATTCATATATATATGAATACAACTCCAGCTGGAGTATTCCAAGCAGCTTGGGTTTTTTTTTTTTTTTTTCAGAGACTGAAGCTGACTGCTAAGTGGGTTTTATTTTAGAAGACAGAAGGGACTGAAAGAAAAAACAAAGGATAGCAAGGAGGAGGTGGCAGGCTACACACCAAAACCAAACCAGGATCTCTTCCCTCACTGTGTGCATGTCTGAAGAAACACGCAAGAGGGAGCAAGGCGCCCCAAAGCAGATGAACAGATACAGGGCAATCCCTTGATTTCTCAGGCTTTCCTCCCTCATCCTTTCAGCCTGCTGTACCAAGAGGGGCCAGCTCTGCACACACTTTTTTCAGGGTAACTGAGACCTGGATTTGCCCAGCCATTAGCAACAAGAGGGCATCTTGGAGTCCCTGTGGTCCAAGCCCTGGGGCAGCCAAGCTATCCTGCTTGCCCTTGCCTTCAGCAGCTTGGTGTGCCCTGGGTCGGGCACCACGAGAGGTCTGCAACATGCTGGAAGATGCCCAATGCTTCACCAAAGCCTTCCCCACAAGCCCTTCTCAGTGGAGGGCTCGCTGACATGCTCCTGCCTGCCTCTCGGAGGGGAAAGAGGAGGAAAGAGAAATTACACAATGTTTTTGTTCCACTGACGAATTCCCCCTGCCAGTTGGAACAGGCTGCTCATAAATCGCAGCTTTCTGGAGGGGTTTCAAGAGTGCTGCATTCTGAGATCATTGTCTCTGCTCCGTGGGAACAATGGGGGCAGGAAGGAGCTGCTCCAAAAACGCAGGGTGCCACGAGGAGATTTCTTTGGGACGGGGAATGCTCCGGGAGGCAGAGGGAATTTCTCCCAACTGCTTGAGATTGAGGATAGCTGCTCAACGGGAAACGGGAGCGCTGTTCACAGTGGGAGATCTGCCAGGGTCAGCTTCTTTCAGCCACCCCAGAAAGGTGGAACAGCGATCCTCCAGTTATACCTTGAAAAATGAGACGTGGGATGGCTGACTGCTTGCCCCAGAGGTATAGCCAGGGACCTTCTGGCCTTGGGTTTCAGATGGGATCGCCTTGGCACGCTCAGCCTGCCCTGCACGACAAGACACAGTCAGGATGGGGTTAGGTAAACCTTTTGCATTATTCAGCAATCACTAATGACTCTCAAGTCTTGCAAAGGGACAGTTACCTAATGCACCTCCAAGTCAAGGCTTGGAGAAGTCTTCATGACATACATACGAAAACACAGGATAAGAGGGGACCTCCAAGGGCTGCTTCTCCACCAGGAACCAGGTCTCGATCAGGTCAAGTGGCCAGTCTTGTCCAGTCCGTGTTAATAACTACATATCTCCATTGCATGGTTGGACCAGATGATCTTGGAGGACTTTTCCAACCTTAATGATTCTAGGATTCATGAGCTGCCAGTCTGCTCTGAAGGATGGTGGCCCCAGAGATGCCAGGATGCTCCCTAGACATCTTGGTAGCAAGATGCAAATGGAAAATAAAATAAAATAAAATAAAATAAAATAAAATAAAATAAAATAA
>CM021699.1:114014787-114028680 GCA_011074415.1 Stictonetta naevosa
AAAATAAAATAAAATAAAATAAAATAAAATAAAATAAAATAAAATAAAATAATGTTGTTCTGTGCACAAGCTTGGAGCAATGAAAACTTAGACAAAGAAAAAAAGGTACCCAACCTTTTCCACAACCACCCAGTGCTAAGCTATCCCCCCATCCAGCAGCAAACCCTGTTTCCCTGAAGTGTGCCATTAAAATCTCGTAAAGCCTCTCTTGTTGCCCTTAGCATCCCTGACCAGCCTGTGCCCCAGCTGGGTGCCAGCCCTGCTGCTTTTATCCCTCGGTACCAGAGCACTGCCTTGGCACTCTTCTTTCATTTGCTCTCCTTATTTCCATTTCTTGTATGCTCCCTTTTAGCAGCTCCTTTCACCAAGAAGTGTCTTAATTAACCGAGCAGGCTTTGTGCTGAAATTCCTCATTTTCATGTGCAAAGGCAGGGATTGTTCCCGAGCTCTGAATAAGTTTTCTTTAAAAAAAAAAAAAAAAATCAGCCAGCTGTCTCAGACACCTTCCCCACACCCTCCCAAGAACTTCTCAGCTCCCTGAATGAGCTGAAATCATCTCTCCAGAGGTCCAGAGTCCTAAATCCAGGGCTTTTCCCCTCGAGATGCTCTCCAGACCAAGCCGCTACAGTTCCCCTCTGCTCCTCAGGCAGATTGGTGGGGACGGGGACTGGCACTGCCTGGGGACATCGGGTGGCTTTGGGTGCAGGAAGGGAGGAGATGATGCTGGCACACAGCCGCCCGGAGCCCCTGGTGGTGCCCGGTTCTCTTCCCTGGAAAACTGGGTTAGAAATAGGGCCAGCCCTGCTGGAGCTGGCCTGGATCCCTTCCAGGTGCCAACCTGCTGCCTGCTGACCGCTGCCCACCCTTTTTTCTTCTCTCCCATACGATGACCCCAAACCCTTGTGTTAATGCACAGGAGGGGGGTGAACGGGGTTGGGAAGGAGGGGGCATGGGCAGGAGTCCTCCTCTCTGCCATCAGAGCTACGTGAGCCTACCCTGCAAGCCTGACCAAGGATTTTGGTCCTGCTAAGAGCACAGGAGGATGCTTTTCCCCTCGTGTCACGCTGCCTTCCCTTGCTCTAAGCGGTAGGGAAGAGTCAAGCCTGGCCATCAGCATCGCAGCCTGTAGGATGTGAAGCTTCTGTTGAGCTCGGGGCCGGCCTCCAGCCCCCTGAGCTCAGCTCACTGCTTTTCAGAGCCCTGCCCTGCAGGGAGAGTTTGCTCCTGCCCCCCTGCTCCCCCTCCCCTACTCCTCCTCGCTTCCCTTTAGGGGCTGCGGGGCTTTGATCACCTGCAGCCCGTTAATTGCGATGCGTCGCTCTCCGCCTGGAAAGCGAAGGGAAAAAGGTCTCCTTTTAGCTTCCCCCCCGGGGACCCGCTTTGTGGACGGGCCTCCGGTCCCCTCGCAGAGCAGCTCTGCCCCGTTGCTTTGTGCATCCCCTTCACAAAGCCCTCTTTGTGCTCGTGCTGGGCTGGAGCCAGCCCGGGCTGCAAGCAGATGCTTATCCTCCAGCAGGAGCAGCACCACCAGCTTCAGCAGGAGCCGAGGACAAGGCGAGCATCGCTCCAGGGGCCTGGGCTCCTCCTCTGGGTGCTGGAGAAACGCCCTGCCCCAACGGGCTGCACCCATGGGCGCGTTTTGTGTGGGTATCCCGTTGTGAAAGTCAGAGCCAGAGATGGGGAGAGAATGATGTTGGAGGAGAAGGGGAGAAAATGATGCTGGAGAAGGGGAGAAAAACGATGCTGGAGGAGAAGGGGAGCAATCCCAGGAGGCAGGCAGCTGAGCTCTGGGGAGCTGGGGCTTGCTTGCAACCTGCTTGTATAGTGCCAACTCCGTGCGAGGCGCTGCTCCTTTCCGTGCATTCCCAGTGCGGGATTCCCCGGGGCTCGCCCCAGTCTCCCGGGGAGATCGCTAAGGGGGCAGGGGAGAAGTCAGTAGCGTCTGGCAACAGCACCACGCCGGCATCGCTGCTGGGGTGAGAAGGCTCAGCCCATCTCGTCCAGGCCCCCCGAGGGGTTTCATGCACTGGAGGAGGCTGTTTTCCTGGGGGAAGCTGCCAGATTTGGGGCTGCCCTCAAAGCAAGGATTTCACATCTGGAGCGGGCTCAGCAAGAAGGGATTTAGGCTCTTGGGGTGGGGGGTGGGGGCTCCTTTGGGCCTGATTTTGCTTGGAAAGGGGGCAAAATTCCCCGGTGGCTGTTGGTTTGTGCTCTGCAGGCTGCACTTGCAGACCTCAACCCAAAATCACGGGCTGTGGGTTCGTTTCGGCAGGGCTGCTCGCAAGCAACAGGCATTTACCACGCTCAAGTCGTGGGTCCCAGAGGAGACAAACTGCTTCTCCTCCGGGTTTGTTATCGTAGGGCCTTTTTTTTTCTAAGGGAAACACCCAGATTTGCAGCCACAGGTTGTTTTGCTGGCTGCTTGTCACAGCCTGCCGTGCCAGCTCCTGTGGGTGCTGGGCTGCTCCCAGCGAGCGAAATCCGGGAGAGGAACAAAAAAAAAACCTAAACCCATGAGGACCGCAGGGATGCGCCAGCGGCAGACAAAGGCGCGCCGGGAGGGGAGGGAGCGAGGCGATGGCTGCGAGGCTGCCGGCCGGGTTGCCATGGATTTCGTGCCATGGATTTTGTGCTCGTCGGCCCCTTCATCGCCCGGGAGAGGAGGGAGGGAGGGTTTGGAGCACGGGGAGCTGCCTCCGTACCTGAGCTGCCTCCTCCTGGGGGCTGTGCTGGTCTGAAGGGCCAGGGGATGATGTCCCTGTGCTGAGGACGTTCCCCCAAAACACAGGCATTAATATTCCTCCCTCCATGCGAATGGCTTTCCTCTGTTTCTTTTTTTTTTTTTTTTTCCATCCCCAAGCCCCAGGGTCAGTGCCCACGAGCAGGTTTCTCCCCGTGACAAATCCGGGATGCTCTTGTCCAACTGGACCAGGCAGGATGGGCGCACGGTGGTGCCAAAGCTCCCAATAACCAACCAGACCTTGCTAAGCCAGGAAGATGACACAGCTTGAAGGGGGCAGGGAGGGAGCATCAGCAAAGCCACCCCAGTAAAGCCAGCACGATGCCAGCTTCCCCCAGAACGCCGCTGCCTCGGCCGACCAAGGTGAGGACGCTCGCAGGGAAGTACGAGCCAGCAGCAAGCACTCGGGAAGGCAGCCACACGTCGGAGAGCCTGGGGTTTTGAGGGCTCCACGCACTGTTATGAAGGGATTATCATTTATTAATGTGGCTGCCAAAACCCATTAATTAGCCTCAGACAAGTAAGGAGATCTCTGGCTGGGGATAAGCACCCAGCATGCGAACTGCAGTGTGTCTGTGCGTGCCACGGCGGGCGTGCGAGTGCCTCTGTGCACGTGTGTGCTGCCACATGCGTGTGCCACGGGTGTGCGCGCTTCCATGAGCTACCCGGAGCATGCCGATGTGCGTAGCACGAGCAGTGAGTGTGCACACGTCGTGCTGAAAGCATGATAAAGTGATAGTAAAAGCACGTGCGGGTGTGCACCACGATGCTCGTGCGCGCTGTGCGTGTGCAAGCAGCAGCGTAAGTGTGAAAGCACACCGGTTTTAGACACTGCACGCAGCCCACAAAGCATGCCCGTGCGTGTGCACGTGGGTATGTGTTTGGTGTGCATCCGTGCACAGGCATGCGTGCACCTCGGCGTGAGCACGAGGTGCGTGTGCCCTGTCCCCTTCGATGGGCGGACGGAGGACAGGGACAGTGCCACACGGAGCCCTGCCTGAGTGGCTTCTCCTTCCCTCTCATCCCAAGCACTCAAAAATTTGCCTTTCCTTTCAACATCTCTTTGTAAAATTCGGAGATGGGGTGGGAAAACAAAATAAAATGTTTTTTGCTCACGCAGCCCATCTGTCCTCCGTATCAGTGCAGATCTCATTAGGAAAGAGGACATAATTAAAGAGGAAATAAATACAACCTGTGCCGGTCCTGCTCTACTGTTTAATGATGTTTTCAGATATTTTCTCGGCTGGGTTGTTGGTGCTTGTCCCACACCAGCTGCATCCAGGTTCTCTTGGCTGCTGTGGGGTTGGATCACTGCGTAAAAGCAGACCCGAAGCCTGCAGCGGGCAGGAAGGCGAAACCAGAGCTGGTCCCTGCCCAGCTCCTCAAGGGCTGGGAGGGAGGGAGCCCCAGCTGCCTTCTGGTGGCACATCCCATGGAGATGTTTCACCCCGTCCAGCTGCAGAAGCTCTGCCAGGCTGGGGCTGCAAGGAGGTCGCCACCTCCAGAGCTCTTCTGGGCACCCTCCGAGGCTGTTCCTTTCTTCCCGAGCTCTTCGTGGTGGCTCCAGAGGTGCTCACCCAGCTGAAATGCAGAGTTGCAAGCGTGGCTGCTGGGCTTAAATCCTGAGCCTAGAGGCTTCGAGGACCTCCAAGCTTTTTAAAAGCACAGCAAAAGTTCCCAGCACAGCCACTTCTGTGGGCAGCTGCTTTATGGTGTGCAGCCAAATGGCCAAAAACCAAGAGGTGCAGCTGGTTGGGGTCTGCAGGATCACCTACACAAAGCCATGGGTCTCCATCCTGAAGGACGGGTGTCATCACAACGAGATTTGCTGTCCCATCACTCACGGCAAGGGCAGCGGCCATCCCTGCTGCGGCAGGGGCTGAGCAGGCACAGGATTTCAGTGGGATGAAGGCACCCTGACCTGCTTGGGATCTCATTTTAGGGTTGCTTTGCCACCCTGGGACCCACCTCAGAGCTTCTGCCACCCCTGTAAGGTCTTCTTGGGCAAGAATGGGTTCAGCCACCACGGATAGACCAACCCTCCATGGAATTCCCTAACCCCCACGTGGGGTCTCCATACCCCTTGGGCTCTGCAGCTATTTTTTAAGGGGACCACGTGTTACTCCATATCAAACAAGAACAACCCATGCTCATCCTCCAGCCTCCGTATACCAGTAAGACTAACCTCCACCCCGTGCTTCACTCCGGGGAGCGAAGGCAGGCAGGAAGGGGGGATGCAACTCCAGACAAAACTGGGTTAATTCACCACGGAAAGGCTTTTTGTCTCCTCATTGCCGGCTTGTCAAGGGAAGATCGTGCTCCTTCCCCATCCCTGCTCAGCGCCAGCCCTCTCCTTTCGTATGCTGAGCTCATTCAATGCGGGGCGAGCGCTGCAGCCAGGAGCACGTCTGCACCGTGGTGTAGGCAGAAACGCAGCTCTCCGCATCCACTCCTGACCCTCTTCTGCTTCAGAAATTGGCCGTCTTCCTTGGGGGCAGAGCTGTGATTTGTTTGGGGGGATGGGGATAATTATGCCACGTGTAGTTTTCTCGTTTGTCCTGCTCTTTCTTCGCACGGTATCAGCTCAGGCTGTTGATGCACACACATTTTTTTGGGGTGGTTTTTCTTTGATTCTGTGACACTTAGGAATGACGCCGGTCGTGTATGTGTTTGTCAGCCACCCCCAGACAACTCCAGGCAACTTCTGAACTGCTGGTCCCTGCCTGATTTGACAGATCTGGGATTCTCAGAGATGTCACATTCCCATAGACGTTTCTCAAGTGTTTCTCCATCCGCCTGTTTATCCAGCAGTGGACGTGCATGAGGCTCTGTCCATGGCAGGAAGCTATCCAGCACCTGGCCTGTCCTCTGCACCAAGACCTGGCCGCACGGAGTGGCCATAAATGTGGGTATGGCGAGTGATGTATGAGAGCAAGGGATGAAACAAGCAGGGGATTGGTTTAAAATCGGTAAATAAATTAGCTCAGGGCACAGCGGGTGTCAGGAAGCACCCGGAGGCTGGGAAAAGAGCTAGAAAACACCGCGGGCAGCAGGTCCCTAAGTGGGTGCCAGGCTGGGATGTCCTCTCCAGCATCACCAGCCCCAGGGGGTGAGGATGCAGGGGAAGAGCATTGAAACATGCCAGGCTCAAGAAACCTCCCCAGAAAGGATCCCTTCATCCGGTGTGGGCTCAAGGGACCATGCTCTTACCCCAGGAGCATTGCTTACATCCTGCTCGTATCACCCAGATCCTGCCAGCCCCACCGGGGACTGCGGTCTCCCCATACAAACCCATCCCGAGGGAGGCTGCTGTGGTGGAGGCCAGGCAGAGGTGAGCACGGGGGCAGCACAAACCAAGCTCGGGTGCTTGACGCCAGCCCCTTGCAGAGCTGGGAGCGCCTGAGAGCCGAGCATCCCTGCTCGCCGAGCCGTGAACGCCGGTGCTGTTCATCGCAGCGAGCTGGTGATTAATTCCTGCAGCCAGGAGGGAATGCTTTCTCATTTCCTTGGCAGTGCCGTGAGCTGGCAGAAAAAGGAGAGGCAGAAACACCGGTATTTAGAGGGCGTGCGGGCTCCCAGCCAGGCTGGGCTCTTCCCAGCCGGCTGCAGGGACACTGGGAGAGCACCTGGGCATGGGTGAGCATGCATTTTAAGTGCATTTTAACCTTTTTCAGGAATAAAAAATAATAACAAAAGAGCGAGGAAATCCAACCTTGTGCTCGTTTGGAAATCCCTGCGCATGCAAACAATGTGCCCGTGCGCAGAGTGTCAAATAAAGGAGGAAACATGGAAACACCACAGGGACCGGTGCACAGAAAGATCCCTGAAGCTTAATCCTAGCCCCAGTCCCATCCCTTTTTGCCCTTGGCACACCGGCGTTGCTGCACTCAGAGCTCCAGTGCTACCTGGGAGAGCTCAAAAGCTCCACCAAAGTCACTCAGATCCCCTTCATTCGGGTGTCCTGCCCTGGGACACTTCCTATGGGGACCTGGGAGCTGCCAGGGCACTCCTGGGGTCATCTGAGGATGGGTGCTCAGCCCCAGGGAGAGGGGAGAAGGGAAGGGATGGCTGGGGACAGAAGCAGGAGGAACCTTCCTGGCTCTGCACACAACATTTTCAAGGATCACAGTGTCCACCAGCACCTTTGAAGAAGAGGGCAGCACGTTAGCTTCCCCTGAAAAAAAAAAAAAAAAAGGAAAAAAAAATGCTTAGATAACACCACTCTGCCTGCAGAGATGAAGAAGGGCAGAAGATTTGCTAAAAGGGTTTCTGCACCCCCAGCAAGCTTTGAAATATGGTCTTTGATCAGGAAAAAAAAAGGCGAGGATGTAATGGATGAGTTTTTACAGCCTCTAAGCTTGTGCCCCACATCCTCTAGGTTTCTTTCACCCACTCGCATGAGACTCCCAGGTAATCCCATAACCCTCATTTCTCCCTAAATCCCCCTGATTCTCCCTGGTGCCATACTTCCACTCCCTTGTCTCATTTTTCCCCCATCTCCTCCCCGCCCTTGGCTCTCTGGCCGTGGCTACACCATGTCTTGGTGCTATTTGGAGCCGTGCGGGTGCTGAGCAGGAGCACAGGGGCACTGCCTGGCTGCTGTGTTTCTTTCCAGAGCAGCTGATTCCTTCAGTGCCAACACTAAGGCAGCCCCCGTCCTCCATCAATTAACCAGTCCTGCTAAAATCCTGCAAGAACCCGGGATATTTGGGAGCTGTGGCCCTAGATGAGACCTGGCTGTGATTTGCCAACACATTTCGAGGGGGCTAACCTCGCAGCATAGGTTTTGTACGGGTGTGGGAGCCGTTCTTGTTTAGGAAACCCAGCAAAACAGCATTTCAGAGCCTTGAGTCGGCTGCTGGCTGTCGCGTGGCTTCGTTGCCTCCAAGTGTTGCTGTGTAAACACTAATCAGGCCAAATTATTCAAATCGCAACCGTCGGGCATGGAAGGAGCATTAATGAGGGAAGAAAACGGAACAGATCGGCAGGGCAGAAAGTGTCCTTCGGCTGAAGGTCGGTGGCTCCCACCCAGCGTAGGGAACTCGCACCCCTTCCTCTGCCAGCACCCCGGGAAATGCCTCCGGTTGGGATGGGAGCTTTGGGGCAGGTTGTCCAGCCCTGGGGTTTCTGGCTGGGGGATATTTCCCTCTAAACAGACAGCATAAACGCCTTGGGGTTTTGCTCCAGCCTGAGATATCTGGAAGGGTTTTGTCCGTCTCTGTGTTTCCACCTGGTGCAGGGCCACCTGGGCTGGCTACAGTAAAACCAGGATGGGTTAGAGCAAGGAACTGCTTTACCCTTCCCGTGTCCCTGCACGGACACCACTGGGAATCCCAGAATCATTAAGGTTGGAAAAGTCTCCAAGACCATCTGGTCCAACCACCCCAGGTCCCCTCGGGAGGCTTCGCCCAACTCGGAGCACCTGGGCAGGGGGAGAAGTTACCTGTCCTGCCCCAAAGCAGAGAGGGGACACAAGCACGTGCCTTCATCCAGTCCTGCCCAGGTTGCTGAGAAGGCATCTTGGGGCTGTTCTGGCAGCCCGTGGAGTGGCAGGAGTCGGCTTTGCTGAGGGGAAAGCTGTGAGATGAGCAGCCTTGGAGGTGTTCAGGATGCAGCTGGGCACGGCCCCGGGTGACCTGGTTTGGTTCGAGTGCACCGAGCAGGACGTAGGACAAGATGGGCTCCAAAGGTCCCTTCCAGCCGAAATAATTCCGTGATTTCAGATGGATTCCTTGATCCGTGCTAATAAAGTAACCAGTATTTCCTAATAAAATAAACCAGTCTCCAGGCCAGGAATAAGTTTCATCCTGCATCTGGACAGCTGAACAGATGGATCAATTCTGTTTTGTTGTGTGTTTGTTTTTTCTTGGTGGTGGCGGTGATGACTTTCTGTGGGTTGCTGGTTTTTGTTTGTTTGTTTTGTAAATGAACTTTTCCAGATAGCTTCTGGAAAGCCTCCCCAGCTGTAATTCATCTTCACCTGTCGGGCTTTACTGGTGCCACCAGCACCCGAAATGGATGCGAGCCGCTCACCCAGAAACGTCGTGGCAGGAGGCTTTGCAGGGATGGGAGCAGGGACGGTCTGGGGCTGTTCTGATTCAGCAAATTGGGAGCAAATTTCAAAAAGCAAAGCAGGTGTTATGTGTGGAAAGAGAGAGCCAGATTCTGAGCAGGGGCAAATTGACGTTGTTCCATGGAAAGCTGCCGGTTTCCAGCAGGAGTCAGCCAAAAATCACCTGCGTGCAGCCTGACGTCCAACTTATCCTAAAGCAGGACATCGTCAGCCCTTGGAGCTGGTGTTTAAGCTATCTGGCAAATATCCCAGACATTAAATACTTTGAGCTGTTAGAGTAAGGTCAGAAGGAGAGAAATGCCATCGGGGAAAGGAGGGCGTGAACCCATCAATCTTTGGGCCTCAGAAATCGGCCCGATTTTAAAACCTGCAGGAGGAAAATAAATCCAATTTGGCCAGAGCACCGTGAAACCCTTCACCTAAGGTGGCTGGGCTTCCCTCTGTCCTTGCTGGCAGTCCAGTTTTCCACCTGTTTGGCCCAGAAATGTGAAAAACGAAAAACCTGGGTGCTTTGCTTTGTGGCCCTATACCCAGGAAGACCTGGAGGCGCTGGTGAATCTGGAAGAGGATTTGGGGGAAGGATTATTTCGATTTGCTTCTCCTTGTGCTATTCCCTCGGCATCAGCCTTTTCTGGGCAAAAAAGCGCAGAATGGTCGAGGCTGGCAGGGACTTCTGGTGTCATCCTGTCCAAGCCCTCACGCACCTGCAGCTGGGTGCCCAGGACCACGTCCACTGGCTGCAGAGAGGTTGCAGAGATGCTGGGAGATACACCAAGATGCTAGGAGATACACCAAGTCCACGAGGGCTGATTTATGCCCGTAAATACAGTTTTGTGTGTCTAACCCACCTGTTTGGTTTTTTTTTTTAATGCACTATCTCAAGAGACGTTTGTCTCTCTGCTCTCTGGACTAACGTGATTTGGACCCTTGCTCTTTGCCTTTTGTCTGGTCCTTTCTCATCAGCAGGGCTCAGGGTTTGGCTCCAGACCATTTCTCCCAGACGTGAGGCCTGAAATATGCTTGGCTATGGGTTTCCCCTGAAAAGAGAAGCGTGGTGGGGTCAGCACACGCAGCTCCTGGGCCAGCTTTTGGTAGCCCACCACGAACAAAACCAGCCCCATCCCTACCCTTGATGTGCACATCTATATTCTCTTTGCAGATATCAGCTAAACCGGGGATGGGATTATATTTCGACCCCAAAAATGCCCTCTGCTGGTGTCTAAATACCCGTGACTGCTGAGGATGCTCTCTGTGCTCAGGTAAGAGGCTTATCTGCCTCTCCTGCAGCCAGACCTTCCAGCAAAGGCAAAAAACGGGGATCAGGGCACACGAGTGTGCAGGGACAGGGGAGCATCGTCCTGCAGCCCCTGTCCTCCTTGCAGCCACATCACACCACAAAGCCCCTCTGGGCACCCTCCTTTCCAGGTGCAGCCCCCCACAGACCCTTTGCATTGAGTGTTTTTAGGGTTTTGCAGGTTTATTTAGCCTGGGAAGCATGAAGCAGTGGGGGAGGGGGGGGGGGCGGGGGGAGATGGAAATTAAGCCAACCGTGCCCAAAACCTGCATCCTATCCATGGCACGGCAAGCTGGCTTCCTAAAATTCAGTGGAAACCCCAGGGGAAGGCGCTCCTTCATTTGGGGATCTGCACAGCTGCCTGCCTTTCCCCCTGCCAGCATCACAGCACGGCCCAGGGGCCATGGGGCACCTCACAGCGCCCACCACCCACAGCCAAGGGACCCCAGAACTGGACGCAGGGGTCTGCAGTTCTCAGGGAAATGCTGGAAAGCCTCTCCCAGGAGCTACAGGATGGTGCTAGGGTCAGAAGAGGGCCCTGCCTCCAACAGAACTGGTTTCAGGAGGGGGTTTTGTCTCGCTGATCCCAGTCTGAAATAAGTGGGGGCTGGCATGAAGCAGGTACTTGCACACCTTGCCCACCGTGACGCCACACTGCAAGGATTGTTCCCAAAACACTCAAACTTTGACCAAATGGTATGGGAAGGATGGCAAAGAGCTGTTCTCCTCCCCGAGGAGATGTGTCCTAGGTCGGGTCCTGGCTCGGCCAGCAGGAGGACAGGAGGACCTCCATCCCTCGGAGCCATACAGACAGACCCTGGGGAAGAGGCGCTGTTCCCAGTCTCTCCCTCAAGCCCTTTTCCTCCAGATTTGGGGTAGAAATCCCTGATCTTGCAAGCAGCGAGCCAAAACTGTTCAAGGGAGCATGATGACCCGGTGGAGATGGCCGTGGTCCAGCGAGTGTGTCCATCCCCTGTCCCCGACTGCACAAATGCAGCCCACAACACCCGCTTCAGTCCACAGCCAGATGCATGAAGCCTGATTTGAGATTCACGTGGGACTTCACCTCGTGCTAACCCCCCGTCCTTTCCAGGGGACCTGGCAGGGACCCAGAGTTCCTCAGAGGCCGGGATACAGCTCATCAGCGTGTAATTAACGTGAGCAATTACAGCTGAGAAGCTGAACCAAACCTAAAGAGAAGCCCAGCCCCAACCACAACCCGTCTTGTCCCTGTCCTTGCACGGTGCAATTGGGATGCCAAGGGAAGTCTGACGGCTCCGGGTAACGTAATTAGCCCGCAGTGATGAGTGGGAGCAATATTGCCGCAGCACATATCATCTTTTAAATGAGTTCTGTTTATTTATAACCGGCTCCCATGACCCGTGCCCTGAGCTTAATCCCTCCCCTCTCTGCTTATCCGCTCATCTCCCAGTTTTCGCATTACTGGGAGAAAGGGGAGGTCAGTCCGTGGGTTAGCCCGGAGGAATGCAGATAAACGGAGCTGGGAAGGATCCTGAGAGGTTGTTCAGCCCCTTTTCCTGCCCCGTGGGAGGAGGCAGCACACCTAAATCAGTGCCGATGGTCTCATCAAGCATCCCACCTTGATGGTGTGGGGCACCGTGTGGCACTTCTGGGTTTTCTCTGCCACAGGGGGGACAATCCCTGTTGTCCCTGCAGGGACCCCCAGCTTTATGAGCACATGTACAGGGGATTCTGGGGTCGGTGGGGCTCATCCTGCCCAACCTACACCCACAGCTGAAGAGGTGGCTGGGTGCAGAGCACAAATACAGCCCTGAGCCTGCCTGCAGGTCTGCACTGGTGCTGAAGCTGTCGGTGCTTTGATTATATCAGGTTTCTCAAAAAAGAGAGATGATTTTCCCAGGAATGTGCTTAAATACATGTTTAGTGTATTATCTGGAAGCAAGCACCCACAGCAAGGCGGGCTGCGTGCTGGGGACAGCCTCTTCGGTGCCAAGCAGGGGTCTCTGAGCGCACAGGACCAGGCAGGATGGGACCTCAGCAGCACTGGGGGAAAGGCAAGCTGGCAGCATTGCCCCGGGACCACGCGGTGGGATTCCCACCAGCTGGAAAAGGGGGACCTCAAGCTGGAAAGGAGTCCCCCAAGGAGAACCTGCAGTGCTACTGCAGCAAACCCTTCCCATAAACCCAGCCATGGGGGCTGCACATGAAAGATGGATTATTAAACAGCATCCCTGCTTCTGTTTTGCATCCCATGGTGGGGATCCCCTTGTCCTCCTCGAGAGGTTCCTGTCTGAGCTGATGGCACCAGGTCCATGGCACCAAGGGCTCCCTCCTGGAAATGACTGAAATCATTTTCAGGCTCCTTATGAGAAGCTCTTTAAGCGGAGGCACCGACCTGCTCTTTGCCAGCAGGTGATGCCCTTTGCTGCCTGTAACTCCACCCGGGCACCCGCCCCACCATTTTCCACAGCCCCATACACACAAACAGGGCTCTTTTTCCACCTGAGATGAAGTCTGGCTTTCTTCTAGTGGTTTTCTCGGTGGTTTTCTCCCTCTGACTTTTCTTCAGTGGTTTAGCTCAGTGGTTTTCTCCCACTGACCTGCAGCCCTGTGGCTGAGGAGGCCCCAGGGGACAACACAAAGACCCTTTGCCTTCTCCTGGCTCCCTGCACGGCCTTCACCCTGCACAAACTGGGCTGAAGACCCCTTGGGCAGCCCCAGACCCCTTTCCCTAAAGACTGCAACGAGGGCAGCCACTCTGCCAAACCACCCCGTGTGTTTGAAGCCACTCTGACCCTTCCTTAGGCCCCCATCCATCCCTCCTCTCCTCCCTCAGCCATCAGCTCAAGACAGAGCAAAACCACATAAAAACGAAGAAAAGGTGTTCCCAGCTCCAGCCCACGGGGAAAAGGCCTGGGGAGCTAATTATAGCCTGATGCATCAGAGCTGTCAATAAATAATTCAGGAATCTGAGCTGGAGATGAGATGCAGGGCGGTGCTTGCTCAGATGCTGGAGCACCCAAGGAGGCTCTGTCCCCAGGGTGGGACAGAGGTGGGGGAACACATGGCACAGAGACACCACATTCAGGCTCCCCACCCTTTATCCTGCAAGGCTGGTAGGGTCCTGTGACCCATACGGTTTAAAACTGCTGTCCCATGGGGCACTGGTCCTTTGTGCTGACCGTGCTGGGACGTGTCCCCAAAAATTAGGGCCCGGGGGGGCTGGGTTTGCTGGGCTTGCCCCACAAACACACCTGGGATCACAGCTCCGAAGGGGCGTTGCTGGCTGTGTCCCCAGCCCTTCTCTCCCTGCTCTCAGCCGAGGCTCTGGCTCCCTCTCCTGACACCTTTGTCTTCTCCAAACCTCCTCCAGAAGCTGTCGGGGAAGGCACCGGAGTCGCTGCTCATCGCCCATCGGGTGTGGGCCACGGGCATGGACCGAGCAGCTCGGGCATCCCTCAAACCCCACGCAGGAGGTGGGTCACCCCCAGAAAACCTAGGAGGAGGAATCGGGCAAAATGCCTTTGGGAAAAGCTTCATCCAGAAAATATGAAGCATTATGAGCTGAGACCCCCAGCCCCACGCCGACCAGCTGCCCGCAGGACACCTCCCCAGACCTACGGTGAGCCCTGCTCCGTGCCCGGCTCTTGGCGGCTCATTTGCGGTTTTGGAGACCTCCTCTTGCTTCGCCAAGCACTGTTGGCTGGTTTTACAGCCCCCTGACCCCACTAAAATCCAAACCATCTCCTCCTTGACCACCTGTGTCTGATGACCGGGACCTTCACGTTGGGAAGGGGGGGGGGG
>CM021699.1:114029080-114102258 GCA_011074415.1 Stictonetta naevosa
CGTCAGCCAGAGCAATGAGCAGAAGCATCTTGCCAATATCTGCAAAGTGTCAGGAGTACATCCAGCTTCAACACCCCAAAGTGGAGCCAGCACCAACGTCACCAGTGGTGCGAGTGGCACTCCTCACTGCAGCTCTGTCACTTCATTCAGGGCTTAAATACAGCCTCTCTTTCAAAATACATTGCCTGGCCACTGAATCGAGAGGAAATACTTTTAAGACGGAAAATGACAGAAAGTTTTTACTTATTAACAGCCTGCCTTTTGGTAAGACAAAAAGAACTTCGATTAAATTTTTATTCAATACACAATTTTTAAGGTGTATATATGTAAAGCCAGCAAACTGAAGAGGGAAAAAATAAAATAAAATAAAATAAAATAAAATAAAATAAAATAAAATAATAAAAAAATTTACTTTGGAAAACATTTTTTTCCCTGACCCCCTCCTGTGCTACCCACCTGCCCTTCCCTGTCACAGCCCCTTGCTACAGTGCCTGCAGCTCTGTTGCAACCCCTGGAGAGTCAAAAACCTTCCAAATTGCCCTGGTCCCTCACAGAGCTGTTTCTGCTGGACCTACCCTGGTGTGTCCCCAGGACCCGAGGTACAGCCGTGCGACGTGGAGCTGGCTGGGGCGGCCAGCTGGGCTGCGTGCCTGGAGGTGGACGGGAACCGTCGCCGCTCTGTCGCCCGAAATCTCAGCGTTATCTGGGGCGAATGGCCCGGCTGGGAGGCCGAAGGTGGGAAAACTGCTCTTGGCACTGCTTCCCTGAGCTGCTGCCAACAGAGCAAACACCCCCGGGGCAGCTACAGGTCAACCACAGCTCAAATATCTGCTCCGGCACCCGTGGTGTATCTCGGGTGAGACCTTGCTGCTCCTGGAGCACTTCTTCCACCAGAAAGGCTGAGAGGGGCGGATGGGGAAATAAAGGTGTTGGTGCTTTCTTGTTGGGCCCTACAAAAGTCATTGTGAAGGCTTTGCATGTCCTCCAGTGTGAATGGAGGTGGTGACAGCCATGGGCAAGGGCAGCAGGAGGTGGTGCCATGGTGCATTGGGCATGGGGAGCTGATGGCCACAAGTGTGGACAGGGGTGACAGGGGACACACTGAGTCCCCACTGATTACTGGGGTCCTGTTGCTCCTGGTAAGAGCCCAGATTTGGTCCATTTTCTCCCCGATGCTGGACACAAACCCCCTCTGATCCCCATCATCATGCTCAAGGAGGGAGGGTGCTGGGTGGTCTGGTGGGGAAACTGAGGCAAACAGGCCTGAGCAAAGCTGGTTATGGCATAGAGGACCTTGGGGATGGGAGAAAAAAAGCAAATTGTGGCAATTCCTAGTTTCCAAGGTAGATTTGTCTTCAACAGGGCCAACCATGACACATAGTGGTGCAACCTCAAACCCACGTAATGCACACATGGACACAAAAACAAGAAGTAGGTGTGGAGGGAGGAGAGATGATGTAAACCGTGGGTAAGTGGAAAATTACAAAACTGTTTATTTGTTGTCCTTCCCTCCCTTTGCATTCTCCAAAGGCAAATGTGGCAGAGAAGAGCATGGGGGGCATCAGGTTCCTGGATGCTGGCAGAGGGAAGTGATGGTTATTAGCAAAAGGATCAGGTTTTATTTCTTTAATTAATCATGAATTTTTTATTTCAAGAAAAATAAGCCATGAAAAACAGTGGAATGAGATCAATACGGTCATTTTTCCAGGACTATTCCAGCCTGGCTTAGTTTGAACCCCATCCATATCTGGGTCCGTCCCTCGGTGTGCCGCTTCTCCCTTCTCCCAGTTAGAAGATGCAGAAATACCGCATTTCCACAGGTCCATGGAACCAGACCAGGAGGTGTGGGATGAAAGAGTTATTAGCTAGGGAAAGGGGCTGCCCTTTCAGCCCAGTACTTCATCAGACACCAGAGAATCAACCCACGAGAGAGGCCCTGAATACCTCTGCTCCAGGAGCATTTGTTAGACAACCACATTAATCAACTGCAAGGCACAAAGCCACACTAAACCGGGTTTGCCTAGTGCTGGAGCTCAATAAACCACTTATTCCATGAAATGGCACCCTTGGGGTGGTATTTCTGTGTAACCAAACACGCGCAGGCACTCTGTGATGAGCTCCCTAGAAGATGCTCTGCAGAAAATGTAATTTTAGCAGTTTATCACAAGTCAGGAAATGTTGGCAAGCGATATCTGAGAGATTACAGTGTAATTCCTGTATTTACCAACAGGATGTACAAATATTGTGGCAGACACTGAGTGAAAAACATGGGAGTCTGCTAAATAAAGCAAGATACTAAAAATATAAACAACATTTATAAATAATAAAAATATTAAAACCCTGTTTTATTTCTGAATGAAATGCAGATTTTTGAGCTCATGCAATTCACATTTATTTTCAGGAGTTTTTTTTTTTGTTCTTGAAATTACAAGGGATTATTACTCCAGCTCAGCTTCGAGCCTCCCAGAAACACGAGATTCCAGGAGGCAGGGCTTTAAAAATGCACCAAATCTCCTGGATTTTGGGCTTCAGCTCCAAAGTACTGTCAGTGCCAGCCGAAGGGGAAGCGGCCTGCTGGTGGACGAACTCTGGACTTTGCTTTGTCTCCTCTGACGTCGGTTTTGCAACAGTTCTGCTGATGACACGTTTTCACCCTGGCATTACTGAAAGGCTGGATAGATTAAGGATCTATTGCACCAGACAGGGAAGGAGAGATCATCCTTGCAACAATGCTCCTTTCCTGCCAAAAAACGATCGGCTCACTGGTGGCCTTGGAGCCGATGTCCCCTGCCAAGAACCTCCTCTGTTGAAGACTGGCCTAAAGGTCATACTGCCCATATGTCAGCATGCCTGGGGAAACATTTATCCTGCTGGGGACGTGGTCCTGAGCGAATGCAGGGAAGTATTGAGTGGCCTACAGCAGGGTGGAGGACATGGCGTCCTCATCAGGACAGTGGCAGAAGGTGTCATTTGAAGCCATGAGGCCAAGGACATCCACAGGCACCACATGGGCTGGGGACTAATGTTCATCAAGGGTCTTGTTTGCTCCTCTGAGGAACCTGTGGTTACATCTGTGCTAAGGAATAACCCCTCCTGTGGCCATCCCTGTACCACTTTGGTGATGCCGCATCTCGAATGCTGTGCTCAGTTCTGGGCCCCTCACTACCAGAAGGACATTGAGGCCTTGGAGCATGTCCAGAGCAGGGCTACAAAGCTGGTGAAGGGCCTGGAGCACAAGTCCTGTGAGGAACAGCTGAGGGCACTGGGGGTGTTTAGTCTGGAGCAGAGGAGGCTCAGGGCAGACCTTATTGCTCTCTGTAACTGCCTGAAAGGAAGGTGTGAGGAGCTGGGGGTCAGCGTCTTCTCACAGATAACTAGTGATAGCACTAGAGGGAATGGCCTCAAGTTGCACCAGGGGAGGTTCAGGTTGGAAATGAGGAGACATTTCTTCTCAGAAAGAGCGGTCAGGCATTGGGATGGGTTGCCCAGGGAGGTGGTAGAGTCACCGTCCCTGGGGGTGTTCAAGGAAAGGTTGGACGTGGTGCTTAGGGACATGGTTTAATGGGTGACATTGGTGGTAGGGGATGGTTCGACCAGATGATCTTTAAGATGATCTTTTCCATCTTTTTATATTTTTTCAAACCTATATATATATTTTCCACATTAAATGTCACCCAAAACAGCCCCCCCCCTTTTTTTTTTTCTTTTTCTTTTTAAATTGGCACTTTCAGCTAGTGAAACATTCAACAGTGCAGCAGCTCCCAGGCAGATCCTGGTGGGCTCTCAGACTGACTGCAGACTCTCACAGCTCCACTGGACGGACAAAAGATCAGTGAGATCAGACCACGCTTCAGAGGATGGCCAAAGAAGCAGAATGGAAACCCTGAACAGCTGGTAGGACTTTGTTGTGCAGGATATCAGAGCTCTGCTGAGGTCAGAAGAAATATTACCCAGCACTTCAGATCTTTTCTGCTGTGGGAACCCATTTGTGAGAAGACAAGAGGGCAGCATGGTGTGGAATTTTATTATTTTTTTAGCAAGAAGATGAATGAAATCCCCTCAAAACTGAATGCTAACTTGTGCACTGCACCTTCATCTCAGGGGCTTCACTTTGCTCCTCAAGGAGACCACATGAGGACTGCAGAAAGCTCCTGAAGGTTATTAAATGCAGAGAAGCAAGCTCTGGGTCAGGATGTACAGTGACTTGACTCCTCAAAAATGCACATATAATCAGAGCCAGCTTGAAGGAAAGCACCCTAAATTGTTCCCAACTGCTCTATCAGGTGCAGAAATAAAATTAATCTTCCGGCTGAGCAATGCCCACTCAAGATACAAGGTCCACAATGGTGTCGCTGAACTACAAATGTCTTTTGATAGGCCTTGTCTCCACTGGCAAAAGTCACCCATGTGAGCCAACTCTCTTCACTGCTATATGAAGTTACAATGATCCTTAAATATCCAGTTCTGTTCCAGAAGCTGGCCCTGGCTCAGAGAGCTAGGTAGCATTTCTGTACACAGCGATCCCAGCGCGATATAGATGAAGCCCCTAGGAAGGACAGTGAGCACCCAAGGGACATGTGCAAGCACACCCATCTGCACACCCCCACACACCCCCACCACTCCATCATGCCACAAGAGACAAATTTAAGCTCCCGTACTATTATGGTATGAAGCCAAAAATAGCCTGAAGAGCACTTGCCCAGTCCAAGCCTCCAGGGGAAGGGTAAAGGTTTCAAAACTCAAGCGAACCTTCATCTAAAATAGCAACAACCTGCCTCGGGTATGCCAGCAAAGCCCCCTCTGCGCCTGAAGCATGCAGAAACATGAATGGGAGCTGCAACGTTGGCATCTCAGCCCCGCAAGTCCACGCTGTGTCCTCTGGCTAACCCCGACCTCATCTCCTTCTACCATGTCCCTGGGCCTGGTTTCTCCTCCCTGGAGGCAAGCGGAGCCCGTGATAAATGTTATGTTAGCACCTGCCACCCTCCTGAGGAGCTAGAGGAGGGATTTTCCACAAGCACAAGGAGGTTAATCACACACCGCCCTCCCATTGTTTCCCAGAGGGAAGAAGGTTCCTGCTTTTCTAGGCTTCTGTAGGATCTTCAGCAGCCAAGAGTTGAAAACACCTGCATTTGCATGGACAGAAGCAAAGAATTAAGTTTAACATTTTAAGAAAGAATTGTTGTAAAAGGACCCCAACCCCGTCAGGATTTGCAATTTTATCCCAGCCTCAGATATATCCCAGACTTTGAGCACAACAAATGACCCTTCCTGAGCAGTGACAGCGGGCTCCGTTCCAAATTCAGTGCTCTGGGCATTAACAGCTCATTGCTGTAGAAGCATGGAGCTTGGTACCGACTTCAAAATCTACAGGAAGCTGAACAACACAGCCCACAGCACTCACATCTTGAGGTGCAGAGCTCCTTTGTTAAATCTGTTTAATATATATTAACCAAGTGTCAGCATTGCTCCAACTCTGTGTTTCCTCCTAAAGAGGAACAGAGAAATGAGTACAACAAAGTCAATGGATGACTCCAAGGCAAACCAGCCAGAAGTAAACCTGAGAACTAAAAGCAGAAAGGCTAGGAGGCTTTGGTTTTGCTGCATGAACATGATTACAGGGTCAAGTATTCTCAAATCTTTGAAGAACAGTGAAAATGATAATAAGATAATGTTTTTTTTTTTTTTTTTTTTTTTTTTTTTTTGCAGAACCTGATGGGTAATGGCAATCCTCTCCTCAGCTACAGCAGCTTTGGTTGAAGCACCATCCATCACCTACAGCAATAACAGAAACCAAACTGAGCATGTGTAAACACAAGTCAAACTAATTATCAAAATGAAGTAGCTGGAAATAGCATTGTGCTCTAACACTCTCACCTGTTCTGCAAGAACTGTAACAGCTGCATTCATCATTAAATTGTGGTCATGGAGGAATGCTTCCTCCACAAGAAATTCCCATCATTAGAAAGTTGAGGTGCAGGAGGAGGGAAAGGACTCATTTAACCTGATGGGAGTGTTTATTCATCAGCTAATGAGGAGGGGGTAGGTCCATGGTAAATTATAAGGAGGGCATCCTGGGACACAGCCCTCATGCTCACTCGTATCTGCACAGAATTCCCCCAGTGACCAACATTACTGGCTGTGAGAAGACCTGCACAGCAGCAGAACTGAGGACCCTATGATTTAAAGCATGTGCTTTTTACAGCTACCTCCATCAGAGCATTGCCCTTCTCTTGTAATTTCAAAGCTACACTGATACCAAGAGGGACAGAAACACGGCAGAACACAGAGCAGCCGGCTTCTCATGCCCTACAAGAGGGCTAAGAAATCTGTGACAGAGGAACATTTGAAACCCAGTACCTTTTGGACTCCTGCCACCTAGGAGCACAGCCCACACACCTGCCTAGTGGCTCACTGACAATTAAAGGGTAACCATGTTGTAATTAAGGGGTAACCACGTTGTATCTGCTTGTGAGCAAACCGTCTGCTACACCGTGTGACTGGAATAATCAGCAGAAAGTGTACATACAAATGTTTGGGAGTCACTGCACAGACTGCCAGGGACAGGGTGGATCTTTCTCTGCTTCAAATTGCCCATCGCTTCTGCAGCTAAAGCAAAGGTTGAGCAGCAACCAGCATCCTTCTGCACACTGCTCTTACATGCTCTAGCCAAGGATGACAAAACAAAGACACACCTGAACAGAATTTTATTAAAGTAGGCTTCATCAGCAACCTGTAATATTTGAAAAAAATACTCTTAACATCTTTTTTTTTTTTTTTTTTTTCCTGAATAAGTAATGTAACAGCTGCAACGCTCAAATGTCATGAGAAGTCCCTGCCCAGAAGTCAAACTTCATAGTGGTAGAAAAACACATTTTGTACCACATCAAATTGGTTTAATACAGAAAATCTTGTAACATAGTTACAACTGAAGTTACGGGAAGATGTAGAAAAAAAAAATAACATACAGGCATTGTTGGTCACAGGTTAAAAACCAGAATTTCAAACAGGACTCAGACCATGTAGGCAAACCTAACCACACTCCTTGACTGTCATCGCGTTGTTACAACTCAACTGTTTACTGCAATATGGTCTATTTCAGATTTTGCAAAATAGAAGTTTCTTAAACTCCCGCTCCTAAATAAATCAGCAACTTTTGGCCGACAACAAACTTTAAAATGTCATAGGCTTGTTTTTCACCTGCGGTGCAACACCTTATCCAAAGCTTCCCTGCAATGCCACAGCCCAGGACAGTTTGTTTCAGAAGAAAACATCTTTGCTCTTCACTCTTGGTGTTAACTAGAGCTTTGAACAAGGGTGGAGGGATAGACCCCCTGACTTTCTTTGAATTAAAGAAATGGAGTCAGACTCATTGCCAACTCTTTGCATTATTTTATACTGATCTCATGGAACGGAGGCAATGAGGAGTCTGCAGAGTCTGAATTATGAAAGACCAGAATGGACAAGATATTTCATATCATATTAAAGCCCTTCACCTGACGGCTCAGTGTTTACTGAGTTTACAAGGAGATAATCCTGTTTTGGCAGGGCAGAGAACAAAACCTGAGCCAGCTTTTTCTTGGATGGTATGAGTAACCCAACTTTGCTGGCCCACTGGGCCAAATATTACACTTGAACAATTTGATGGTTACAACAGTGGCAGAGTTTAAAGAATGATTTTTTTTCCCCTGGAAATGTAAACATTATAAAAAAGTTTAAACAGGCCACAACCATAAAAATTTTTGAGTTTAAATACCTGGGAAATTAATGCTTCACCAACAGATGAAACAGTAAGATACGTACAAAAACAAGAGATACAAATTTAACATATGTTTAAAATAACTGGTTTTCACCGCAGAATCTTTCTTTGAAGGTTACTTTCATGAGAAAACGTTCCCTGCAGCATGCAGACTCCCTCACAAGGAAGAATCAGGTCATGTCAGTTAGTCACTTACTGAAGAAACGCCGCAGGGTTACAGAGTGTAGCAGACTTGCAACCACCAAAGCATTGTCACAGAAAACAAAGCAAACGATGCAGGCAAGAACAGACTTGAACATGACACCTACATGGGCCATTGGAGTATACGAGACAAAAAAAGATGGAGAGCTTCATACAGGGAATTTCCAGTCATTTTGAATACCAAAGATATTTTTCCTTTGAAAAATAAATATAATCAAAGTTCCCAGATGTTGTTTCTCAAGGCATGCTATAGTAGCCAATGGCTCAGATTCACATCCATAGAGACTGGTATTTTACCTAAGATGGCCTTCCTGTCTCTCCAATCCATCACTTCTCATTTTCAAAGTCTCCTAAGTAGCTTTTGGATAGACATCTTCTCTGCATGCATCTACTAAGATTCCCTTGTTAATCCTAGAATCTCCTGTGCATGAAATTCAATGAGCAGAACAGGCCTTAACTGTAGCTAGGAGATGGTTTCAGCCTCTGGATTCCTCTCTGAAGAACAGAAGCGTATGACAGTTACACATAAATAGCATCTGCAAATACATATACAGTGTACACAGAAAAAGCAGTGAACACGAACAGATTTCAAAGGCTGACTTGACTCTAATGTAAGTCTCCATCATCAGCCCACCTTTAAAACTTGCTCCAGGCAGTATGTCATTATGCTAGCATGGCAAACAACTGGGATAACCAGAAGTAGTGCTAATGAACAATAACCCCATTCCTAGGCATTGCTTTCTTGAAATATACCCTGGATTCACATAAACATAACAGCTTTTTGGATTTCAGATCTACCTCTGAGGTTAAACTGACAGCAGCAGCATTTGCAAATAACAGGAAAAGCTTAGCTTGTAAACCCTGTTATTTTTAAAGCATAATGAGAGTTCAAGTCCTATTTCCCTTCACATTTATAGGCTTTGTAAGAATAATGATACTTAGTATGCCCTATGTACAGAAAAGTGTATGTTTTTACAGCACTATATATATAAATATGAACTACTAACCAAAGTTTGATTTCAACCTAGAATTGCAACAACCCCTGCCTGCAATTTGGAAACACGAAGTAGCTCTTGTATCTCTTGTCTGTAAGCAGAGGAAAAAAAAAAAAAAAAAAAGGATTGTATCTTACTACGATCTAACAACCTCCACTAGGGAAATGAAAAACATATCATTAACTCTGTGGGATCTGACTGAAACCCCACATCTGACAGTATCGCCCCACGCTGTTTGCCAGATAAGAGCCAGGCAGCAAGAATGATTGGAGATTCATCAGCCAGGAGTAGGTGGTTTTTGCTCCCAGTTGCTTAAGAGTGAAAGTTGAAGAATTATGTGTTTGTCATAGGTGCTGTGCTCGGAGACAGCACCTAATGGTGTCATTTATCTGTTGGGACATTAGAGCTACAGTATGTTTCTGCCCAACTCCATTGCTACTTATGAAACTAATAATTGGCATGCTCTAGGACTCATAAACTAATTTAGCCGTTTCTTCCTGGTCCTCTGTGGAAATCTGGAAACATCTGACAAAATTTTTCAGTTAGCTTGAGCAATCCTGGAATCAGACCCAAGGAAGCTAAACATCGTAGACACCAACTCAGGGAGGTCATAATCATGTTTCCATCCCCAGTCCCTCCGGGCATTGCTGTCATCAAAGTTCATTGGCCAGCTGTCAGCTGCAACGAAAAGAAAGAAACAAGGAACATGAGGTTTGGGAAAAATCCCTTCAAGCTCAAAGGTGTTATCATCACTGGCTATTTGAACTACAAAAGATGAATTTCAGGCCATCAGACTTGAACTGTACAGCAGCAATTTCCAAGTGTCTAAACAGAAAACATTGTTTTGTCCTTGACATAGAGAAATCTGAAGTTTTCACTCACTTATTGCCAAAAAGGCGATACGAACCTATGGCCTGCCTGACTTCATCCACGTTGTAGGTCACCTGAAGCTCAGGAACGTGCTTCTGCACCTCTTGTGCCAGCTCTTCAGGGGTGAAGCTCATAGCACTGATGTTGTACGTCCTCATGCTCAGTGCCTCTGCGGGGGCCTCCATGACCTCTAGAGTTGCTTTCAGACAGTCATCAATATACATCATAGGGAGACGGGTGTCTGGCTTTAGGTTGCACTGAAATTTGCCGGTCTTTATGGCATCATGGAAAATCTGGACAGCATAATCTGTGGAAGAGTACAATGGATGTATGTTCTCATCTGCCTCAACCTACTGTTCACTTCAAGACAGTCAACACTCCTCAGATCACCTCCAAAGTCTCCTGTCTAGGAGGGGAACTCCTAGCAGGAGAACTGTATGTGATTTTCACTATACAGCAGGAGTGCAAGAAGCCATCCTAATCTATCCTGATGACATTAGGGCATTTACACATTGCAGCAAGGCAGCAGAGTTGGAAATATTTTTTAAAGGAAATGGTCTCAATGCGCAGATCTAAGCCAAACTCTCTCAGATAGCACTTAAAGACTACAAAAGTACACCCTAAGTTGCAGTGGACAAAAATATTGTCATAACCTTCAGTCCAAACAGGATCTCTACACTGATGTTCTACACTGTTGCAGAATAATTTCTACAAACTGCTTTAAAATGACTGCATTGGCTTATGTTTTGCTGTCCTTGCCTGCAACACTGAGAAGTACACACAAGCCACTTACCAGTTGTTCCCCCTCCGGGCTGAGAGTCAGCAGATATAATTCCTGGGTACCTCAGGCAGCGGAAGTCTAGGCCGTATCGGTAATGGTAGTACTAGAGAGGGAGGAGAGAAAGAGTATTACACAACAAGACTGGGCCAAACAACTCACTGCTTCCAGAAAAATCTCCCACAGGGTGAACCTTAATTCTGTAACCTTCCCATGGCAGGGAAGGAAGACAAGGAACTACTGATCAGTCTGCATTCTCTGTCAAGTAGCTGATCTTTCTGCTCTTCCTTCTTTAGTTTATGTCCACATCAGCAAATATGGATTGACTTTTAACACAAGGTCTAGATCTAGTGTTCAGAAACCAGTAATTCCCAGATTTCTCAGACATTTCAAATTAATACAGCCTTCAGACCTGCCACTGTCCTTCTTAAACTTAAGATGTGAATAAATTGTGTGTAAAGTAACAGCTTTAAGGATTTCATGCTTCTAGAAAAAATGTGAACCCAATAGAGAAGTTGTGAGAAGACAGGCTCAGATGGCTTTGACTTTGGAGAGGGTTTGCTTGTTTTCATGACATGACAAACCACTACAGACTACAAGAGAGTACTAAAGCCTACAAGTACGAAAGAAAGGGGGGGAAACTACTACAATGAGAAATCTTCCAGAATTGGTGAAGCTCTCACTGAACTTCAATGAAAGAAAAAAAGAAGTTCTCACTTCTCCCATGAGCTCAGCGTGAACCTTGGAGACACCATAGATCGTCCTTGGCCTCTGAATGCAGAGATCAGGAGTTGGATCTCGAGGAGAGGTGGGTCCAAAGGCTCCAATAGTGCTTGGAACAAAGAGTCGCAAATTGTGCTCAGCTGCAATATCCAGAACATTGTGTAAACCTGGAACAGTAACAGGATTTATCAGAACATCCACTGCGCTTTCTCAAGCCTTTGTAGGAATTACAAACTTGAAACCTTGTCACATACCAGTAATATTAACAGCTCTGGCTAGAGGGACATTTGCTTCTCCAACAGCACTGAGCAAAGCGCTATAGTGGAACAGCCAAGTTATGCGATTATTCACCACTATCTCACGCAGATTCTTGTAGTCCAAGATATCCGAGTAGATAAAAGGGCCTGAAAGAAATGGAACCAGAAGGAAACTGAATGACAAGAAGAACAAAAGAGAGAAGTTCTAGATGATACTCATAGATTGCTGACTCTTGCCCATTCTTCTATTCAAAATTTGACTGTACAGCAAAAAACAGCAATGGCCTAATGATTAGTAGGTAAGTAGGAAAAGTACGGTAAACTGCTGCCTTTGCCTCAAAATTGATCCAAGAATTCCTGTTTTCTCCCATCAATGGCATGAGAAAAAGGAACATCTAATATATAATTCATCATTAAACAACGATGAAGAAAATATTATTCACGTTTCTAATGAAAATAGAAGAATCCAAACAAACTATTCTACATGCATTTTGTCATCTAAATTGCCTCAGCTTGGAAAAAAGGGCACATATTTAATTTCCAACCTGTTCCCTCCAAAAGAATAAACTTCTTTTTTTACAGCAGGAACAAAAAAGCCAATTGATTTGAGTGCTTTGGTCAAGAAAGTGGCAAAGAGACAGTGAAAAATGCAGAGCAAAGTATTTAGAAAAAATGAATAACTGATATATGAAATCAGTATCTGGGCAAGACAAACCAGGAAGGCCCTATCCAGAAGTTTCCGAAAAACAATTTGTACAGTTTCATTCACTCTTCATTTAGACTTGAGTAATCAGTTTATCAACATCAGAGGTGAAGTCAAGGTTTTTTTCCATATGTTCCCCCAGTCACTTACCACTATGAAAAACATGATCCGCAGGCTTTCTAATGTCAGACAAGATCACATTGTTCTTTCCAAATCGTTTCCTGTATAAAAATATCCACATGGTACAGTGAGTCCACAGTCTTCATGATAATTTATGAGTTGTTATTTTGTTTACCAAGAGCAGTATCAGAAGAATAATAATTTCCACAAGGAAATCAGTTATTCTATTAAAAAAAAATAAAATTATTCTCTTCAGTGTCAACATAGCACCTTTGGAAATTAGTAAACTACTCCTTGTAGTCCTTTTAATGAAAGACTAAATCTGGATATTTAAGTCTTTAAGATAATGAAAATCAGTTGAGAAAAAAAAGTCTTTCCTACCCTCTTCTCGCCACAAGTCACACCTGAGAATCTAGTCCCCTACAGACACCAAAAAGCATATGCCACGGGGCTTGCTGTAACTGCAGCTATTTTTATATCAACAAGGTAAATACAGCTGATAAGTAATCTCTGACTTGTACTGCTCTAATCAGCACAAGGCTGTCTTGGAGAGCAAGACTGTCGTAACTGGAGTACATTCCAGCCTTCCATTATTTGCACGATTTCATAGAAATGATTGAAAATGTTCAAACTATAGCACAGTGTTGCATACAAGTTTGCTCACTTTTGATCTTAGTCCGAGTCCTCTGCAACAAACACTGTCTACATACACGTGATACTCTGGAGCTGAGTGGATGTACATTTAAACCACAATATAGGCAAGGAAGAGATCTTGGAGCACTTTACTTTTATAGACTTACTGCTTTTGCTGCATCAGTTCATCTTTCACCAAATTATAAAATATTAGGGTGCAAGGTCTTGAAGTTTTATTTTTGTTTGCACTGTACTAAATAGGGCGCCTTATTCCTTAAGTTACATAATTGAAATTCTCAGAGAGAGAAAAGTCAGCAGTTGCAAAGCCCAACAGCTGGGCAATTAGCAAAGGACTATGCATTTTTTCAAGTGGATGTTTGTACTTTTTCCTCTCCCATGGTACATGCATAAAACCCCAAATTTTGTCTTTCTTGAGCATGGAAACAGCCTTATTTGGCTGAGCGCCCTCTGAGGATTCAGATTCTGAATACTTCCATTTAACTGGAAACAAACTGAACCCAGTGGCTAGTCTCCTAGACAAAATTACGTTATTTTGGGAACTGTGACCAATGTACACACAGAAACTACGTCATTGAACATAAAACAAGCACAGGAGTAAAAAAATAAAAAGATGGCAAAAGTATAAAGTTGCTTACAAAACCAAGAGGCAAAAGACTGCAATCATCACCAGGGATTGTTTTAAAAACAGCTTTGCTGAAAATTTTTGCTTCTAAAAGTTGTGGCTAAAGCTTGAACTCCTCACTAATAGAAAGTCAAAGAATCATGACATACCTCAGAAGCTTAGCAAGTCCCACTCCAAGCTGGCCAAGACCACCTAATACAGGAGGAAAAAAAAATCAGAGAAGAGGTGGAATCAGAACACAGTATTGAGGTGTTATATGTATTATATCAGAAATTAGTACTATTTCTCTTCTTAGAGTCAAAAAAGCTGTAAACTATTCTCAAGGAAAACCCAATGAACTGGTTTTAGTAGATTTCTGGAATAAAAATAGAAAGCAAGTTCACATGCTGCTGTGATCCTAGCACCATAAAGGAAAGACCACAACTCCAGTATTTTTTGTTTGGATTTTTTGTCAAAATATTTTTGCTTCTCTTATTTCATTCACTGGAGAGGGAGGAGGGGAGTGTGGAACTTGACTGAGAAGCTGGAGAAGGAATAGAGTTATGATAGGAATGCTGACCTGTAATTAGCACCCGAGGATGATCTGACTCCGAAAAAGAAACTGAGTGAAAGCTAGCATCAGAAGCCACCTGGCGGGGTGAGATGCCAATGCATCGAACGGGCACGATGGAAATCCCACACCCACAACCAGAGCTTTGTAGCAGCTGGCTGACAGCTCTGCTCACGTTTTTGACAATTGGCATCTTCCTCCTTCAATTAGGCTGTGAGAACAAGAGAAGATATTAGTCATAAGTGACTCAACCACATTCAATGTTTTAAATACTCCCTTAGAATACTCTAAAGAGTTTAAAAGAGGTCTGATGCAATCCAAATCCTAGCAGATGTGCCAACTGAGAGACACGTCTGCTAGAAGCAGCTTGTGAAGTAACATGAATAGAGGTAATGTATTCAACAGAGAGAGCATAGGAAAATATCCACAGCCCCAGCCCAGGGTCCAGTATAAGGAACAGTGAGAATACAGTCCAAGTTTAAACCTTTTACACTAGAAACTGTGATTTAAAGCACAATTGACAGCAAATGTAGAATTCAGCAAGTTCACCTACTGTGATTACACAGCTTCACTGTAGGTATTTGTGAGTGAAAGTTTTGTAAACTGTCACAAATAAGCTAACCTTCATAGCATTGCATCAGCAAGATTCGCTCAAACCAACAGTGGCAAAAGTCAGCATCTTTAGAGAGCACTGCTTTGCTCAAAACTAACGTACATGATGGACAGCACCAGGAAAGCAAAGGAGAAGCTTTGCTTTATTTACTCAGGACTAGTCCCTAATTACTTCACAAAAAAAAAGAGCCATGATTCATAGTAACACGCTGCAAAAGTATCCCTAAATTATCCTGAGCTATACACACGTTAGGTTTTCTGTCTCCCCAGATTCTTCCTACTGGGAAAGGAAATGAAGAAAAATCTGCTGAAAAAAAAAATCAGCACATAAATTGCACATGCATACGCAACCAGCCTTTTGCGAGGTTATATTTTACTTCTTTCAAATATAGTTCTTAAGGCACAGTCACTAAAATTCTTCCTTACCTCTCCTCAGACTTTTAACCACCTTCCCCAGAGTTATACAATGAACAAACTCCAAGATGAAGACACCTTTTAAAAGTAGCTTACTTTTAAAGCTGAGATTATGCTGCCAATTCCTTTCTCACATGTTCTTGTTGCATATATTGTAGGTAGAAAATCAGGGAGAAGGAAGGCCACAACAAGAAATGACGGCAGTCAGCTAATGCAATGAATTCCAGCAGCACTAATTTATAATATGCATAGAAAAGCAAACAGCTAATTAATTTGGTTGTTCCTTTCACTAAAGGCAACAGAGAAAGCAGAAATTTTCTGATACTTTAAGGAGCCCTGCTATTTAAATATGGAAGACCAGCTAAACCACCTATCGCAGGGTTAATAAGAGATCCCCAAGAACTGTGCATTTAAAAAAAAATCACATTTGCACATTAAAACAGATGAGGCTTTCCAGTGTGCCTTCTTTTTCCCATCTTCCTTTTCAGATTTGTTTATTCACTTGTTTATTGCATTGAGAAACAGGGTCAGTTAGTGCCCTGATGAATTCACCATGCCTCTGCTGCACCTCACGGCCACAAACCCATTACAGGGATCAGATTATAGGTTTGATCTGTCACAGCCATACCTCTCCTGTCACTGTGCTAGAGGCAACAGCTCTCATCTCCTCTGGGCTTTGCACAGCTCTTTAATTCCTGGTTATACACCAACCCAGCACAGAGAGACCTGGGCCCAGCAGGGAGAGCCCAGCCCGGGACCCCAGGGTGCTGCCGGGCCCGGAGCCCCCGCGCTGTGAGGAGAGGCTGCGAGAGCTGGGGCTGCTCGGCCTGGAGCAGAGGAGGCTCCGGGGGAGCTCCCCCATGGCCGTCAGTACCCGCAGGGAGGTGCAGAGAGGCCGGAGCCGGGCTGTGCTCAGCGGTGCCCAGGGCCAGGCCCAGAGGCCCCGGGCCCGGCCTGGAGCCCCGGCGGCTCCCCCTGCCCCTCAGGCAGCACTGCTGGGCTGGGCGGGTGCCGGAGCCCTGGCACAGGCTGCCCCGAGAGGGGCCGGGGGCTGCTTCTGGGAGAGCTCCCCGAGCCCAGGGACGTGGGTCTGGGCACCCTGCTGGGGCAGTGGGGGGAGAGGGGCACCCAGGGGTGCTCCCAGCCCCAGCCATGGTGCGATTCTGGGATGTCCAGCCAAGGCACTCAGGGGGTTTCTCTCCCCTCTGAGCCCAGCTCACAAAACGGACATGTTCTTGATAATTTTAAGACTCAGTCCCTATCAAGTTCACTGAAACGAGCCACAAGTTGCTAACGTAACAAAGGGTAGAAGAGGAGGAAGACAGCAGGCAAACATATCCAGACAATTCATAGCCCATATTTCTCCGTAGGAAACCAACGTAAGAAAACTGGCAGCACCAGCGCATTAAATAGCCATGATAATCCCTTCTTGTTTCAGAATGGGATATGAAAATCTTTATAGTACTAAGGGAGCCTCATATGATCTCTGTTTCCCAAAGTTTCCCCTCACAGGACCTGGAAAGACATTTTCACATTCTGAGCTCTAGATGCAGATTACACAAAGCTATAAAAATGCCATGCTAGGATCAAGTTGGTTTCCCACTCACTGGACTGGTTTCTCCAAATTCACTTGTGGAATAAAGACACAGGGTTATGCTAAGAATTTACTTGCAAGTCTAGGCTGACTCAAAAGAACAGCAAACATTTCATACCAGACACTGAAAAAACCTTAGTTTACCAAGCAGTACAACTGAATATAAAAACGCTACCTATGACGTGCATTTCGTGCTGTTTCAGATAGGAAGGGGAAAATGGTATAACTAAATTCTAAAAATTGACAGCAAATGCACAGATATATAAAGAAATTAATACTATCCCTTAAAAACACTTCCCCAAACCAACCATAAGATAAAGCTAGCCCTAACACAAAGTCATTGCCTTTCAAGAGCAAGTTGGACAGAAAGTCCCATTCTGCTAGATCAGCATTGCTCATTTTAAATAACTTCAAGGAGTTGTTAACAGCACTGAACACAAAAAGCATTGTTTTAACTGATGTGAAAACTCTGATTTTGGGGGTAGGTTTCTTTTTCTTCCTGTCCCAAAGTGAAATATTTTTGTACATTTATGAACTGAAGAAAAATATATATATATATATATATACACATATATATCCTACCCCCATCAATCCCTATATTACTTTCTAACTAACTTTTCAGTCATTGGTTTTATTCACTGACTGAAATTTATGATAAAAACTAACTCTTATTTCTAGATTAAGTTAAATGAGGCAGCTTTATCCTGAAACATGGCTGTTATTTCCCCCAGCCTGCTAATCCAAATTAACAACCAGCACTAATTTTAAGGATTATGAAATACACCCTAGACCATTTTCTCTTCTGTACTCACCTGTCCCTCAGCTGGCAATAGGGCAGAAGCACACTGGAAATGGCAATTTATAGGACACTGCCTCTTTGGAAAGCCAATCAAAATGTGACAGAAAGTAGGAGTTGTCCCACACCTTAAAAAAAAAAAAAAAAGTGTGTGCGTGAGAGCAGCAGCAGCCAGGGATATCACTCTGTTCCCATTTGCTTTATTTTGAAATGTCTGTAACTTTGTGATAGGTAGAGGTCTCTGAAGCTATGCAGCCAGATCCTTTAACCAACGAGCAGTCAAGGGTCATAACTGAAGGACAGGTTTTAAACTAATTAGTTGCAATGCAAAGGATTAATATAAAGCAAACGCATGTTCAAATGTAAAGCAATTATCTATCTCCCTTGGATAGCAGGAAATTTCTAAGGTTTGTAAGAAGATAAAAGTACAGGGAGAGGGAAAAGAGGGAAAATTTTTAAATGGAACATCTTTAAAAAAATAACATTTAACAAGTTATCTGCCAGCTGCTGTCCCATCATGAGCCTTCAGAAGTGTTACATAAGTGGCAAGCACCTGTTGCTCATATAAAACACAAAAACATGTTTATAGGAGCTCATAGTTTCTTGTGTATTAGTTATTAATAGAACATTACACCGATAAGAATGATAAGAAACTCAGGAGGTTGTTCTGGAAAATCCCATTAATAGAAAGTTTCAGAGAACGTGGGAGAGGGAGAAGAGAAGGGTCAGACCCCAAAACAAAACCTCCCACAGCACTCCTGTGGGTTGCACGGCTGCTGAGACGCCCCAGGATGCTCCTACACAAAGCTATCCACAGCAGTCCTGAAGCTGCCTCTTTCAAAGAAAGCTGTGATACTTCCCAGGGCATGGGATCTCACGGATTCCCAGCCACCAGTTTGTTCAAAACAGCCTCACGCATACGGCCTGCACTGACACGCTGAGCTCCACGCTATTGCCCTCAACCCACTTTGGCTCCACAACACACAGTTTCTGCCTCAAGAGCTGAAGAAGGGCTTATGCACTTGAAAGCTCCTCTACTTTTTTTTTCCCCAACTGTATCAAGAAGAGCTCGAGTGGAAAAACACTGCCAGCCTCGGGTGTCCAGAAGATGAAGTACACGTCACTCCGCAGGAAAGCCTTACTCAATGGTGCCCAGGAACTGCCAACTGGAAAATCCACCGGATCACGCTGGGAACGCTCAACCTGCAACAAGTAGGGGACACTCTCAGCTCAAATAGCACTTAAAGCAGCCTGCACAGCCAGAAAGCCATCATGCATCCCCTGTTGGTCTTTTCTGTAGTTTGGAGAGTCCCGAGCAGGTGCTGCCGGACCCTGCTCCCTCCTCGTGTCCCTTGGTACGGGCAGAGAGGAGCGTGGCCAGGCTGCACCCTGAGCCTGTTATCTCTGGCTCGCACACGGGCTGCGGCAGACAGCTGTTGGCCGAGCTACGTTAAAATAACCTTGAGGCACACGCACGGCCGCCACGGCTTGATTTTCAGAGGGGACGACGCCAGAGCCCTGCGAAGGAATTATGCCAGCCAGAAATCAGGCCTCAGCACCCCAAATAAAGCCAGATTATATAAGTTACTGAAAAGCACGGTGCTTTCGGGGTGAATAAAACCTACTTTATGCGTGGCCTTTAGGATGAAACAAAGAGGCCAGTATGAGTTATATGCATGATGAAACCTGCAAACCCACAGCACATCTCCGGTAAAACGGCGCCCCTCCTGCAACTGGGCTAAAAAAAGAGCAAAAAGCGTTAAAGCCTGAAGCGCTGCTGGGTCGCATCGGGCTCAGGGGGCTAAAAGAAAATGAAAGGGAGGGGAACAGAGGGGGGCACTGCACCCCCAGCCCCGCACCACCCTGCTGTTCCCGGCAGCCCCAAAAGGGCTCCCAAAATAAGGGAGTCATTCAGGTGCTGGGGACCGGGACTGGGACCAGGATCAGCATCTGGATCAGGATCAGGATCAGGACCAGCATCAGGACCAGCATCAGGACCAGGACCAGCCCCATTCTCACCCACCGAGCTCCCGCTGCCGCCAGCCCCCGGTGCCTCTCGCCCGCCGCCGTTCCCCCAAAGGCTGAAAGGGGGAGGTGGGGAAAGGGGAGGTGGGAGAGGAGGAGCTGAAGCCCAGCGTCACGGGGAGGAGAATTTGGGGGTGACGTCACACATTTTGGCGTGACATCATGGCCTGTAAAGGGCACTGCTTCGTCAGGGATTGGGGGCTCAGCGACAGGACTTGAACGGGGGGTGTGGGGTGGGCAGTGGTGGTGCAAGGTAGTGGTGTGCCAGTGCCTAGGGAGCTGCAGGGGGGGGGGGGGGGGGGAACATCAGCGGGACTTCATCGGGGTCTGGAGGGACAGGTCAGGGGTATTGGTGCTGGGTCCGGTCCTGTTTAACACCTTTATTAATAGCCTGGATGATGGGGCACAGCACACCCTCAGCAAGGCTGCAGATGACACACATCTGGGGGGAGCGGTGGATATGCCAGAGGGACGTGCTGGCATCCCGAGGGACCTGGACAGGCAGGAGAGGGGGGCTGACACAAACCTGCAGCTCGACAAGGAGAAGCCCAAAGTCCTGCCCCTGGGGAGGAACAGGCCCAGCACCAGGACAGGCTGGGGGCACCCAGCGGGAAAGCGGCTCTGCAGAAACGGACCTGGGGGGCCTGGTGGGCACTGAGGTGAACGTGAGCCAGCGATGGGCCCTTGGGCAAAAAAAGGGCTGCCTTAGGAAAAGTGTCGCCTGCAGATTGGGGGGGTGGGGGAATCCTGCCCCTCTGCTTAGTGCTGGTGAGGCTGCACCTGGAGTGCTGGGTCCAGTTCTGGGCTCCCAGTACAAGAGGGACATTGACACAGTGGAGAGAATTCAGTGAAAAACTGGGGGATTTCTCCTATTAGGGATGGCTGCGAGAGCTGGGGCTGCTCAGCCTGGAGCAGAGGAGGCTCTGGGGGAGCTCCCCCATGGCCGTCAGTACCCGCAGGGAGGTGCGGAGAGGCCGGAGCCGGGCTGTGCTCAGCGGTGCCCAGGGCCAGGCCCAGAGGCCTCGGGCCCAGCCTGGAGCCCCGGCGGCTCCCCCTGCCCCTCAGGCAGCACTGCTGGGCTGGGCGGGTGCCAGAGCCCTGGCACAGGCTGCCCCAAGAGGGGTCAGGGCACCCACGGGTCCCTTCCAACCTCCAACATGCTGCAATTCTGTGAGACGACACTGAGGAAGGCACAAACATATGTGGTCACCAACCAAGCTATCCTACAACCCAATGGTGCTGGCAGAGGCCCTATTTATGAAATGAAATTAAGTATGTGCACTGGTCTGGAAGGTGTGAGAGGGAAACACCAGCCACCCTGCAAGGGCATCATCACCAGGCAGCGCAAAGGCTGAGGCAAGGGGAGCCAGCATGGCAGGGCTCCACCTTGCCCTAGGGTTGCCCCCTTGCAAACATGACCCAAAATAATATTTCTAACCACAAAACATCTTCCGATTTGTCTGCAAGGTAAGAATGTCACAAAGCCTGTCTGTGAAAAGGATGGAACTAATTCAAGAAACAGTGAAGAAACTTCTCTTCGTGATTGCGTCACAGGTTTCTCAACTCCTTGGACAGGATGAATGCTACTGTTTATGCTACATCTGGGTGAAAGGAAGGAGTAGCTACCTAAGTATTTTGTTGTACACCCAAAAGAAAACCTTTTGATTGAACAGCTGCTGACAAAGGTGTGGCAAATCGGTGAGTTCTACAAAATGTATGTACTTAGGAATAAGGCCATTAAATAATCAGTATGTAGATGTAAAATTCTTCTGCCTCCAAGAAGAAATTTGTACTGCAGTTCAAGAGCACGTTTATTTATCAGAGTTAAAATGACAGAAATCCTTTAGAGTATTCAAAAAAATAATAATTAAAAAATAAATAACTAGAAGTGCTATCATAAAGAAGATAGAAGGGGAAGGTCCTCCAAGACCCTGGTAATTGTGTCCTGTGGTAATTAATGGCAGAATACTGATGTCAAGACTTGTGGAATAAATAAAGTACTTGCTTGTCTACATGAAGGAAGATGAAAAAGCAAAAACTGGGAGGTATTTTTGTCTCCCTTTTTTTTCCACTGTGAAGAATTTAAAACCTATTTATAGGCAGAAATTAGGTAAAATAGAAATACTGTAATCTAGGAAACACTGGGTTACAACAGACTTCAAAAAACATAGGTGACGTTTCAAAAATATATGTTTAAATGTGAAATACAGGTCAAAGGAGGAGGCTCGTTTGCCTTCAGGAACACCTTCAAACACAAAAAGTAATACTGCTGAAAGGAGACTATTTGAGGGTAAACATGACTCAAGCACTAACCATTTTTAAAACACAAAATGATAAGCGTAACACCGTAAAAAATGACTCCATTGTATGAGTGTCAATCAAGTGGGTCCAGCCAACGAAAAGGGGCCATTCTTGGCAAATTATTAAAGTACTAAAAACAGGTAAGTGCAATTCCTGCACTTAGATTCCTTATGCTTCAGTGCTCTGTTTATAATAAATGGCCTTGTAAACTAGGATTTTTAGAAAGGGTAGTTAGTTTGCAAAGCTCTGTGAAGTCCTCATCCACTCCTTGCTGTGGGTAGGCAGTTACTGTTCGTCATTCAGTGAACTGAATTAAGAATATAAAAACAACCGCAGGAAATCAAATGAAGATCACCGTAGTCCATTTTATTTGGACTTTAACAGCAGTTGCTTCCCTGCAATTCTCTCACAGATCTCTGTGCTCTACAGCTGAAGGACTTTCTGAAGCAGACACAGCAACTTCAACTTAACATTCGGTATTTTTACAGTCACTCACCATTAATATTTTTGTCCTCTATAAACTCCTCCATATGCTTTTCAAACTCAGGTAAGCCTTTGTCATCCATACTGGCTAATATGCCTGCTTCGTATATAATTTTGTGCCTTCTAATTATATGTAGCTAAACTGTTACACAACAAGCCCCAACCTGCCTGCCAAGGGGTAAAATTCATAAGCAGGAGAGAAGGGGGGAAAAAAGTCTTATAAACATCTCTGCGGCAAGCTAATCTTATCTCAAAGTCTTTGTTCTTTAAGATTGCTTGGGGAGTTAATGTTGTTTATGCTTGTGCAAGATAGAAGTGTTTGGAATAAGGGGGAAAAAAATGTTGTTTTCTAGAAGTACAGCTCAGCAGAAAGAAGAAGGGTCTAGAGTTCTGGAAGCTCTCTGTATAGCTGCTGCTGAAAATAAGAAGAGTTGTGAGGATTGGTTTGGGGAATCATAGAATGGTAGAACCACAGATTGGGTTGGGTTGGCAGGGACCTTAAAGCCCATCTAGTTCCAGCCCCCTGCCATGGGCAGGGACATCTCCACCACACCAGGTTACCCCAAGCCCTCGGCCTTGGGCACTGCCAGAAGAAGGAAGATTCAGTCAAATTCTGACTGCAAATGTAATCCCTTTTCAGGACCTGCCATGGCCCATCAGGTCAGTGATCTGACAAACATGGTGTCCTGTTTGCCAGCACCTTGTCTCCTTTGTCCTTCAGAGGGCATCTTGGTGATCCACAGAGTCACAATGTTGAGAAGCAGCTGAGGTCCCTTGGTTTTGTTCAGCCCAGAGCAGAGCAGGCCGAGGGGAGGCCTCATGGCGGCCTGCAGCTCCCTCACGAGGGGAGCGGAGGGGCAGGCGCTGAGCTCTGCTCTCTGGGGACAGCGACAGGACCCGAGGGAACGGCATGGAGCTGGGACAGGGGAGGGTCAGGCTGGGTGTGAGGGAAAGAAGAGATGCACAACATTGTACATGCTGCCTCCACACCATGTTCCGGTATTAATCACATTGATCTGGGGAGTGTCTGCGTAGATCCCAGCTGGGATCGCCCTTCAGTGGGTGTTTGCCAACAAAAACAGGCAGTTCAGGACATTTCCTCTAAGTAAAGCAGGCAGATATGGGCTGGGGAGGAGTACAGCAAATAGGGGCAACAAATAGCACATGATGGGCAGAGGAACAGAAGAGGAGACTCAGAGCACCAGGGCTGGGCTTTTGCCCAGGGAAGTGGTGGAGTCACTGTCCCTGGGGGTGTTCAAGGAAAGGTTGGACGTGGTGCTTAGGGACATGGTTCAGTGGGTGACACAGGTGGTAGGCGGGTGGTTGGACCAGATGATCTTGGAGGGCTTTTCCAACCTTAATGATTCTATGATTCTACAAAAAAGGAAAAGTCTGGAATGGGTATTACCATCCTATCCCAATTCGACATTCTTGGTATCAAATGAATTCCCTTTCTCAGATGATTTCAGTTTTCACTTACAGAGTCTAGTGGTATCTGAGTGTTAGCCTCACTCCAACACTCAGTAACACTCAGTAGGATCCTTGCTGTGGTCATGCAGCTCCACTAACTTTATTCTCTGCATGGCCCCCTACTTAGAAAGCAAGTATGCTGATAGGATGAGTTTTCTTCTTGGAACAGCTACGCCCATCTCCTGCACAAAATCAGCCAGCAGACTCTCTGTTGTGATATGCTCAAAGCTGAACGGGAGTTTGCTGAACGGCAGCTGGGGCTGTAAATGCGAGCCTGTACACTGATAGGGTTTGTGTCCAGGTTTGAAGTGTGGTGCCCTAACTGTCAGCCTCTGCAAGCAGCACAAAGTAATGGTTCCTGCAGGCCCTGTTCCAGTGGAGATCCTCTTGGCTGAACAAGGTGCCCCCTGCATGGGTTTCTGCACCTAAGACCAACCAAGTGACTCATTTTGCTGGGCTGAGGCCTCAGCAAAGGCAGTTAGGACTTGCCATGTATATGTGGTGCTGGGCTTGGTAGGAATGGGGAAGCCATCTCTGTGCTATTATTTTATGAAGTGCAACCTTGCTTAGAAGCGCTGTAGCACCTATCAGGTCCTACGCTGCCACTGGGCCAATAACATCAGTACAAACGCTGGAAACCACAGCCTAACCAAGGGAAAATAACTCTTTTCACAGCTGTTCATGCAGCAGAGCCACTGAAAGGACGTGAAGTCAGGAACAGCAGCAGAGGAAATTTGAGATGTGAAGGCACGGATTAGCAACAGGAAGATCAGTTAGGTACTGCAGCCCTCCAGTGTCTGGGCAGCCAAGGAGAGTTGGTGCCGTGGTAGTACAATAGTTATTAAGGTTTTGAGAGGTCTAGTTAAGAATTAAGATTAAGATTAATAATCTAGTTAAGATTATCCTAATGAAAAGAGCTTTCATTTCAACTAAAAGCAAAGTTTGTGACTGTTTCCAAGTGCCCACTTCGGAGCTAAGATGATACCAGGTGTGCCACTCCTATAGGCTCCACCATGAGCCATCTGTCCATATTGTCACATTATTCACTGCTGTGGCAGTTAACAAGCTACTTAAGGAGTCCATCCCTAGGAGGGACACTTGGCTTTGTTAAGACTTAAATTATTGTTTGGAGTCCATCCCTCCCAGGGATGGATACCTGGCTCAGTTAACATTGGAATGATTGTTTTTCAACACCTTTTTTTGTGAAACACTGTGTAGGTTGGAGCTCTGCAGTCAGCTGGGAGAGAACAGGGGAGCAGAGGGGGAGATGCTGTCCAAATGTTCTCTACTGTGATCACAGTTAATAAAGCTTCTGTCTGACCCATCTTAATTGTCCTTGCATTATTACACACTCAGAGGCCCTATATTCGCCGACAGAGATGAACAGCTCTTGAGCACTGGACCAGGCACTGTTGATGGGAAGCAGAAAGGACAAGCTATAGCTTTTCTGCAAGGATCCAGGTCACGCAAATTAAATGCTAGCAGTGTCTTGTAGGACGAGATCGCTCACTTGGCTAAGCCAACAGAGCCATACTGGTCTACACTTCACGAGAACAGCAGGTGCTCCACCATACTTAGTAATAATTTGGACTCAATTTTTGCTGTCAGACAATTCCCTTATGAAGCAGTTCCTGTATGTAAATCCCACATGAGGCAGCATACGCAGCAGTTTAGGACTATATACGCATCATGAGGGAAAACAAACAAACAGCTCAGATGTCAGGGGCGGGAAGTTACACAGTCTCCACACCAGGAAAAAGTGATACAGCTTGAGTCATTTAGCATATCCTATAATTTTTCAGTAAAACAAAAACAATTGTTGTAGGGTATATCACTGCACAGGGCCCTATTGATCTGATAACCTGGCTCAGCTTAGTAAGGAAGTGGACTTTTGCCTTGACTTTGTATGTCTTACATCCCTCAGACCACATCAGCCAGCACTACTGAGTAAATCCTCAATTCTAGACACTGCCAGTTCTTGTTGTGTCCAAATAATGCCACAAGAGCCACAAGGGAGGGAGACCGAACTTCGCTTTGGTGGCAGCTCAGCCGCACAGGATGCAAAAAGAAGAAACATTTTCTCCTTGTGGCACCGAGCTGTTTTAACCCTGATGTTCATCACCCCCAACAGATCTGACGTGGGCTGTGCTTGTGCACAAGGTGTCACATCGTGTTGGCAGGCAGGGCACAACCTCATCCCGATCAGAGCCAGGTCCCTCTTCCCCCTGTGGGTGACTGGCGTTGCTGTTGCACCCAAACAAGTGCCACGCTGGATTGCCATTTCCTTGGAGAATAGATGGGAAAAGATTTTATTTAGAAGATATTCTTTGTAATTAAAATACAGCTCACCTGGATTTGCTCATCCAGCCATCGATACGCAGTGTTTGCAGTCGTTCACCTGGCATCGCTCCAGTTCTTGTGGGCTCATGCAAAGCAAAACCCCAGGTGTTAGCCCCTCGGGTAGGCTGAGGAGGAGACGTGCTTCTGCTGGTAGCAGCCCCCAGCCTGGCTGTGCAACGCAGCGGAAGATCAGTGCCTGACAGCCAGCAATTTCTCCAGGCAGGGTGGTCAGAGAAAGCAGGGGGGGGTCTGCAGCAGGCTTCACTCCAGCACTGCACGTTTATCTTACAGACTGCAGTGGCTGCAGTCACGTTTCTCTGTGTAAGGGGAGCGTCCTGCTCAGGAATTAAGCCTTCAGCATCCCCTGAATGCCTCTGTATTGCTGCCTCCTTATAATCAACATCTTTGTGCAAATGCAGGAAAACAACCCCGCTATAGAGAGGGCTCTATAGAGACAGTGATTTGTCCAACGCAACGTGAGACGCGTGAATACTGCTAATGCACTGATAGCAGGTGTTTTAGCTGGTTTCTGTTCTATCCATGATGCTAATTTCCAGCCTGATGATGGAGGTTTTTACAAGAGAGATGAGACAATTAATGACAGCCCAGGGTGATAAGAATGACTGTAAACTCAGGGAAAAGGGCAGGGAAAGAGCAGAAGTGGCTGGAGGAGACAAGGGGTCAATCTTACATTAAATAAAGCATCACCAAAAAAAAAAAAGGCAATAAAAATTTATTGGTTTCCTTGACTACAGAGGCCAGGACGGGAAACCATGTATCCATATAACAGCAAAATTGTACATTAGGGAAAACTTTTAGCTGTAAGGAAGTCCTGGAAAAGATCACCTGAGGAGGGAGCAGAGTTTCTGTTGCTGAGAGATTTAAGAGCAGGTTGGGTAAACCTCCATCAGTGACAAAGCACATTTTGTGGATCCTGTCTTGGTGCGAGTGGGGAGGCTTAAAGCCTCCTCCCTTCAGATTTAGAGCCTGAACCTCTCCCCATGCTTGCCGCTTCTGCTGCTTGGAAGCCTCTGCAGCACAGCTTTGCTTGCATACAAACTGCCTCTCCAGTTCTGGTGTCACTCATAGAATTGATGTGATTTATTTCATAACCAAGCAGCATATAGAAAAGAGGGGATAATTGTCTATCCTGAGAACAGACCAAAAAGGCCACTGATTTTAGCTTTGGAGGTTGGACAGTCCTCAAGAAGCCCCAGCTCACACTGCAACCAGCTGGTAGGAATTTGTACATCTCACCGACAAATGCATTTGATATTTTGGGGATGGAAACAGCTTCATTTGTTTCCTGCACACTTCCTTATACAGACCCATTTCTCCACCGCCTGGTAGCTTTTCAGCTATGCAAACAAGATGGATGAAGGATAGATGTAAAACATAAGAGTAGTGCTTTGAGGTACGTGTGCATGCATAGGAAGAGTCAGGCCCTAAGACTTACCCTTCATTCACGCTTGCCTCTACAGAGCCACGAAGCGTCTAAGAAATCCGCTACAAGTTGATGCTCGCCCTTAAGCAGGGTTTTCACACCCCAGAGCAGACACACGGAGCTCACAAGGGATGGGCAGGCGTTTTAATTCGAGCTGACTCTCAGTTCCCTTTGGCTGATTTTCCTGGTTTCCCCCCAAAGAAAATCAGACAGTAGGTGCAAAACAAAACCAGTAGGTGCCAGCCAATCTCCTCGTCCATCAGAGCATCTATAAAGAGAAAGCATAACTTCCTATATAACAAAATATATATATATAACTTCATCATATAACAAACATGAGTAACTACAGCAGAAAACAAAGGCAGAAGGGAAACGTCATATACCCTCTAGTGGTACATAACTGCTAAGAACTGTTTTTGCAAAACTAGACCCACTCTAACAGTGCCTGGGGTGCACGCAGCATCCATCTTTCTTCCTTCCTGGCCTTTGCAGTGCAGGTCTCTACACAGGGATTGTTTTGAAGCAAGCTCTGGAAATGAAATGCACAATTAGTGTGTAGAGAAGTCTCCAGTCTAAGCAGGAGCAGTGTCTCAGGCAGCTTTCAGGCCAGTAGAGAAGAGTTTGTTTGCCAGAAGTCTTCGCCATCCAGTAAATCGTGGTCTGCTTTCCTAAAGGTCTGTATCCTCTGAACAACACCCGAGCCGGTATGAGAACAAGCTCCTACAGGTGTGTGGTGAGCAGATGTTGCAATGCAGTAAGGGTTCAGGAATGTACCCCGTGAAAGGTGAAAACCAAACTATTTTAAGCAAAAATTCAGATAAAGACTCATACCAAGTTTATCACGCACCACAAAGAACAATGCTTATTAAGGGCATGGGACAATTTAATTGCTCTCCACTATCAGAGTTCAGCTGGATCTGGCCTTAAAGGGTAATAGTTGGGCTGTGCAGCGGGTACATGAGCTAGCATGGGCCAGAACACACAGTGAGGCTTCAAACCCCACGAGAAATAGAGATTCATCCACTCCTCAGTCAGAGGAAGGGAGAAGAGCCTTGAGTTTTCCATTAGAGAAGATATTCCACAGTGACAGATACACCTCTTCTGTTCTCCCATCCAACAGCATTAATTCTCTGCTAACTTCTCAGCCCAAATAGTGCCCACCTGAGGCTGGCATCACCTGCTGCACTTCCCTGGGCAGCCTATTCCAATGCCTAAACATCTTTGTGCTTTTGTTTTTGCAAATTTAGGTGCAATTTAATGCAATGATGCACCTTCGGGGAATCAAGATAAGGGGAAGCGACCATCTGATCTGAAAGAGGTGGATTACAGGATGGGTTTCTCCTTAGAGTTCTGATGGTCTGCAGTTTCTTGAGCACCTACAGTCTTTGTACCCAACAAACACAGCTATCAGATGAACAGGGTCATGAATACACCGCTTTGTAAGTTTACTCTCTATTTATTGAGTAGGAAAGGCCCCTGCTCAGATGAGCAGGAGAGGAGATGAACCCACCTCCTGCGCTCTGTGGCAAAAGGTTTGGCAGTACGGCGGGAGTAGGCATCAAGCACGACGGGGGAGATGAAGGTGACCCCAAGGCTGGCCAAGCAGGTCACTGCGGGACGAGAAGGATGGAGAACCACCTCCATCTGCCCAAGAGGTGGCAACCTGTCAAACAAATAACTGTGAAAGACCGAATGCTCAGGAAGGGGAATACCGTGATGGACTCGGATGCCCACGAGCCCAACGTCGTTTCTTCCGCCTCTCTTCTCCTCTTTCCCACTTCCAGGGCTTCAGGGAGGGTTGGGTGAGGCCATTTCCAGCCTGCGAGGACAACATGCCGTTCATCACGGGCAATGTTCTGCAAGGGAAAAAAGCACAGGAGGAAAACTCGGTAATCCAGTTAAAGCCACTCTATTTCACGAGCCATTTGTTAAGTAGATTTTAGAGAATAACTAGCAGGTTTATGAAAAGGACTCGGGTTTCATCTGATAAAGTAAATTTTCCCTATCAGGGTCTTAAAAGCAGTAAAATCTATGACTGGCAGAGTCTGCCAGGTCTGGGCGTAATGCACAGCTGCTCGGTGAGGCCAGCAGAGGTTATTGTGGTCCAGGGAACCACTGGGTTTCACGTCTTGATGTAACCCCCATGAACTGACCTGAAAAAAAGCAAGCTAAGTGCATACCAGTGTGTTTTGTGAAATCTTCAAGCCTTGTGGCCTTATATCCCACATCTCCAGAGCGCTCTGTTCAATTAACCTCAAAACCTTCACTCTAAAGCAAAGCTGACTTCTGACAGAATACCCTGGGGGGAAACTTCAGGACAGAAAAGTTAAAACACATTTAAACTGAAATCTAAAATGGCCATCTTTGCAAAACAGGGCCATTACCACAGCTGCAAAATCACTCACCAAGTGCTAGGAGCACTCTTGGTGCATCCAAGGAGAGGCAAATACCTTTCCCCCAGCCTCCCCAGGCTCTCAGCTGTTAACATCGAGCAAACCCACCACCAGCAGCACAGTGTATCAGTGAAAATCAGCTTAAAAACTTTAAAGTAGTTCTTGCTATTGCTTGAGGGCAATAAGGTATTGAATTGGGAGCCAGGGAGAGAGGCAAAGCATTTATGAATTCCATCCTCCATATGGAACCATTAGATAATCTTCATAATTTGGCATAAGAAGTCTAACATTTTGCTCCTGAAGTTTTAATAGCCCTCTTCTTGAAACAAAGCCATCTTATTTTGTCTCATTTGATGATCTGCAGCACCCACTGCCTAAGAGAAAACTTTTCAGGATTCTTCTGCGCTTACAGTGAAGCTCCCCGTAGGCAGGGCTTGAGTTATATTTTGTTTTCTTAATTACCGTAATTCCGCAGACTGAACTGTAATTGATGTTTTCCCACTCCCCTGCCCTCGCTTGCACTACGAGGACTGTAGGAACGGGGCAGGGAAGCGCACGCTGCCTTCAGCCCTGTGTTTATCCTCAGCTTTTGGTTGGAAATGTACAGCAGCCCATGCTTTAGCTCAAAGCAAGAGCTTGCCAACACAGGCAGGTTGGGAGTTTTCCATTCACTAAAAGAGCAACTTCAACAAGAAAAAATTGCCCGTGGGGGCAAAAAGGGATTTTGCCTAAATCATTCAATTTTCTTTCCATTCCCCCTAATTAAAAGGCAGTATTTTCTTGAACTAAATCCCAAGTGTTTCAAGTCCCGTCAGCGTTTAGTTGCATGGCTTCAGGCCATCGCTTGCCTGAACTGAACATCGCTTGCCAAAGTGCAGGTTCGGGTGCCGTCCATTCGTAGCCTTTCCAAAACAAAGAGGAGAACATCATTTCACCCCCTCACAAAGCATAAATCAAGCGTTCGATGGCTGCAGTCCTACTGGGCACGGGAATTCAAGAGATTTAGCAGGGGAAAGCCCCACAGTGACCACTGAGCACGACGATCCGGATACAAATCCTGCCTCAAATGATCACTGATCCACATTTAGCTGGAGCCTGGGGGACATCCCACGTCCTGAACTCCCTCCTTAAACACCCACTGGTGGTGCTTGCAGGAGGTTTAAGTGTGGAGGTGCCTTACCTTCATCCTGTCCAGCATGGTTCTTCCGGGACATGTCCTGCAGCCAGCCCGGAGCATGGCTCGGAGTGCACGGTGCAGCAACCTGGAGCCTTCAGCTCAGCAACCCCAACAGGCATCCTGAAATATTGACGTTGTTAAAGGGACAAAAAGGAAATACTCTGGAGACCCTAAGTAATTAAATAAAAAAAGGGTCATACAAAAACATGCATGTATATATATATATAATTATTTTTTTTTTGAGGTCTTAACTTTTTAGCCAGGACAAAGACCAACCTCAAAGTACCAGAAGCAATCTCCTTGGAGGAAAACCTTTCACAGAGCTCTGCAAGCAAAACTAACGCCCTCCACTGCACAGACATCTCCCCAGCCAGAGATCAGGGATGGATTCAACCACGCACAACTGCTATTAATCGCATCCCTCAGGACGCCAGCACAGCTCCATGGGATGAGCAGAAGACCCTAAACAAGACATTGCACCCTGCTGTGCACTGATCACAAAAGGAAAAAACACTTCAGGTTTGCTGTCCAGCTGTTTCAAATGGATGAATGGTTCGTTGGCAAGTCTGAAAAAAAAAAAAAGGCATTTCTTGTAGATACAACATTCAACTCAGTTCCGGATTGGGACAGAACCTTATTTTTTTATTATTTTAAGATATTTTTTTTTCCTTTTAAAGAAAGGAAGTGATGGATGAAATTGCTTTCAGATATTTTCCAAGTTAGGCGAGCAAGCAAAGCAGGACTGGCCCCTGTTTGCAGGGCTTCCAGCTTTCAGGCACTAACCAGTGGCCACTTGTTAAGCACTCAGCTGGCCGAGCTGGGACATCTTGGAAAACTGTGGTTTAACAGAAGCTGCAGGTGGAAAAATCCTCTGCGAGCTGTAGAAGCTGAGGGCTTGCAACTCCTGGCTCCCAAGTGCCTAACGGAGTTTAAAAAAACAACAACTTTAAGTACCATTCTCAAAACCAGCTGTCTCTCTTAAAAGAAGAAAAGCTGCAGCAGGAAAATACACAGAGAACTCTCCTGTTTGGCTGCAGAGCCTGCAAAGTGCATTTAGAGCCCCTGGGGAAGCCAAGATGTGGGAGCATCAGCAATATCACTCCATCTGCTGCAAGCCCTGCAATATCCTCAGCAAACTGCATCGACCCACGGGGCTGTCCCAGCACTAAAAGGCCACCAGCACCCAGTGAGGACACGGTGGAGAACCAGCAGCGCTGCTTCCTGACACCATAATGCACAGGGTCACAGCCCTTGTGTGTATTATAAAGCCCTTGATGGATTTTTATTCCCCATGTTTAGCTTTTTTTTTTGAACCTGTATCACATTTGGCATCTACCACGTCCTGCAACCATCGGTTCCCCATTTAATAACCAGGTTACCTCCTCCTCCAGCGCCGAGGCAACCATCTGGAGCGTGGAACTGGCTCGAATGCAAGCCAGACAGAGCTCGCAGCAAGCTGGCCCTGAAACCGCCCCGTCCTGGAGGTTCAGCTGCGATCCAAGGCCTCCCCGATAGAGCCCGGCTGGATAACCCTGCCTCTGAGCACAGAGATTGCCAAATTGTGAGAAAGAGCACAGAGCCCTGCAAGATAAGAAAGGTAAAACCGAGGACAGAGCGCGTCGAGACACGATAGGTAGCAGCTCAAAGGTCCAAGAGGAGAAAACTCGGTGTGAAAAGGGAAAAAGATCCCAACGGGGAGAAATCCCGATGCCGTGAGCTGGCAGAGGGTGGCTCTGCAGCCAGCAGCCAAGGCCAACCTGTCCCCTTAGGTGCTGCCAGTGGGCAATAGGGACAATTTTGGGTGCCTGTGCCAGCACAGCCTTTACCTCACTAGTTCTTGCTGCCCTAGACGTGTAGGGTGTGCTCCAGGAGGAGCCGTGGGTGCCCCATCCCTCGCAGTGCCAGAGAGGCTGGAAGAATACAAGTTTCTTTTTTTGTTGTTAAATCAGTGTCTGAGGGACTGGGAACAGGAAAAGCCAGTCTGGAGTCAGGAAAGTGCTAAGTCAGTGCTAAGGGAGGAATATTGGGGAGGCAAACGAAGCGAGCAGGACACGTCCCAGCAAGCTGCTCTGCCTCCCCGGCCCCGATGGCAGGGATGGGAAAGGCGAACCTGGGCTGGCACCTGAGGCTCCACTCGTCCTAAAGAAAAAAGGCTGAGGACAGTGAAAGGTTGGTTCTAATCCCAGGAAAGGGGATCCTCACGGCACGGCTCCTCCTCTCCCACCCAGCAGGTGCCATCCTGGAGCAGCCGGCAAGTGGGAGATTTAAGGGTGGTGCTCGGTTCGGAGAACAATCCAATCCTTTAGGAGTTGATCCTATTTCACTAGACAGCTCCAGGAGACGGTATTTCTGCACACTGGGTAGTTTCACTCCTGCTGATGATGGTGCAGATCTAAACACAGCTTTCTGCGGCGTCAGGGGTGGGCAAGGCCTTTTCCTCTGCCTTTTCCTCTCCCCTCATAGCTCCACCTGGGTTCTGCCCCCAGATTCTGCCCAGAGGTTGGTTTTGCTCAAAGCTGTCCAACAGCCAAGAATTCCCCTTCCCAAATGGCAAATACGAAGCACAGGAGAACAGGGAACTTCGTCTGGACTCACCCAGCAGTGCACTTCTTCAGCAGGGACTGAGGCAGGTGACATCCCACGCGAGGTGGCACAGCAGCGTGGCAGGACCAGGACTTCGGTCCCCCAAAACTCCTGCCTTAAAAAAAAAATCAATCCTCCTTCCCGTCTACGTGGGGATGCAGTTGCAGTGAGAGAGCGCCTTAGATGAATCCACGTGGGTTTTCATCTGACAGGTCTCTGTGACTTAATTAACTAAAAGCATCACCAAAGTGTTTAACACCCCGGGTGCTGACTCAGGCTGCGAGGCTCTTCCCTTTTGGCCAGGTTCCCTCTCCTCACCAGCTTCTCCAATCCAGTGTGCTGTGTGGCATCACAAACAGCTGGGCTGGCACAAAGGAGTAAAAAGAGGTGGAGAACAAGAGAATTTTAATTCATCATTACCTTGCTGTGAAATCACAGCCTTGCCAGTTGTGGGCAACACAGCCAAAATATTTAACATATTCATTTTTTTATTATTATATTTTTTATTAAGTGTCCCATATCAATTTGCATTTAAAAAATACACTTTTCCCCAGTAAGTCCATTTTTCTTTTTAATTTCTCTGCCAGACCTAAGGATCTGAAGAAACCAGACACTTGTACTTACTCCACTGCCATCCAAAGTGCTGTTTTCTCTCTGCAACGGCTCTACGAAATGGAGAGAATCTTCTTCATTTTAGTGGCGATGTCGTCGGGTCCTCAGGGAAAAAGAGTTCAGGTCAAGTGTAGGTCTTAATCTAGCACACGAAGCATTGCGCTTACCCAAAGCCATTCCCGTGCTGCATCAATTGCACCGGTTAACGTGGGCTTAGAGAGGCCGTGGCCGTGAAGGATGCAGCCAGAGTAGCTTAAAATGCCCCAAGCACAACTAAAGGTGGCAGCTGATGAGATGAAGCAGCACACAAAAAGCAAGCAGTTCTCTGCTCAGAAGTACGAATTCTGAAACAACGCTTATTGCTGCTGGGAAAAAAAATTACCAGGTTTATGTTTCATACCACGTCAAAGAATTACAAGGCAAAAAGGAATGGCTAAAAATATAAGTATATATAAATTCAATATATGTTTATCTCCATCCTGTAGGTATGTATATATCCTGTAGAAATGCCGTACTTACCTGGCTGGGCCATCACAAGTTTCTTTCACTTCAGCAAAAAGTCACCGTGAAGCAAAGTTCCTGCATCTCTTGTGTCTTTGAATCAGCCACTTCAGAATTCATTCAAAAATTTAAGCGCCTTTTTTTCCTCCCCAAAGCAATCACAAGCTACGCCTTGAAACTGTTACCCCGTATGGTACTGCCACATATCACACTGTGCCTAGTGCAGTGGGTCTCTAATTTGGTCCAGCAAAAATGCTGGAGTTGTGCCTGTCCAGGACAGCTCACAGATTTTGAGCTTTGGGAGTAACCCCTCCTTCAGCCTGACCTGCAGTATTAGAGCAATCAAAGTCCACCAGCAACGCTCTCGCACCAGAACATCAAAATATCAGCCTCTCCAGCTCTGGAAGACAAATGCCAAAGGCTTGTCCCAACATTTACACAGCAGGAACAACCGGGAGCAGCCCAGCAGAGTCCAGCATCGTGCAGTCACGCTCAGGGCACGGTGGTGGCTCCTCCTCATCGTTTTCTTCCACTGCTTGGGGAAAATTGGTGGCATGGAAGAGAGCCCTGAAACAGCACTAAACAAAAACACTTGGGTTTTAAAAAAAATAAAAGCCTATGGCCACAGTCTGCTGACTTGCAGCTTCCTCAACATCTCATGCCACAGTACACACAAGATGCTGGAATTTGGATGCTGCACAGTCACTGCTAGCCAGAGGAGCCCAGAATTGGAGAGGTGAGCTCACACACAGCCCCTCCGCAGGGCCTAAGAGGCTTGTCTGCTGCTTCTGTTGTGGGAACACAGTCACCTTTCTGCTGCTTGCCTCGGTGAACAAGTTAGAAAGGGGCGAGGTGGGACACATCAGATGCCAAACACCACAGAGATGTACTCACCTGCAGCCCTGCGCTCAGGGGCCCAGCACCAGGAGGACGTGGAGCTGCTGGAGCGGGCCCAGAGGAGGCCCTGAGGATGAGCAGAGGCTGGAGCCCCTCTGCTCTGGAGCCAGGCTGAGGGAGCTGGGGGTGGTGGGCCTGGGGAGGAGAAGGCTCCGGGGAGACCTCCCAGCGGCCTGCCCGGGCCTGAGCGGCTGCAGGAGAGCTGGGGAGGGACTCTGTGTTGGGGTAGGGACAGGGCAAGGGGGGGGCAGGTTTAAACTCAAAGAGGGGAGCTTTAGATTAGATATTTGCAAGAAATTCTTCACTCAGAGGACGGTGAGGCCCTGGCACAGGCTGCCCCATCCCTGGCAGTGCCCAAGGCCAGGCTGGATGGGGCTGGGGGCAGCCTGGGCTGGGGGCAGGGGGCTGGAACCAGGCGGGCTTTAAGGTGCCTGCCAGCCCAAACCCCTCCAGCACTCATTCTATAAAGTGAGGTTTGGCAATGGAGGCTTGGAAAGCCAGGCTGGAAGTGACGTGACAGACTGGCCACCACCGAGTAGAACCTGTCTCAATCTTCACTGCTCCTTCCCATCAAATGCTTCCCACGCTGAATCAAAGCACTGTTTACACGCAGATTGTATGAGCTAAAGGAACCCATCATAGGTGCAACCTTCACTGTGTAACCACCAGGGACCACACAAGCTGCAGGGCAGCAGAGTGCTCATCTGCTGAGAAACCAAAGGCCACATGAATTCATCCCCCAGACAAGTGGCAGAGACCACCAGCGTTGCCTCAGGGAGACAGTGCACTGACCCACCAGCCCGGGAGGATCTCCTCCATGGGTCACAGACACTATTTCTCAAGAAATTGCCTCTTTTTTCATCCCCTTTTCCTGGCACGTAAAATAACTTCCCACACCTCCCCTTAAAACAGTATATAACAGAGCCCCAGCCCTCCTGATGAACTCCTTGCTAGGTTTTGTTTCAGTCCTGACCCCTCTCCCTTTAAGGAGATCTGCCAGCCTTCCTTCAGAGAATCCAATACAAGCTAAAAATCATAGCTAATTAATTTGTTTATTCATCATGTGCAGGGCTGGCATCAAAGGGCCAAAAGCATGGAACCAGAGCTCTGCAAACTGCAGAGACTCGGAGTCTCAACCTTTTCAGGCTGCCCCACAGCACAAATTTCTTCTCTACCACCATGTTGAGCTGTAGGAGAAAAAGCACGAGCTGGAACAATAAAATGCTTCAGGCAAGTGTTTACACCCAAGTCACCCACACCCCCAATGGAAAGTGAAGGCAGTACTAATAAAGAAGATTCACCACTGTAATTAAAGAATTTTAGAGTCTTCAAGGTTTTAATTTGAACAGACCAGTCTACTATGTTCTCAACATATCTACAGCAAAGTTTACAGCCACTTTGTATCTGGTTTTCTCCCCTCAAATGGCTAAGTGATTTCAGCCATTATAATTTTTCCTCTATTTTTACTTTTTTTGTTTTGTTTTTTGCAATGTATTCAATACCACAGCAGCTAGGATTCTGTACACATACAGCATACATCTAACAATAGCACAAAACTCCCAGCCCTGTTACTCATTTCATTTTAAAATGAGGATCAATGCAGCAGCCAAGTCCAATGAACAATCCCAGATGTTTGGACTCATCACGTAGATTTGTACGAGTTAACAGCTATAGAGCACACATCACGCAGTGCTATCCAGTGTCACAGTTACAAAAGGACTGCTAGTACGGACATCTTCCCTCATAGACGAACCTGTACAAGGCTTTCCAAGGCTTGAGCGAAGCAGACACCAGACGCCGATATGCTGTACAGTGCAATTTGAGTTATATCATATGCAACGTGGACAAGAGTGCACTTAAACAGGTCGCCACATTCAAGAGTTAGATCGATACAATCAGAATATTGAAGGTACATATTCCCTTTGTGTTCATGAAAGCTGTGCAAGTTTGTTCTTCTTCCCTTTTTTGGGGGGTAAATGGCAGTGTCCCCACGTTGACTGACCCCAGAGCTCGGAGAAGGGGCCCCTCGATGTCCAGCTTATTACGTGGGTGCAAAAGATTAGACACGGGCATCTCAGCAGCAGTGTCACACTGCTGAGCCAGAGCTGGGCACTGCCACAACGCTCAGAGCTCAGGAAGACACTGGTGACTGCAAGCAGCGTGTCACTGACTCCACGGGGCGAGTGCAGCGGGCTAACAAGAAGCAAGCTGATCAAAATAAGTGAATAAATACGGTGGACGTACGGGTAAGCAAAGAAGGGGCGCTGCTCCACTGCGTGTTACCAGTAGTCACTAGACTCGAACCTGGAAAACGCTGGGAACGAAAAGGCAAACAGACCTTAAGTAGCCTGCCACAGGTCTGGGAACTGTCTTGTCCCAGGAGAGGACTCCCAGGAGAGATCTTGTCTCAACTCCACCTCACGCAACACCCTGCAGGACTGTAACATGGCACAGAGGTGGCTGCTTGTGGGTTAACTCATCCCTCCAGCTCCTGCTGCTTGCTGTGAACAGAACACATGGCGATGCGTGGCGGAGGAATCGGGGTGGGACAAACCGCTGTCACTGCTCAGGGTGACACTAGGGAATTCTCGTTAAGATCCACACCGCCATGAAGCCAAGGTGCACACACTGCACTGGGGTGCGGACTCAGTCCTGAAACGCAAGTCGAGGATGAAAGCTCGGAGAGAATTTTCTGCCTTTTGTTAGCTGTCACAGCTGGTTACTCATTTTCCTCAGATGCCTGCAGTTTCCACGAGACTAGAGCAGGCACGCAATTAGATCAAAAAAAAAACCACAACCCTCTTTGCTTCTCTATTATTTAGCTCAATATATAATTATTATGTTAGAAAATTGCATAACCTTTATTCGTGTTTTATGTATAGTCTATTATGGGGAAAATAGTCCCTTCTGAACCCTTCTCATCTGACCAGTGATCATGTATTTCAGATGTACAGGAACAGCAGAAACTGCGAATTGGATAGGAGCACAACATCCAGGCAGGTGCAGAGCACGCAGCCGTAATTTTAAAGGGAGAGCAGTAACGTTCAGGGCTTTCATTTGCAATACACCCAGAAGGCAGCTCCAAAATCCGGAGCTTGGAGGCGGCAGGAAGGCATTGCCAACTTGCATCTCTACTGTTACGTAGTGAAGATCACTGGCTACCCTGAGAAGCGTTCCCTATGCCAGCCTCGATTTAGTTGTTCTCGATTTGTAAGAAGGAATTGGTAGAAATTGGTATTACAGCTGTTTTTTTTTGTTTCTCTGAAGTGAGATGGCTTTAGGACTAGGTTTAGGCTAGTCAAAAAAATAAATAAGGAAATAAAGACTGGAACAAAAGGCATTAAGGGGGTGCCTAAAATCGCTATCACAAATAGTTTTCTTGGTTATGGAACACTTTTTAAAAATATTTTTAGTGGCTATACAATTTTTGCAGACTACTCTCCAGATACTTTCAAGACAACTACAGATCCTGTTGTCCTATCTGTCTTTATGTTAAGTGACTTTTAGGTAAAGGCAGCCTCGTTCCAAAACACCTAAGAAATTACTTGGAAGTTCAACACTTTTCAAAGAGATCAAGATTGACCTAACACAGCTCCACTTGTTTCAGCCCAATTAGGCTGACAGCAAACAACTTTTAGTAACAATTGCAGCCACACACACTGTTTTAATTCAAGTCATGTGCAGCTACCAACAGAATGAAGCTGAACAAACGCTGAGATGAGTTAAAATGCCAGACCACTCTTACCTGCCTTTTTGAAGGAGGAAAAAGCAAAAACCCACAAGCTTTATAACAAAGCAGACTGCAGTCACAGAAACAAGTAGCTACAAAATACAAAGCTACCTGGAAAAGTTCTCTCTAGCATCTTTAGGCAGTTTTAGCATCTGCGAGTGATTTACACTATGAGCATTTCTGTAGTGTGACAGCCTTCCAGTCTGCAGCAACCTGGGATGTCAGATCACGTTAACTCCCAACTCCTGCTTCTGATGTTTCAAAACATATCGAAGAGAGAGGTAAAAAAAAAAAAAAGCACTGAACAGAGTGAAAATACTTTGTCAAGCTGTAGATTAAGTGCTGCTCATGCACTCTGGCAATGTTGTGAGCCTGTTCAAATGTACAGAAACAGCCAGAAGCTTCAAGAGGGCAGTAGTTCAAAAAGGACAGCTCCAAATCACTGTTTTGCTTAGCAAAGGAACACCTCCGCCAACCACTTAACCTTTGTGTTTTCCAGGTAAAATAATAAAAAAAAAGTTTATTTCTTAGGAGATATTTGTCCACGAGGGACAATTCCACCTGAAGGTCATGGCTTAAACATTAGCAGCAGAATCCCTACCTTGGTCCTGTATTGCACTGAATTTCTTACTCTGGTTTGGTATTGAACCTACGGCTCCCAAGCCACAAAAAATCCCACAAGTGATAGATGTGAAGGCTACAGAAAGTGTCATATAGACTGGTTGAGCTTGTAGTTTATACCATTAGCTAGGAAACTAAAGAACTAAGCTGCCTTACCTACTCTTGGGGAGAAAAGGTGCTTTCAGACAGAATGCCTTTCCCTATCTATACAGAACTTCGTCATTTAATCCTGCAAAGAGTGTTTAGAGAGTTCAGGGAAAATAAAGTCCAAAGGAAGTCTGAAACATCCCATCTCTTGGCCCATCCTGGTCATTCATCCAGTTGGGTGGATGTAAGACTTCCAGCTTATACTGACACTGTACACAATTTAGAGACAGAAAAGCTGCCAAGAGAGAGGACACTGTGCCCACTTGTGTGTATCTTCTGTAAACAAAACAAATCCCTCCCAAAAAGCAGGGAGGTACATAGTGTGAAGTGAAGGTTTCAGCAGCGGGAGGGCAGGGTCAGCTGTACCAGAGGACTTTGCAACACATGCACTTTCCACTTTTAGTCTTTAACGTAAAGGGAACTGGAAAAGAAAGACCTGAGGAAAAGCCCTGGCAGCTCACAGGTTCTCCTGCATCCTATCATCCGTTTCCAGCTCTGCCAGCTGCCTCCTCAACGTGTTAACTTTTGCCTGAAGTTCCCTGTTGTATTTTATGATGTTGAGAATTTCTTCCTGGGCTTCATCGAGGAATTTGGAAGACCTGTTCCACCGAAGGAAGACACCTGAAAGCCCAGAGACAGAAAAAGTCAGGAGGGATTTTTGTTACAGCAGGGAACTGCTATTCATATTCCATTGGTCTCAACTAATGTGCATAAAATGTATACGTTTTTTTCTTAAAAACAGAAATCTCCCCTAAATAGTGCTTAGCAATACTGAACATCCCCTGAGTTCACCATTCCATTAAGCAAGGCCAAAAAATAAAAGGTTTTTTTTGCCTTACTTTTTTTTCCTCATATACTGACCAAGACCAATCCGTATTTAGTCTCTAGCTTGCCATGACTGCCTGCTGACTACGTTACAGTTAACTTTTTAGCAGACATGGAAAGGAGAAAGTTTCTGCAGCAGAAAATCTACTGCAAAAATTACTCATCTGCTGGCCAGGAGAAAGGGAAGTCTTGTTTATATAGAACAAAAACCTGAGGCTTGCAGATGTAGATACGGCTACATCACTGCAGAAATGCTGTGCTAAAAAGTTAAGTGATACTAGGAAGGCTTGGTATGATCCTTGAGGAGAAAGCATTATGCTTCTGGGGATGCTACACACCAGAAATATTTTGGAACAGATTTCAAAGGGAGTGAGATCAGCACCAGCTGAGACAGACTATGCACAGAGCAGAGACAACAGGAGTGGACACAAGCTTCACGAGTAGCCACAAGAGACACAGTGCCTGGAACCGAAGAAGGAAGGCTGGCTTACCTTCCCAGAGCTGCAGGCTCTGCGGGGCAACAGAGGGCCAGATGACAAGGCTGTTGGCCTCAAAAAGAGGGTTCTTGAATTTGACCAGCTCCTCAGACCGGTTCACCCAGGACCACAGGGACATGGTCTTTTGTGGCAGCTTCAACTTAGACCTGGCAAACCCAAAGGACCAAATTAGCTTTTGCTTTTCTACTGTTAAGACTCGTTTTGTCAGAAACGTGCAGGTTAGACTGCTATGGGCTTTCCTATGTGCTACCAGCCCAGACAAACCAAGGGTGAACGTTCCTGCTAATTCTAATTCTAATTCTTTCCATACCCCTCCTCAACAAAGCATGGGGTTGGTGGAAACCTAAAGCAGTTTACTCATCAATGTCTTTCAAAGAAGAGATGAGGAAATAACATTTACAACTTGGGTGGGAGTTAGTCGCCTTCTGTCCAGATGAAGAACCAGTCACCTCCCCAAAAAGGCTGGCCTGCCAGCTTTTAGAAAGGGATTTAATCCTGTTAAGTTAGTATTAGTGCTAGAATTGTGCAATGGGGACGTCCCATTGGGTCCCTCTGGTGGCAGGAAGCATCAGAGCACAGAAAAGTCCCATTTTCCTAGGCCAAACCCACCTCCCAGAGTTAAACAAGGGTTTCCATTCCCTAGATTCTGGCAAACCTCATTCTGACTGAGCTGCACCAGGGTGTGAGATTCCCATGAATACTTCAGGCAGAACAAGCTTAACATTAGACTTCAAATATTTTCTGCTCACAGCTGGACATCCAAATGTGACAGGCAGGTTATTACATGTAACATTCAATGCTCGTTCAGATTTCCTTGCACTAGTTTTAAATCTGATACAGCTTCGCAGCCTGACCAGTTGAGCAGAAAACAGGACAGTCTCTTCTAAAAGCAAAGGTTACTTTAAGGGCAGAGAGGTTTCTAGAAAGTTTGAAACTGTCTTTTTGTATTATCAGCTCTATTTTTTTTCCTTCTAAAGTGGTCTTCAGTTTAGCAGGAGACCAACAGACATAATCTTACTGGAGTCAGAAGACCAGAGAACAGAAGTTCCTAAGATTAAAACAGGAATTCAAACCCCTGGCAGCTGCCAGCTGTCTTGGGAGGCTCCTGTCCTCCTGGACTCCAAAATCCCCCCACTGGTACAGCACAGCATCCAAAAGGGACTAGAGTTCAGAAGCTAGGTCTGCTCAAGTGCCTTAAAGGCCACAAGCAAGCTCAGCAAGAGGTCTGACACTACCTGGCAAGGCAGACTCCAAAAGAACATATCTCAGCTGCTTCCTTTAAAAATAACCACAAGTGCACCCATCTGAGTGTTCACAGCATGAACTCAGAACCTCAACACACGAAATTCACATTTTTCTAAGGCACAGGTTGTGTCTAAAGAGATTTGTGGTCCTTTTGCTGAAGTTTTACTACTGTGCAGCCAAAAAAAGCCCAACCTATCTAAAATGCTCACAGCTAAACGAGCCTAACTTTTGCCAAAGCATGGGACAGATCCTCGTGAGAGAATCTCTTCTGTGTTTCTCCACCTCCAGCAGTTAAAGGATGTTAATTTAAAAAGTTAAAGCAAATCCTTCCTTTCCTGAGGGTGCTGTGACCAGCTGGCTATAAAGTCACATCCCTGCCTGGCAGCTAAGAGCCAAACTTTGCAGCTTTGGCCCGTGCCCGCCTTGACCTCCTCCTCCAGGCTGATGCTGACAAGCTTGCTTTGCACAGCTAAGACTTACATCACTGTGGAACTCTCGCCATTTATTCCTCTTAAGAAAGTGTTTCTATGTAAAGGATTATATAAGGAAAGGTGGAGAATTTTCAAGGCCACCCAGGGAAACAGAAAAGACAATCAAAGGTCATAGTTTGAACCTGGAGCAGGCAAATCCTCCCCGACAGATTCCTTTATTCACAATGTCCTGATTGTAAAAGGGAAAAATCCCCTACCATTGCCACAGATCACAGAACTGCAAGAACCTCACCTGCATTAAGGAAGACCACACAATCACCTTTTTCAAACCAATAAACTTTTTTTTTTTTTTTTGCCAGATACAGCCTGATATTTACAAGGTTCAAAGGAAGCATCCTCACCAACCTTTCATTTTCGTTGTTTCCCAGGAAAGTCCCAAACTGCGAAGCGTAAGCATGTTCAAAGAGCATAATAAGGAACTGTTCGTTGAATTCAAAGGAGCAAGGGAACTGACGCAGGATTTGCCACACACAGTCCAAAAAGAGGAGAAACACTGGGGCCTCCCACTTCTGCTTCGTGTTTGAGTAGGCTGATTGGGCACAGCGCAGCTGAAAAGGATGGCCAGCCTAGAAATCAGAGAGAGCACCACACAAATTAACGGGATGTGAATGCATACAGCAAGGATTTCAGAGCCAGTTCTGTCCATGCAACTACTCTACTACTGTTATTTTCTACAACTGTAGCTTCATCAAACATCCAATGATAAATTGCTGGTGAGCATGGACAAAAAAGCATGGAAAAAAAAGGCATTTCCGCCCTTTTTTGGCTCTATAGCCAGCACTGTATTTGATTAGAGAATTTTACCAAGAGCGAACTAGTGTAGGGGCACCGAAGGATCAGTCTGAGGGTATTAGCTGCAAGAGCACAGAGCAGAATTAAAATTTTGTGTTTCTAGTACTCTAAAGAGACGTTCACCTTGGGCACGCAAGAAAGGCAGTTCCCTCAAACTGGAGAATTACAATGAGATACAAGCCCTGCGAATGCCAGAGGTACAAATGACTCAGTAATAATGGTGCTCCTTCGGACAACGGCTGCTCACGCAAAGCTGGGCTGCAACAAGGCCCAACTTGTTTGCTGCCTCTCAGGCCATTTCTCAACACACGTGTGAACAGAACAGATTGCCATTTTATCCCCGCGTACTCACCTGCAGCCACTCCCTCACAACGAGAGCCTCAAAGCCACGTATGGTCCTGCACCTTGGATCCAAGATAATCTGTGCCAGAGAAGTCACCTGGAGTGTCGAATCCGTTCCTTCAGTCCCATGAACCAGCACGGACGCACCTTCCCTGTGAGAAGGGTGGGAAGGAATAACAGTATGAACGAGCAGAACATATCCCATGGACACATGCATCCCATGGAGGCCAGCATCACAACAGTCCGATGAGATTCTTGCTCACACCCACTACATTTACACCTTAACTGGGGTTTACTGTAAGAAAAGCCAATAAGCCAGTGCAGGAGAAAGAAGAGGCAGAGCTTGGTCTCAAGAAAGGAAAATGAATTGTTTGTGCTGAGCAAGGAAGCTTGTCTAAGAGCCAAGCACAAAGGCTTCTCAACTCACCAGCCAGCACAAGTGAAGTGGCATAACAATGTGAGGAGCAGCCTGAGATGGGACAGTCTGGGGCAGGAAGGTTTTTCTACATTGTTGAGGACCCACATGCTGTCACTCCCCACACCCTAGTCGTCACTAAGACAACTGTTTTTCTCTCCTCTTCTTCCATCCTAGGCTGTTTTTTGATATGCTATCCAAATTTAAGTACTTCTGAATTAAGGACAGGATGGTAGTGAATTGTATTTATAACCTTTACTTCTCCCAAACCTTGACCCAGTGCCTCACTTCTGCCACCATCCTTACACCTAGCAAGGACATGAACTGCATGCTGTATTTATTTCTGTGCAGAGACCCAAGCTATTCAAAGCATGGGTAAAACAGATCAATCTACCACCCTGCAGACATTACCTGCTTTTTAAAATGAAAAAGAAAAAAATGGATCTTAAACACTGCAACATCTTTGTCCACAGTCCTATGTCTAAAATAAACCCAGAGCCTGTACAAGTATAGATAATCTTTAGATACTCTCTCCTCCTCCCCCAGGCAGTGGCAGAGGCCCCTTAACCGCAAAGCTTCACTGCCGAGCCTACGTGGGGTGTGCCAGGAACACTTTTCACCTTTCTGGCCTTCAGAATTTAAGATATGACAGAGATCTGCCCCAACCACTCCTGCCCTGGGGCCAACACAACTGAACCACTCTCAACAGCTCAGCCCTAACCACCGGGCTCTGAGTGAGGCAGGCCAGGCATCAGGTCCGAGCTGGCGTGTCCTAACTCCAGGCAAACAGAAAAAGCAAAGAGGAGGTTAAAGATGACAGAACTGCCTACTCTCCCAGCAAGCCGGACGAGTTTCGTCACCGATCTTTCTAATTGTACACAAGGGGAAAGAGTTACAGATAAAGCTATTGATCAAGAGCAATCATTTCCTGGCACAGTCTGTAACTAAACAGACGCTGTCAGTGCTTTTAAAAAGCACAGCAACTCATATTTTAATGCAGTAATGCTGTTTTACCAATGAGACTGCATTTCATATTGTTTGTGTATTTGTGTAACTGATTTCCTGACTGTTCTGGAAAGCTTAAGTTCCCTGAGCTTTGAGAAGGGCCTTCCCCTTTCAGAGCCATGAGACCACCACATTTAGATCCCTGCATCTGGGTTTTACAACCCCTTGCACCTGACCATTGGCTTTTGCTCTCCAGCCTGAGATATGAAGAGATTTTGAGGATAAGCTAGTGAAATCAGCAGGATTTATTAACAAAGCGTTAGGTTAAAAGAGGTCATAAACACTTACAAGGGATGAGCAAGACTGCTCAGATAGGACTATAGGGATAAGAATTTTGAGAGCAAAAAGCATTGGACCAATTCCTGGGGAAAACAAGGAAACGCCATCGGTTTAGTCTCTGGAAGTGGAGTACTGAAAACTTTCAGCTGAAAAAAAACCCTCCATTTTTTTTTTATTAATACTGTTCTCACTTTACTAGGCTAACACACAGTATTTCAAGATGGGCACATTCTTACCTAAACCTTCAGTAAAACAAACTAAATTAGAGGGCCTGAATCAGATATAGGAACAGATGTCACCTAGATGATTTAATATCTATTCTCAGTCTGTGTTTCCTCCCTCAGGCTTGTACTCAAGAGTGCAAATCCGATGGAACATTCCTTAACCGTGATGACGAAATATTATCTTGGTGCTAGCAAGCTAGTTCATGGTGCCAATTACTACTGGTCTAAATGCCACCTAAAGAAAACAGAGTATTTAACAATTAAGCTGTAAGCAATGAATGAGAAACTTGAGTTTTTTTGCAGGAAGCTTTACCTGTCAATGCACTGAGCAGCTAGACAAGCTGCTGTTAGTATCTCCTTGATGTGAGTCAGCCAGTTGGAAGCTTCCAGCTTACTGAGCCAGCGGTCCATGTTGTGTGACTGGTCATTGCAAGCTTCCACAAGTTTGATGAGGCTTTCCTGCAGGATATTAAACCTTTGGGAAGAGCAAAATATTGTTGAAAACATCAGCAGTACCACAGCAACCAGGGCAACCCACAAAAACATACTGATCTCAAAATTCAGCACTACGACTTGTGTGCATTTACATCAGGAAGTATGACCCCATAGATGTTGTAGCTCGTTATTCTGCAAGCCTGCTTTCGCTGGGAATCCCAAACCGTGGCCAACTGCCAGCAGAACACCACTCTTCAGACACAAGCAGCCTCTTCACTTTCAAAACGAATTGCTCCATGAGGTGTTACAACAGTGCAGCCTTTTCCTTCTCTTACCAGAGCTCTGTGTTCAGCCATATGAACATTTCACATGTAAGGTGTGTTTCAGGAGCTGTACTCCCATCTCCCAATACAAGCGTTACTGCAGTCTAGCATGGACACTAGTAAACGCCTGCAAGGCTCCAAGTGCTGCTTTGTTCTTCCTACTGCACAAGAAGTGTTAACCTGTAGAGCTGCAACCCCACTGTAACACAGAAAACTTTAAACTAGACTCAGTTTCACTATGCAGAGCCATGCTAAGATTAAGTTTGGCTCAATTCTGAAGAATGTAAGAAAGATGTAGAGGGAGGAAGGACAAATTTTCACTTTTACAGTTGTTGCAATATGTCCGCAAGCCCTGCAAAGCTGGCATTCTGCATACAGCTGCTTCTCTGGTCCTGTTTCACACTACGCCTTCCAGGGGCACCAAAATACTGCTGGATCAAATGCCACTTCAACACCACTGATTCCAGTGTGTGCTCAGGTGTAATAAAGGACGCAGCTAGTAGACTAGATCTCAAAGAGCTTACCAAACCTAAAAACATGAGATACATACAGAGGAATTAATACACCTGATGCCTACATCCACCTGCAAAGTAATCAATATCAAGCTCAACTCCACTTCATTTTTTATAACCAAAAACTAAAAGTTGAAAGCAGAGGACAGGAAATTCCTTCTATTAGCTCTTCAAGTAAAAAAAAGGAGGAACACAGGAAGGCTGGATTGCAGTTAGACATGGCCAGAAAAATAGGGAGACTGCCAGATATCCGAAACCTGCAGCAGCAGGTTGTTCAGAACAAGGAACTAAGTACAAGCAAATGTCTTTATCACTCACACACCCTCATTTTGCCAGAAAGTGACCCTGTTTGATGGTAACCAGGATGCCTGGTCACATTCTACAGAAGCCAATTACTTTATGGAACTAGCCCTGCCAATACCACCACGCGAAGCCTAGCAGAGGAGGGCCTGTGTGGTTTCACCCACCTCTCAATACACTTGTGAATCCTCCTCCACTGGGGGTAGTACACTTCTTGTTCAAAGCCCCCTCCTTTGGCCCTGGCCTGCTGCGCTACGTTCAGGGACCTTGTATCGATGATGTAGCCACGCTTTCCAGGCCTCAGTGTGGCGTTAATCAGCTTCTCGTCTTCTTTACACCGCCTGCTATTTGTACCCGTCAGAGGCTGGCTACTTCGCATCATGACCTGCGAGGACAAACAACCATGAATTAGGAGACAAAGGCTTAAGACTTGGAGCTCTAGTGATCCATGGTTTTCAGCCTAGAACAAACTCTGCTTTGAGTTCAATCCACATCTAGACGGTCAAACACACTGATCTGCGCAGCTTGATGCACAGAAACACCGTTCCACATTCCTTTGGTTCTTCAGATAGCTGCTGTTCTCTCTTGCTCTGAATCCATCAGTTCTTTTCTTTGGTTCTTAAGTGCAATTATTCACAGAGACTGAACTTATTTAAAAACCAAACTAGAAATCCTTAAATTGTGCAATTATTTGGCTGGCAATTTTCAAAGTTACAGAGTTGTTCTTTAATTACTCCCGTAGAACCATCTTTGCAAGCCACTGAACTGCCTTCCTGCTGATGCCTCCTTTATAAAGCAACATTTCTACGATTCTCATTCTCAAGGTCTCTTTCAAATCATTTTTTTACAGCATCTTAGTCACTTGTATACTAACCACGTCTATTAGGCACAGTTTTACTCAGTGGCTAGACCAATAAATCCTAGTTCAACAGGTTTATTAGTTGAGATTTCTTTGGTAAACACCTTTCGAATCAGAAAGCTATTGCATCCCAACAGCTCCAATAACTAAAAGGTAAGGGCAGCCAGTCAGCAACCCCAGCTATACTTGAGAACTCAAAGCCAGGAGAGCTGCATGACAGACAGCATTACTGTCACGAGTTCAAGCACTGAGCCAAATGCTGCTATACTCCTCGCACTTGATACATGCACAATTCAGAGGGATAATTGAACACGTCTTCCTTCAAGAGCTTTCACTCAAGCAGAAAAAGAGCAGAAAACGCTACTTAGGAAGTTGGTGGAGAGCTGATTTTAAAAGCAAGGCAAAAAAAACATGTGAAGGTAGCACACTGCTGGGTCTGATTAGATGTCCTCTAACTCTGGCCTTAGAAATCTTGGCAACAGGAGGTGAGAACACTTAAAAGCATTTGTCTCAGAAGCGTGCATCGAGGTTGCAAGCTGCCAGCGGAACACCCCAACATCCTTAGAGCAAATTACATCAGCAAGAGATACAGAGAATTACCCAACGATTTCATAAAGTGCATTTCTTAATTACAGCGCATTGCTGCCTCAATTAGATTTTGGCTCACTGAAAGGCGGTGAAGTCTGCAACAGCAAGAACTTGCTGCTCCTGAAACGTGTTAAGCTGAGAGGCTCGGAGAACAGATTGTTCCGATCACTCGATCGACAGCTATCCAGCAGAAGCAGTGCTGGCTCCGGGCACTCTTGCTGTCATTGTGACTCTGTTGCAGAGGAGCCGGCCCACCACCCAGAGACGTGACAATGTGGTTTCTGCCATCCCTGCAGCGTGAAGCCTCTTGGCAGACGAAGCAAGGAAGGGTGCCAATGGTGGCTTTACAAGCTCCCAGCAGTAAGAGCAAGATGAGACAAGCTCATGCCACGTATGCGCCCAAACAAGCAGGCTAATAGCTATTTCTAGGATGGAGATTACTCATTCCATCACCCAGAACCAGTTTCAATGCATACACATACAAATAAGTTGGAAAATAATGAGTGAATGTCTCATGAACTATATTAAGTCTAGAGTACAAGCTGTTCTGTTCATTAAGAGAGGCTGACGAGATTTGAGCAGGCTCATGTGCTTCCTTCAGGTACAACCATCAGCCATCCCAACTTACCATCCCGTTCTTCTTATGGTAATAGCTGAGGACTGGGAAACGACCACCACAGCGGAACAGCGCGACCTTCCGGAGTGCTTCGTCATCGATGGATTTGGGGACGATAACAACGGGAGGGTAGGAGGGACAGACAGAGAATTCCTTGTTCACACAGCTTAGACGCCACTCATCTGTCTGAAAGGGGAGAAGTTATAGGCGTTAGGTCAGACGACAGAATATTACTGCTAGAGTGAAATGTAACAGCAAAGAGGAACTTCCATATTCAGAACAAAGCACGCACACACGGTGATCTGTTCCATCTGCACCACAGATAAAAGCTCACTTGTCACTGAGTATAATCACTTCTGCTCACCCAGGACTCTGAACCCCCCTGTGACAGCATAACTAAAGAGATCAGTTGGATCAAAGGCACAATACACGCATGTATCATAGATACCAAAAGGTATGCTGTCTAGCCCTTTAGTATCCATTTAGAGGTCCTGCGGACCGATCCCCTCACCCCGAATCTCCTGATGCTGTCTCCAACCACATCTAGTTGCAGCAGCTCCCAGAAGCTCGTTAACCAGAACGCAGTCATCTCTTCTGCTGCCTGCAAAACTTTGTAAGATGACTCTTTATAAGACGACCCTGGTTCTTCAGGTGTGGGATTTGGTCCACAACAGCTCCCCATTTAGCTCCCAAGGTCAGAAATGAACTTAGTGCGTTAGCAGACAACTCAGCTCCAGATGACAAAGCTGCTTTGAGGTTAGAAGTTGCAATTTACCATTTTTCCAGCTCGGTTCTTTCCTGTGGGCTCTGCTTAACGTAAACCACGACAGTTCTTCCTCCAGAAGCACTTCCTGGAACCACAGCAGCATCTGAGCACCAAGGGCTCACAGTGAGCTCCCATTACATAATTTTTCATCTTCCAGCAGCCAAATGTTTGTGAAAGAACCTGCTGAACTTTGGCACCCTCCAGCTGGAGGCTGGTATTTCTGACAGGCAGCTGGCAATGAGCTCAGGCCACCAGGTATCCAGGGTCAGACACAAGCCTTGGCTCCGCCTCAGGCAAAACCAAAGGTCAACTGACTGATGAGAAGCCCTTGCTTCCTGAATCCAGCAGAGCAGTGCTAAAGCTTGGCAGAACAGAGCTTGGGGCTCTTGGTAGCAGGGTGGTGGCTTTGCTGGACTGCATCTTCGGTCGTTGTATCCTTATTCACTAACTCCTTATGGCCAACCAAAACTGCTGGCAGAAACCCTGGTGGGGAAAGTGACCCAGAAGCCTCTACAGCACGTTTGGATTTTAGCAACAGCATTAGCCTCTTAAAAACAGCAGCAGAATGACAGTCAGATTTGCCTCCAGGCCAAAAAAAAAATGAAATAAAGAAATAAAGTCTTTTGAAGAGGAACAGGCAGCTGCTATTAAGGTCTCTTTCTTATATTTAGTTACCAAACAGGACACAAGTATAAGAAGCAAATAAGACCCCAAGTAATTCCTCAGATGAGGCATTTTTGGTATGGACCAGTAAAAACTTGTGCAACTGCAGCAGGCAGAAACCTCACAGGTGCTGTAAAAACCTGTGCTCATTTGTGTTCAGAGAAAGCTTCAGCTAGACAAAAAGGCAGGGGAATAAGGCAGGTATCAGAGGAAGTAAGAGAGGAGCATGACAGGTTATCCAGTAACAGAACACAAGTTGTAACAACAATTGATTCCGAAAGGTTGGATTCACATGCATGAACCGCACAACTCTGATCAGAAAGGTCTCTTCTCCTCTTTCATTTTTTTCCAATGGCATACTACCTCCTGCCTGTACCTGGTTATACAAAGCAATCTGCTTGCCTTGCTTGTCCAGTGGAAAAATAGGACTGAACTAGAAATGCTTCTTATCTCCACCAGACAAACATGATGATCTGATTCACGACAGTTTCACAATCAACAGGTGCAATGCAAGGGATGTGGGGCCTAGGATACAGCAAAATTGTCTCCTTTGGTGACAGCCTAAGAAAAAGATGCTGGAAAGCACACCCATGGGTGTTATCATCACCAAGAATGGTGCTCAGCACTGCGTTCAGCAGCCTACCCAGACAGTCTTGCAGCAGCCCTGTTGTAAGCTTATTTCATTATTCATTAACCTCAAAACAGCTCCTGTAAACATCTACATTTTACACGGTCCTCCCAGATGCAGAGTTAAATTGCCTCTGGCAATCATGTGACAGGCAGAGATCAAACTGTCTGGATCACAGAAGGGAGGTTGGCCGGTCACAGTTCGTGCTTTTTGTGCCAACAACAACATTTTTAGAGCTTTTTGGGGTGCCTGTGTCAAATTACAGTAGATTTCATATGATGGTGTGCAATTTGTCCACAATTTAAGAAGTATGAGTGATAAAGGAAAGAACTGACACACCTTACTGTTACCTAAGATGTAGGGAGGGCAGAATCAAAACCTTTTAGTATCCTTTTTGAAAGACTGGCCATCACTGATACCATCAGTACGAGAGGAACAGAAGAGTATCAACCTGATTTATCTCCCACTTCGGTAACTTAGCTCACAACCTTCTCTCCTCACCATTTATAACACGAGACAGATGATACTGTTGTGTCAGCCAGTTATAATTTACCATTACAGGTGAAGGAGGAGAAGGGCAGCAATTAGCACCATTTGTCTTCTGTAGCAGAGCTACTGGTGCAGAGATCCAGTGAACCTCTCTGCAGAGCCAGCTTCAGACTGTTAAAGTGTACTCCAACATGAACTAGGCGACAATAAAACCCAACAGTGCAAGCATCTCTGTGGATTTTGCTTGGGATCTCTGCCATTTGGAAAAAATCTGTCATTACCAATTGGCAGAGTGAGGGATTAGCAATTCAGCTACGTGCAGTAGTAGATGCAGATTCAGGAAGCAGCACGGATGGCAGGGAAACAGAGTAGAGGTCAAACTCATCTTCAGACATCAAAAAAGCATGCTGCGTGAAACTCAGAGAAAGTACAAAGTTAACATTTACTTCTCCTGGCAAGAGATCTAGAGACCTGAACTTTAAGGATTCGGGAAAAAAAGAAGAACATCAGTTAATGCTGGAAGTGGAAAAGGACTGCAGATAAGCACAAAGGGGAGGAGAAGACCCCAAAGGAGGAACAAAAAGGTAGTCAGAAGTGTTTTCTTAAACATAGTGCATGGTTAACTCTCTCATGTTTCTACTTTGCCTGTCCTGGAACTTGTTTAGAGACAGCAATTTTCAAATGTTACTGTACTGGAAAGCTAGAACTGGAGTTATTCTTCCTCCCAAAAGCTTTCAGTTAATAGAAAAAGTCACTTTCAACAAAACTGTGTAAAACAACTCAAACTCTAATAACAAGCCTTAGAAGACAGCTCAAGAAGCCTTCACAGACCTAGAAGAATCCTGCAAAGCAGCGACAGGTCAGTACCAAGGAGTGGACAGAATGCACCAAGCCCTGTAACAGAGGGTGCAGAAACAAGAAGCAAAACAGACGCAGGCAAAGGCTGATGCTTGTCTGATCGCCTGTATTTCACTATTATCTGCTGCACTGCAAGCTGAGACCAAAACCAGAAAATTCAGCTGTTTATAAGAACTCCAGGACAGAAGATAAACCAGTTGAACTGTCCAGAACCCTTAGCTTTGCTACACTTAAGACAAAATAAATTTTAAAAAAAAGAAATAGACAAAGAAACCAGGCTCCGTGGCACTGAAATATCTTCATGTTAATTATCCCGTGAGTGTATAAGCTTCCCAGGGCCATTCCCTTATCTTGACGAGGAATGTGAGTTTTCAGAGTTACAGCTCACAGTACCCTGCAATTGTAGAAGTTGGCAGAAGGGAAACTTCTCCATCATGACCTATGAGCTTCTCCCTGACTCCTCAGAAGAAAATGAAGTATTTTCATTGTGTATTCTCTAATTCCATTCAGCTACTCACCGGTTATGCAGGAGCACAGCGAGGAATGCAATTTTCTTTAAAAGAACTTTCCCCTGATGTACCTGTAGCCAGTACAGGTCCCATGCACCAAGCGCCTCCAGAAGAAACAACAGTTGGATAAGCAAACGTCGTCTATCCTGTGCATTCTTTGCTCCTTTCATATTTGTCTGTAGTATCGTTAGTCTCATCTCACAGTAATTTGGAAGCGCAACACAGCCAGATGGATGATTTAAAGGAGAGGGAAGTAACCTTTTGAATTCCACTCATTTGACTTAAGAAAATCAGCCATTTACTTGTTTTGGCCTGTCCCAGAATAAAGTTTAATTATAGAACAAGAAATATTTGGTCAACAACATTTTTTATCTGTTGTTCAGGGAAAGTAAGTCACTCGAATGTGGCTTTTGTCACCATTTATTACAAAAAAAAAAAGTTACATCCAAAATTCTAGGTTAAAAGCCAAGAATTAATCAACAGCTGTTAGATACGTATTTTTAAAGGGATGAATCATTAGGTTTTTCATTATGAGACAAATCCTGGGAAGGAATATATTTGTATTTCTTACCAGGAATCTATGTTCAGAAAGGTAAGGGATTCACAAATAAGTTCTCAGTGCCCTTTTAAAGCCTCTGAAAGAAAATAGCGTATCAACGGATTTTGTTAGCAGTTGCATCTGCGTGATGGTAAATCCCAAAGTCATCTGTGATCTGACTCCTGAAAACCAGAAAGGTTTTCAACTACCTGTAGAAAGACTTGAACAGAACCATCCCCTGCAAGCTTCCACTGAGCTTTGAGGGATCTCCTGCTGCTCTCAATCCTGTTCTTGCAAGATTTCCCTTCTCACCAGAGGGCACGCTTCTGTTTCTTGCCTTTTGATTCTCCCTGAAATGCCTCTGTGAGCCTGGAAAACATCCGGTGCTTTGCCTCCAAACAGGAGAGCACCCTGATCTTAGGTTTGACTCACCCAACTGAATTAAAACAAAAGCTGTGGGGTTAGTTATTAGAAAAGGTCAGTTTTTATTACTTTTGACAGCAGGTGAAGATGAACATGTATCTAATTATGAGACAAAAATAGAAAGACCCCTGAACTCCTTTCATTTTCTGATTTCATCATATGAATCTGGCCGAGCTAATTAGATTATTCAGTTATTAGTCATAAACAGGAAGTGACAAATCCTGCAGACAAGCCGGGTTGCATATTTAAAAAAAAAATCGATGTTCTTTGATGCTGTACTAATGGATGTGGTCTCAGGAACATAAGCCATGCAGCAAGCCGCATATTTAATGCGAAGGACTTGGAACACAGAGATGCAAACCCAAGGCACTATCAAACCAGGCAGAATCCTGCAAGGGAGCTAGCTCCTGCTACATCAAATTCAGCATCATAAAATGAAGTTTGAGGTACAATATGCAATTCTACAAGGACAGTTCCTACCTCACAAGTACCAAAATAGGATCAACATGTGTTTACAGCACCTGGAAATGCCCTGTTTTCTGAACCCTTCCAGTATTTCCCCAGCATGAACTAGAGCTAAGAGTATTCTGAAGTGGGCACGCATACTGTCATCTTCCTAGAGAGCTATGAACTCATTAGTAATTTTTATGTATAAGTTTTTGTTTGTTTTTAAAGACAGCCTTGTTTCAGTTCAGGGGTTGACAAAGATTCATCCTGCTCCAGATGAAAACTTAATTCAAACAAACCCAGAGCAAAGATCCTGTACTCGTTCTTACAATGAGGAAGCCATCCCCAGAGGACAAACATTTCCTGCATTCGTACTTCCATTTCCACCAAGTGAAATATGAGTGCCAAACAGGAATATTTAGCACAAGCAGAAATGCCTGACGTTTACAGAGAGCACCAGGAACGCCACTCATTTTCCACCCAGGCATTATCAGCTATTATAACCCACAGAGGATTTCAACTCCAGGCACTGGGGGAAACATTTCAGTGTCCGTGCAAACCTTTAGGCTCAGCTTACCACCGAACTGAGGAGCTCAAACTCTTGCTCAGGTAGATAAGAACGCCAGCCATCTTCAACAACTTCAAACATGGGCCGGTAGAAAAACGGGTACATGAGGGTGACAGCATCCAACGTGGAAAGTGCCTGTGGGGATGAGAGAAATAAACAAGTAGTTAAAATTCATTCAAACCGCAGCTTCGCTCCTAAAACACAGAGAAAATGGTGTTCTCCTCTAACAGTGGTGACAAAAGCTTAAGTCATATGAAAGCACGGAGCTATTAAGTTTGAAGTGCTAAGTTACCTCCAGGGTAGTTTAATGGTCATACAGCCAAAAAAAGGAAATAACAGAAAATTTAACCACAACTGGTGATTTGTCTGCATAGCATCACTTGTGCAGGTTACGTTATTTAACAGGTATAATTAATGGAATACCTCCTACATCCTATGACTGAGCTTTAAACTCAAAGAGTCAGTTGCTAACACTGTTTGAGACACTGAAACTTACTCGGTCTGATTTGTTTTCACCTCTTCATGTTCCATTGTAACTCCGTTGAGCATCATTTTCCCAAATGCTATTGGGAAATATTTACTTAAGAAGTGTTTTAGTGTTTTTTTTAAATACCTACAAACAATAAATTTGTTTTAACAACTGAAAGGAGATATTCCACAACTCACGTTTGCCTTCCACAACAGCAGTGAGGACTTCCATGACTGAGAAGAGCCAAGACTGAGGTCTGACGAAGGTCTGAGAACCTAAGTGTGATTATCATCGTGAATTCTTACCTCAATAGAGCTGGCGATGTTCAGACACTCCTCCATGCCAGGTATGTCCAGCTGAATGATTCGCAGATCTTTGCATTTTATAACGATGGTACCCAGTGAGCCCACAAACCTGCAGCAAGACAGGAAGAAAGCTTCTTAGGAACAAGATCTTCTAAGGTCTGGTGAGGTATTAGAGCTCTTCCCACAACATATGCCTGCAAGATAAAATTCCATTAGCAGTAATTCATCTGCAATATATATACGTAGATATATCTGTTTTGGAAAGATGACAACGGAGAAATATTTGTTACTTTTCAAACTGTGCTCTGCTTTTCTACTCCATCCTTGCGATGTGGCAGTGAGTGGAAGTATGACAAGACAGAGAAGGTTTTCACCCCGGCTTTGCTTTAAAATATGCAAGAGAAAATGAATGTTTAGTGGTTGTTTTTTTTTCTCCCTGATAAGGCTGGAAACCAGCTGGAAATCAACCCAGAAAAACTATGCTACAAAGCAAATACGGCACACAGACGCCCTCTCCAGTCCTCCTTGCAGATCTCAAAGGACTACATCTGTCTGAGCAAATAACGAATGTTTTCCTTACGTTAAGTAGCCAGCAGCACTCACAGAAGCGATGCAGATTTTTGTTTGCAGAGCAGTGAACTAAGGAAAAGCAGCTAAGTCTCCTTGCACACCACGGCAGTGCTCATAGCACCCAAGGTGATGCAAGAAACAGAAGGAAGCAAAAACTGAAGGAGCAAGTTTCAGTCCCTTGGGGGACTAAGCAGGGGACAGACCACAGAAACAAGGGCAGAGCTGCACCAGCTCTAAGAGCAGACCTGTTGCTACACTTTGGGTTGCTTCTCCTGAGCTACAAATGTGCCTCTAATTTATTTTAAAGTGATTACAGGTGATCCGTGCAAACAAAGGTTAACATGCAGAGCCCATTCAAATTTTAGTAACGCTGAAGGAAGGAACTGAGGCATTTTGACCAAAAAGCTCTGCACCTACAGCACAACCAGTCTGTGCATCACGTATGCTCGCTGCAGCACTACTTCACAGATCCCCCAGCCAGGGTACGTGCACCCCTGGGGCTACTCCCCCTTTCCCCAATTTCTTTCAGCAAAAGCTCCACAGAATATCACTAGAAACTGTTTCTCTTCTCAACACACCCTACAGCTCAAATTTAAGTCGTGAAAAAACTACAAAACATTGAAAACAGCTCAATGAGCACCTGATAACTGGGGAAAACACCACTTTGTACAAATTACACTCATATCGTGGACCCAGGAGAAGAGATTTTATGAACCTGCCGTAGTAACACAGTTGTTACACACTCATACCCTGAAGCAGTGCCAAACTGGAGCTTTCTACAGTATTTGTTGGTTTAAAGAGCCTTGTTATTCCATCCTCTCCAGCACTGGGAGGAATATAGTCTCCTTTCCTTTTACGTGGAGGAGTTTCATTGCAATTATGCTCACAAAGCTGCTCTCAGGAGGGAGGTGCCCACTCTAGGGACCTTTTAGAAACTGGGGCTGGCAGTAAGGGCTACCTGAAGGACATGCAGGCACAGCGAGCTCCGTTACACATTATGCTCTGAGCTAGCAATGCACCACTCCCTGGCATTAAAGCTTAAAATACTCCTTTCTCCCTTCATATTAACTTACATTATAAGCTAAAAGAAAAAAGAAGCTTCTCCATAATATTTTTTTAAGCTGGTTTAGTACAAGCAGCAATGAGGATGTGGCCAAAGCACCCCAGTGACTGGGCTGTACCAGATGGGAACAGATCTTAGGTTTCACCCTGCTCCTCTCCACACTCAGGCCACGAAGCAACATTTACCCAACCCTGAGAGAAATCAGAAGCACAGGAACAAACTTCATCAGTGACAAACACTTCCCCCATTCTGAGGAAGCCTGATATCTGTAACTGCTGCCGCTTGATCTTCCCTGACTTGTTTTCAGAGAGGAAGTGTATATTCTGGATTACTTTAAAAGACGAGGTGAGCAGAGGAGTTGAGTTTTTAATTAAAAAAATAAATATATATTATGACCAAACTGAAAGAATGACCACACAGCAGACCAGATGAGACGGGACTGGCACTCAACAGCTTGAGGGAAGCACGATGGGGCAGCAGAAAACATAAAACTGACAGAAACTCGGTTCAGATTTGTCTCTGAAGCTCCTGTAACAAGAGGGGATGGGCAAGAGGGATGTGCTATTGGCGTGCTGTAGCCACAACTCAGCTTCACCACACCACTCCAGCAAGAAGCATGATGTGAAGGGCGTTACTGATTTCTGCAAGCTGCTGGAGGAGTATAGGGATGACGCTGCCTAGCAGCTGGAGGGTGATGTGGGGCTGAGATGGGCCAGATCCTATGTCTGACACCAGCTTTGCACGGCAGATCCCTTCGGCAGGACCTCACCTTCCACCTCTAGTGAGCCATTTTTTTAGAATCCAAGAATCATTCGGGTTGGAAGAGATCTTCAGGATCACCTGGTCCAACCATCCCCCTACCACCAATGTCACCCACTGAACCATGTCCCCAAACACCACCACGTCCAACCTTTCCTTGAACACCCCCAGGGAGGGGGACTCCACCACCTCCCTGGACAACCCGTCCCAACGCCTGACTGCTCTTTCTGACCAGAAATATCTCCTCATTTCCCACCTAAACCTCTAGTAATGACAGAAACCCGCCCCTCACCTCTTCTCCACGCAGTCGATGTTGGCGTGCAGCAGCCACAGCTCCTCGCCGCGCTCCCTGCGCCGTGACGAGAAGATGAGGTGGTGCCCGGTGAGGCACAGGGTGCCGCGCACCGCCGGGCACCGGGGGCCGTGCAGCACCGCGTTGTCTGCCCGAGGCGTCTTGATCAGCTCCGCGAACTCCATCGCGACCGGGAAGAGGGGAACCGGGAGGGGGAGAACCGGGGGGGGGGGGGAGCTCAGCGGCCCCGACCCGCGGCCGGCCCCGAGCCCCCGAGCCCCGAGCCCGCCGACATGGCCGGGCCCTGGAGGAACGGCGGCGGAAGCGTGTGGGGGACGCAAAATGGCGGACGCTGCCCGGGCGGGGAAGGGAGGGGAGGGCTCGGCGCGCAATGGTGGTTGCTGAGGAAGGTTCCGCGGGATGAATTGTCCGCCCGGGGTGTGTGTGTGGGGTTGGGGTTGTCCCGGTCCTGCTGGGGGGACTTTGGTTCTGTTAAATCCTTGCCAGCTGTTCTGTTATCGTCTGTTATCCTGTGATACAAGGCTGCCCCCTCCCCTGCAGGAAGCGGGGCTCCTGCTTTCCTGGCTCTGTCCCTGCACTATAAGGGAAAAGAAAATAGGGGAAAAATAATAGAGGAAAAGAAAATAGGGGAGTTGCAAACACACTTTGTGCAAAGCCCTGACACTGCTCCTCACCTGGGTGGAACCCCACGACAGCCACCACTGCTGCTCCTGGCTTTCCCCTCAGCACCCCCTTGACAACTTCAGGCCATGCCCACTTTCCCTTCCAAACCCGAGTCCCAGCCTGTGTGGTGATCAGAGGTTTTCTGGTGCCTGTGCCCCTTGGCCATCACCCTGTGCTTCATCCCCAAACTTTCCTGGTGACTGAGGAGTCACCCGTGGGCTGTAGCTGCTCCTTCATGCCGTGACGTGTGTCCCATGGCACTGCAAACATGCGAGAGCTGGTGGTGAGGGTGCAGAGAGGCATTTGTACACTTTTCCCTGGGTTACTGCTGTGAATTAATTGCTGTTAGCAAAGTTTGAGACAGCAAACACAGCCAAAGGTTGTCCACACACGGCAGCCAGACTAAACCTGAGGAACCGACAACAGGTCTTGGCATGGGGTTCACTAACAGTGGGGTTTCACCAAAACGAGGAAATTAGCAAGATTCAAAACCGATTTTGAGGTGGATAGCACTGAAATCTAGCATTTACCCTGAGTGCTTGTGAGACTGAGAAGGGTTCCCAAGCCAAAGGGCTTGGAGGCATGGGGTGCCGGTGCTGGCACAGAACCCTGGGTCTTGGTCACCTCGAGAAACTCTGTTTCTTCAATCTGCTTCATATCTGGAAAAGAACAAAGTATGAAAATCATGCCAGACGTGTCCAGGGCTCTCTTTGTAGGAGGCAAATAACCACTCCGTACCATCTTGCTTGTGATTACCTCGGTGGTACAACTTTGAGAGTGTTCAGTCCCTGCACGATGGCAATGGCCTGGAACTATCAGTGCAGATACAAGCAGGCAGCTTTGGATGACAGCCCGTTCTAGGCAATTGCACAGCAGAACGATTGTGCAGGTATTTAGGTACAGTGACCTGAAATTTTATACTCACCTCTGGCAGCAAGTTCACTCTCTGTTTGTCCAGGTTCTTCCTTGCATGTCTTATTAATGCTGGCAGTTTAGGTGATTTCTTTATCTGAGAATGATTTGGAAAGCTGCTTAATGGCATTTTCTTTTCATAAACACATTCAAAAGTTCATAATAAGGCAGCTTAATGCTCTTTTGGCAGTGCTGGCAGTGACCCACATCATCAGCGGCTACAAAAGAGAAGAGGGGGCTCTCCAAGCTCTGGAGCTCCCAGGGTATAGGACTCCTGTGTGTAACTTAAAAATGTGTTGGCACTGCTTTTGGTTTGGTTCTGGGATGGCCTGCAAGCAGTACTGCCCTAATTCTCTCTGGATTTTACTGGATGGACTGGGAAGTCTTGTACAAGCCTACAGTTGTACAAGAAATCCTTGGCTTAACTTGACTAAAGAAACCTGGAAAAGAGACCAGAGGGCATCTGCTTAGAGTAATCAGCACACATTTTGCATCCTCTCATTTCCAGTTCCAACACCAGACCACAGGGAATGGTGAGGGTGATAGTCCTGGACGTTTGCTCTCCTCGCTTCCCATCCAGCCTCCAACCATCCTTTAGGACTGGAGCCTCCGAGGAAAAACAGCTTGGGATTTTCAGAGGGCTGGTGCTTTGGTGATGCCTTCAGCTTCAGCAGGGGGGGCTCCACACAGCTCCTTCTGCCTTGTGGCCAGCTGATGGGTATGAGCATGTGGCTGATGTACCCCTGTGGTCTCCAGCAAAGTCTTGTGATTTATTTATATTTATATTTGGTTGTAAAGAGAAGTGGTGAGGTACTAACAGGCCAACTCCTGATCTTACCCCTGCCATCAGAGTGGTTCCAAAGAGTGTTTATTGGTATGGTGATAGACAGTATAGAAATAGAAATAGAAATAGAAATAATGAATAGAAATACAAATAAAAATAGAAATACACACACACATATACATATATATTTATATAGTCCTGGGGTCTCCAGTAGAGGCATGGCAGTGGCAGGGCTAAGCTCTTGGATCACCTCTCTCCCAGGTTAGAGAAAAAAAAAGCATTAAGTACATTCCTCAAACTGTGGGCATGTTACAGGGACAAAAATGAGTGAGAGGTGCTTTGGAAATGTGTCTCTTAAGAGGAGTAGCACTCGCAGGGGTTTCACTGCCTGCCTCTTTCTTTTTGCCTTTAGGGAAAATGACCTGCTGGGTGGAAAAGCTCAAAGGCTCATAGTCAAAAAACTTGGGCTCGAATCTCTTTTTCTCCACAGAAAGCTCTGAGCCCCCCCAGTCCCTGAGGCTTGTTGTCCCTCCTGTGGAACAAGGCCAGGAACGTTTGGGGCAGGCTCCTTCTCCTCCAGTATTTCAACACCTCCTGGCACAGCGCAGCCCCGGTGTCACGGTCATTAGGTGTCACTACCATCTCCTAACAAATGGAGGATGTACAGGACGTGATGAGGAGTACAAGGCGTCTCTTGTGCGATTTCTGTTGGACCTGCATACTGAACGGGTGATCCTGTGCTCCATTCCCAAACCCAGAGCTCTATTTAGGGCAAGGAGAAACAACGGGCTGGGCTGCACACACCAGCACTTTTAACAAAACCACATGTATGGTGAGGGGTACAGACTTCTCTGCGCAAGGGGGAGCAGATGTACAGGTATTTGTGAGGTTGTGCTTGGTTCCTAATAGTACATATGCAGAGAATGGGTTAATTGGGTTTTTCCAGCTTCTGGAGGCTGGTAGCTGCAAGCCTCCTGAGAAACAGCATCCCCACCACGCAGGAGTAGCCTGCACATCCAGAAGGTGTCCAGGCAGGAGGAGATGCAGCTGAATCAGTGCCAAAAGCCCAGCGATCCTTCTGCCAGGTCCCTAATGCCTGGCCATCTGCTCCGTGTCCGTCCCTTGCCATGCCAAGAGTATGTCTGGCCTCGGCAGGAGAAGGGCTCTTCCCATGTCCTCCTTCTGGCTGGGGAGCACCATCAGGAGCTGTCGGGTCTGTGGCCACTCTTTCTGGGTGGAAAGTAATTCCTGGATGGAGGTTACTCCCCCAGGAGGAATGTAGTTGCACCACCAATGGTGCCGCGTCTCCCAGATGGCAGGCAATTTGCCTGATGTTGGGTTTTTCAGCGAGTGAGGTTTTCTCCCCTACATGTGCTCCTATCAGCAGGGTTTTGCCTGCGAAATCCAAAACATAATTGGCTGCAGAATGGCAGAGGATCCCCCTCCATCTGCTGCAGTCCCATGCCCATTTGCCCCTTGGAGAAGCAGGAGGGCTGCGCAGTTTGCTTGTTTTCATTCCTGAAATAGGTTCTGATTTTATTATCCAGACACCCAACCATTCACCCTCTGATGTTTGCCTTGGATTTTTGTGGCTGAAAACCACCTGAGATTGCAGCGCCCATTTGTGATGCCTGGGCAAAAAAATAGTGGGCAAAACCACTTTTGCCAGTGGGTCTGGGCAAAAAAGAGGCCAAAATCCTCCTATAAAGAAGCAAAGAAGTCATTCTATTTATACACCATCTTATCAATAGGAGAGCTGACTGAAGCTGACTTAGGTGTTGTTTCCCACTTAACACCCATCACCTTCCCAAGACAGCTCTCCCCAAACCCCAACAATGTAAATCTGAGGATTTGGTACCGAGAGAGTGAGGAAAATGAGACCACAGAACGACAGAGGCTGCCAGGACGTGATGGGACAGCCATATGAACCCAAAGATTGCAAACAGTTCCTCACCTCTAAATTGCCATAATAAATTGTTTTTAGCAGAAAATAGGTTTAGTTGTTATTTGTTGGTGGTAGTATGTTTTTTTATTATTATTATTTTTCTTTTTCAGGGATTTCTAGTGAAGCTTTCCCATTTTGTCATAAGGAAAGGAAGATCAGAATCATGAGACACTACATGAAGTCCATAAATCAGAAATTTATCTGTTTTTTTTACAAAGCTTTTTGTTTTTTCCATCTCAAGTTGGTTTTTTTGTTGTTGTTGTTTTTGTTTTTTTTAACCTTTCATTTCTCAATTTGGGAAATGTCTGGACACAATGAAAAGGGAACTTCTGGTTTTCTCCTCAGCTCGGGGAAATCATTCCCAGTAGGGGAACTGGCCAAAGATAAACCTGCAGGTCTCTGTGCTCTCGGAGTGTCTTCAGGACTGGCCATCCAAAACGTGCAGATAGCTCGGTGCCAAAGTTGCCTGCAATTATTCTGACTGAGTGAGAACAATTGCTCTGGTACAAACTGTCCCCAGAGCTTTCCCCAGCACTACTACCCATGTGGGAAGCTTTTCTGATACCTGCTTCTGTTTTTTTTCAGAAATCTGGGGGGGGTTGGGGGGGGGGAGAAAAAAGCTTGAATTCTACAGAAAATATCATCGTTTGTAACTTCAGCTAATGCCTAAGAGGCATCCATCAGCCTAATAAGGGGACTGAAGAATCCTTTGTATATTGACGTGTTCATAAATAATCATGACCTGATTTATTAGGTGGAAGAAGAGGTGTACTGAGAGCTGTGGATGTGATTTAACGTGTGGAATTGGTGATGCAGGCTTGGAGGAGGCATCATGGTGTGGCCTTGATGTTCCTTTTTGGGGTCCATGCTTGCCTTCTGCTGCCTGAAGTAAAGGGAGCCTCAGCATGGAGGGAGAGGGAGAAGAAGCTGATGGCACAGAGGAGAAACTCCTGTGGTTATAAATGTTTTCCATTAGACAGCAGCGTGAAAAAAAAGGGGGGGGGGGCATTAATGAAATGATCTTGACCTGCACATGGTTTTAAGTGGAAAGATAATTAAACAGCCATTTATACAGTGACTGCAGTCTGTAACAGAGACAGCTCTGATTTCTCTGGGGTCCAGCAGAAAGCATTATGTCATTCGAGTGAGCAGGGCTCTCCTTCCACCTATTCCTGAAAGAGCAAATGAGGATAATGTAAGCTGATAAAGCAAACTGCTTCTGATCTGATTTTTTTTATTGTTACTATTTAAAATCTGTGGTGCTTTGAAAGCATAGTTCTGGGTGTTTTTCCATGGGATATGGATCGAGTTGTTTGTGTCCCAGGAGGTGCATATGCTGGGGTGATTCTTCACGTCTTCAAAGCTGGGTTCTTGGGGGTCTGACCCAATTTAGGAACTTACCAGATCCTTCCGGAGAAAGCTGCATCATGAATTGCCTCTAGAAAAGTATAAATTAAAATATCTTCTAAACTAAAACCTCTTGGGCTTGATAGAGATTTGGTGAGGGCTTCTGCTTAAAAGAGAGAAAGAAAAAGGGGTTATGTTAGAAGATAAGAACTGCCATGTGAAACCTGGCAAGCTGCCCTGTAATGTAAGAAATTGCAGCCTGTTTAACTCTTAGTTCCTCACTACAAAGTGAACAGGATTGCCATAAGGGGCTTAAGAGTTCATTTCGTCCACCTTTACATTCTCTGCACATCCAAATGCTTCCTTAGCCATGGGGAGCTTGGAGGAATGACAAGTTTCATAGAGCATCCCCCAGGAGAGGACAGGAACAGTGAGGCCAGCTCATGTCTAATTCAGAGCGAGCCGGGAGCAACAGGTTTTGTAGAAGAGGAGGGGAGCAGCAGCTGCAGCTGACCTCCTTCATCTGTGGAACCTCCTTAGCCACCAAGTCACCGTCTCTACATAACCTCCATGCTTCCCACAGCTGCATTTTACTACAAATACCCATAGACTTGTGCACGCTGGGTTACAGTAAGCGTTTATCTGTGTATTTCACTCAGTGTCTACAGGTCCAAGGAGCTACACAACAGTGGGAAATGGCACGTAGCTTTAAATGTCAGGAACAGGGTCTGCATCTTGGTGTTGTCAGTTCAGCAGCGACTGCTAAGGTTGTGGCGAGTATTTCAGATCAAATCTGGATAGGATGATTTAGGGTTTCCCAGGATGAGTGTAGTAGATTGAGGCCACATCTGAAAAACTGCTCATCAGGGAAAAATGATGCTCAGCACGGGATTAAATGTTCTCTCTGTTGGATATTCAGAAATGAAAACCTTTTCCTTCAGAACCCAATTAATGGTTGCAGTTAATAAAGAGGAAATGGGCAGAGTACCCATGCTTGTATGTGACAAAGAGATTAGCAATAGGGTAGCCCAGTGGGGTCAGCCAGGCTCCTACATGCTGAAATGCCTTTTGTTCCCCTCCCTGTTGTAGGGAGTGGGATAAATTCAGAGCAATGAATTGTCATTTTGGAAATCAAAAAGGAAGTGGAGAAAGCAAGCACTGGAAAAAGTCAAGCCGTGCCATAGCTCGCCATCAAGTCTCTGTAGATGTAAGATCAGAGGCAAAGCGGAACTGCTACTGTAGAGAGGTGGATTTGCAGAGTGTGCAGGAACAGACACTGATGAATATTTTGGTTTGGTATTCAGGAATAAGTAAGGCCTGAAAAATTGCAAATAACTGGAAATGGCCTCACTTAAAGTCAGTCCCAAAGAAGGGGAGAGCCTTATTTAGAGAACAGAGCAGAGCAGAGCAGAGTAGAAGAGTTCATTTGGAAGGGACCCACAAAGATCATTTAATATTATCCTTCCCCAAATTCAGAAAAGGGGCTCATAAAACTGGGGTTAAGCAACAGGAATTTCTCAGGAATCTGGTAAGTGGGGGATACGCTAAAATCTGAGAACAGCAAGCACTATTACAGTTCAGAGCGAGAACAGAAAAATCATCCAGGCGAGTATGATCTGATCTCAGTATTATGCAAGTCTTTGGGAACAAACAGGCAAACAAGAATACAAAAGAAAATGCATCAGGGGTTCTCAGCTGAATAGTTTTCAACAGACCAACCTGATGAAACAGCTTTCTAGCAAGGAGAAGGCATCAGATCTTATCAAATGCACTTTAGTAAAGACCATTAGTAAAATGTTCATGGAAGACTACATTAAATGAAGTGTGTGTATTTGGGAGGTGGGAGGGGAGGGGGGTGCTGGTAAAGACACTGTAAATTAGCTGAGGAATAACCTTGAAAGGGAACATGTCAGGCAGGGGGGCACTTACTGCAAAATTTTATTTTGGGTCATTCTTCTTAGAACAAAAATTCAAGTATGAAAAAGCAATGTACTGGACCCAAATCTAGTGTATTCCATCAGTACAGAAAAAAGATTAAGGTAACATACAGAAAGAACTGGGTCATCATGAGGACTGGAGTAATATAAATGAGATGAGATTCACAGTGTAAAAAAATCATGAAATTCACATTGTAAATTTTTTGTGGTGTGAAATTGTTGTTCGAGTGACAGAAGATTAAAACCAAGACTGTTCTTGCAAGTAGCTCATCACCAGAATAGGCAAAACTAAGAGCTATATTAGTCTGGTCACAGGAGACCTCTGGAGAAAAGAAATGCAACAGAGTTCGAACTCCAGATAGAAGCAAAACAGGACTGCCTTTATTGGGATCTTTCTTGCACTGAAGAGCCCAAAACTGGTCACAGGATTCCAGATGCAATCCCCAAGTGCCAAGCAGGTGGAAACAGCCCCTTCCCTTCACCTGCTGGCCATGCTTTTGCTGATACAGCCCAGTATGTAGTTGGCCTTGACTGCTGCAAGGATTCACTGCTGACTCACATTGAACAGAATGTAGGTGCTTGGTGATGCTACTGGAAAGAATATATTTCGGAAAAAGGATGCGGATTTATATAGTAAGATGTAGGAGATATCACCCTGAGGGAGGTTAAGGGGCTTATCAAATCACCAGGGTGTGATTCCATTCAGGGTGTGTTTTCACAGGGAGACAATACCAAAAATCAAAGAGAGCTGTTTAGCTGAACAGAGAAAAGCATAACCTCCTGATGCTGCAGCTTCTTAGTTAGACAGACTAAACTTAGAAAGGAAGCTCAGTTCTTAACATTGAGAGTAATTATTAACAGAAGTAGTAGTGTCTTCATTTACTGAAGATCTTCAACTCATAAGATGCCCTTTGCCAGGGAAAATTGTCGCTGAGTGCAACTCCACAACTTATGAAATCCTGCAGATCTGGTTATATTTAATGCTGCTTCTTTCTTTAATACTGGTAAATGTTGCTATCTTGAGCTACGTAGGGGACATCCATACTCTAAACTAAGCAGGGCTGTACTCCTAAATGGTTGGCACAATCCCTGAGCTGTTGCAGCCCAGGCCATCTAGTTTCACCAAATCCCTCTTCTGGATTTAGTAAGCCAAGAGCAGTGGAAAAGGGGCGTCTTCTGGGTACCACAAGCCACAAAAAATAAATCACATCTTGTTGGAAGAACTAAATGAGGATTTTTATCTACTTGTTTACAACAGAAGTGTGTCATGGAAGTTTGTAGGTGCCTGACACCCTTGAAAGGGAATGGGATGGGATCAGATAAGATAGGATGGAGTCATAGACTCATAGAATATCCTGGGTTAGAAGGGATCATCGAGTCCAAATCCTGGATCCACACAGCACCACCCAAAACCAGACCCTATGTCTGAGAGCATTGTCCCAACGCTTCTTGAACTCCAGCAGCTCGGTGCCGTGCCCACTGCCCTGGGGAGCCTGTTCCAGTGCCTGACCACCTTTGGGTGCAGAACCTTTCCCTAGCACCCAGCCTGACCCTCCCCTGTCCCAGCTCCATGCCGTTGCCTTGGGTCCTGTCGCTGTCCCCAGAGAGCAGAGCTCAGCGCCTGCCCCTCCGCTCCCCTCGTGAGGGAGCTGCAGGCCGCCATAAGGCCTCCCCTCGGCCTGCTCTGCCCTGGGCTGAACAAACCAAGGGACCTCAGCTGCTCCTCACACGCCTTCCCCTCCAGTCCCTTCACCACCTTCAGAGCCCTCCTTTGGACACTCTCTAGTAGTTTTATGTCCTCTTTATGCTGTGATTCCCTAAACAGGCCACAGTACTCAAGCTGAGGCCACACCACTGCAGAGTAGAGTGGGACAGGATGGGATATGATAGGATACTTTTATTACCGCCCTCCTTACTCCTTGGAAATGTGCCTGACATAACTTATTACAGGTTAAAAACAAAGGCTGTAGCTTAAAACCAGCAAAGACCATCATCATTTCACTTCCTGGATATTTTCTATGTGGTTTTAAAGAGCTGTCATGGTACGCACTTTCTAAAACTGCATCCATTGCATCTGTCTTACCTGGAGCACCTAATGAGCAGCATCATACAAGTCTAATTAATCTGACAATGATCATTGCTGCAAGTACCCAATGCTCTGAAGCAGGCATATTGCTAGACCTAGTCTATGTTCACTGCTATGCATTTTGGGAAAGATTCACAAAAAGTGATAATCGCAAAGTAATGAACAAGGGAAAACAGGCCCAAAATTATTTTAATAATTATGGGCTCTACACTTCTTGTTACTGCTCTGGAAAATATTTAATTTACAGGTACAGAGGCAGCCTGTGTAAACAACACGAGGATCACAGAGGTCACTATTCTTACCAGGAACAAGTTTTAAAGAAATAAGCCCCATGAAATATCTGCACAAGGTGGCTGGGTGATTTGCCTGAGGGCAAACAGTCCCAGAATTGCTTAAAAAAATGAATTACATCAAGGCTACATCATATCTAATTCGAAAATACAATGAAAAATAAGCTTTGTGAAGAAACATAAAAGATCCTTCCCCTCCTCTGCTGGCTTTTCTCCAGCTCTGTTGTTTCTCCGGTGGTACGGAGTGCCTCAGCATCTCCCAGCACTGCTTTCTTTTGTCTGCCCGTAGACTCACCCGGACTCATGCTTTCCAGCCCTTGTGCCTTAACTCAAAGGAAGAAATTATAGCGGTTGGCTTTGCATCCAGAAAAGATGAATCCATGCAAACATTGCGGCTCCTCATGCTGAGCCAACATTAGCGATGAGTGGTGGTGTTTATTTGTATTCAAATGTGAGTAGCTTGAATTAGGGATTCCCTGTTGAGCATTTATAGGAACATATACATTCAATATCTGTAAAATAAAATGCGTCTGAAAAAAAAATAAAACGATTGCTTGTCAAGAAAAAAGGAAGCTCCTCAGCACAGTTTAATTCAAGTAAATTGAATTATTCATTTAAGAAGCTTATGAATGGCCAATTGCTGAAATGAGCAGAGTTATTTCCTTGCAGTGATCATGGGAAACAAGAAAAAGATTAAGGCAAGAACAAACAGGAAAAGAAAAGAATGAACAAGGGGACTAGGAAAGTGTGAACATGTAGCGTCAAATAATTGGGAGAAAGGGCAAATAAGAGGAAGAATGGAGAAAGATGGTTTTGTGGTTTAACCCAGCCGGCAGCTAAACACCACACAGCCATGCACTCACCCTCCCCCCTCCCTCTCTGGGATGGGGGAGAGCAACAAGAAAAACTGAAGCCTGTGGGTTGAAATAGAGACAGTTTATTAGGACAGAAATAATAATAATAATATGTACAAAACAAGTGATGCACAATGCAATTGCTCACCACCCACTGATCGATGCCCAGCCTATCCCCGAGCAGCCGGCCCCCCACCCCGGCTAGCCACCCCTATATATTGTTGAGCATGACCCCAGGTGGTATGGAATACCCCTTTGGCCAGTTGGGGACAGCTGTCCTGGGTCTGTCCCCTCCCAGCTCCTGCTGCACCCCCAGCCTGCCCGCTGGCAGGACAGAGCGAGAAGCTGAAAAGTCCTTGGCTTGGTGTAAGCACTGCTCTGCAACAAGTAAAACATCAGTGTGTTATCAACATTAGTCTCATCCTAAATCCAAAACATAGCACCCTACCAGGTACTGGGAGGAAAATTAACTCTATCCTAACTGAAACCAGGACCGATGGTAAGAGTGTAAAAGAGAAGCAGAGGAAAGATTTGGAAGAGTCTTTCTCCAGTTTAGCCTTCAGGAATCTGAACATACAACAATTATGGCCTTTGGAGACCTACACTGTATTCAAAATTGTACCTCTGCACGTTGCCCAGACAAGAATACTCTGGAGGCAGTAATTTTGAATTTTCCCCTTCCAACTCTTTCTGTCCTCTCTAGCTTTCTAACTGTTGGTGGGCATGGAGAAAAACAAGAGAAGAATGAAGCAGTGAAAAAATGCTTGTGCCTGAGGGCCAGCTGAGATCTTGGCACACCAGGGACCGAGAACAATACTCATCACAAACAAAGACAGAGATATTGGTACTTAGAGATGGATTCCTGATATGAACCGAGTGGCAGGAGGAGGAACTCAAGCAAAGCCATCTTTGGAGAGGTGATGTTTGCTTTCTGGCATGTGCAATGTCACTGTGACCTGCTGCTCACGCTCCCAAAGGTGCCTGGCGGCTGGGGCCATGCTCCAGTGGGCTTCACCTCCCAGCTCCCGGCCACTTGCACCAACCTGGACCCACGGGGGCAATTCCCCCTCCTCCAGATCTGGCTGCCAGCCCTCGGCCACCCAGTACCACCGTCTTCAGCCCTGCTCGAGCAGCAGGAGCTGCCTCAGGGCTGCATGAATCTGGCCTGGGTGTCCTTCTGATCAGGCACTGGCCCTGGACACCGTCTGCAAGGCACAGACCTGATGGACAGCACTGAGGCATCAAATCCATCACAGGGAATGGTTTTCAGGGTGTGTTCATCCCCACTTTCTCAGTGAGGTTTCTTCAAGGGTCTTTCCCAACCTGATGCTCTGCAACATTTTCATCACATTCATCTGGCCTTAGAGCTATTTTTTCTCTATTTTATTTCCCCCTCCATATTGATCATGACATTGGCCTAAAGGAAATGAAGGCAAAACGGTCTATGAACACGAGTTACTAAATTTCCAGTTACCATGGTGATGGTAGAAGGACATCTCAGGAGGCTGTTCTGAGTCCTGGGCTATCCGGGGTCTTCATTACCAAACTGCATAATGGAATAAAGATTGTGCTTAGTGAATTTGCAAACAGCAGGCTGAAAGAGACTGCAGCATGTGGGAGAATGCTGGCGAGCTGCATTTGTTTGCAAAAGGTGAGAGCAATCGGTGGAGAAGGTAGAGCAGGCAACATCTGGCAGTGCAGCAGTTCTGCAGGAGAGGTGTGGGACTGCACTGGGCAGCAAGGTGCACAGAATGGTACAATGTCATCCTGCTATGGAAACTGCAGAAATCATTATTTCTTTATATATGTATTAAGGGTTATCACTGCTCAGCCACTTAAACCAATCCATTTATTACTGCAGACTGCTAAACTTTCAGGTAGTGCTCTGCTTACTGTTTAAGCACCGTGTTCCAAGATGAGGTGGAATAGTTGGACAGAGTCAAGAGCTGAGAGGGTTAACGGACCATGAAAATACAATCTATAACAAAATCTGGAATAACTGACATCATGATGATGAGAAAAAAAATGTGGGAACCACGATGCCCTGCAAATCTGGAAGAGAAAGTACATAGGAAGGGGATTATGTGTGTTCCCCATGCTTAGGGTGGGCTGGATGATAAACAGTGGGCTTAAAGTGCAGCAATGACAGTTCAGTGTTGTATATAGGATAGGGTTCCTGTGGGATGAAGTACTTCGTACCATCCTTTGTACCACTTTTTGTCCTAGTATTTGCAGAGATGGGACACCAGCAGCATGCACAGTGTGCGGCATGAAGTACCCTCAAGTTTGGTACAGCGACATACCGATATTGTCAGTGCCCATCCTCATAAATCCCAGCACTCAGATTTCCTTTCCGACTGCCTCCAGACACCGAGATTAATTTTTCTGAACTTCTCTTTGGGAGCACCTCTTTCCTGGAAGGTGACAGCAAGTTTGCCATCACAGAATCTCATTTGCCACCTGCTAACGCTGCTGCTCAGAGCTGAGGCTCTCCTGCCTCGCAAACTCCTTGCGGGCAGCTTCAGTTTCACTGCCCTGAATGACCATAGCAGGGATCTGACTACTTGCATCCCAGAAAGAAAGCCCACTTGGACCCCAGCTCTGTCTGGAGGGTTTGTGAGGAAGAGGTGACGATGGTCAGCACATCCAGGCTCCCTTCTTCCCAATAGCAGGGTGAGAGGGGACGACCCAAGGAGCTACACTGAACACGGTCTCTGCTAAACTAATTAGAGGAGTCTTGCACCTGTGGCTCCCGTGGTGGTGGGGATGGGGACGTGGACACCAGGTCCTTCCCAAGCCGAGGCTGCTCACACCTGACCCCCTTTCAGCATGTCCAGAGACTGGTCCAGACAGTGGGGGGGGGGGGGGGGGG
>CM021699.1:114102358-114160614 GCA_011074415.1 Stictonetta naevosa
ATCAGTGCATCGCAGCCACCGCTCAGCCCTATTGCATAACTCGCCTCTCCTCGCAGGGTTGAGAAATGAAACCCTGTGATACCGATCTCGTTTTCTCTCAGGTCCCTCTGCCCCAGCAGATCTGTCCTATCTGTTCACCGCTGGTTCTTGTCACAATCAATGATTTTCCTTATATTTCCTTATGATTTTCAATAGCAGAGCTGGGGAGGGCACAGTTTCGCCATCATAGCCATGTGCAGGGTGGAGGGGCAGGAGGAGGGTGCTGTGCTGTGAACCACGAGAGGTCTGCCAAGCAGCAGAACCTCCCCAGAGCCCTCCTCTCTGCTCGGAGACTCACTATAAATAGGAGGAACCCCAGCCTTGCCACACAGCGGTGTCCAGCTCAGGCTCGCTCCGGCTCTTCTCCCTCCAGCCTCGCTGAGATCCCAGCTCGACCACAGCCATGAGGTTCCTCTGCCTCGTCCTTGCCATCTTCCTGCTGGTCTCCCTGGCCGCCCCAGGTAAGCAGGCAAATTGCACTGGAAAATAATTTGGAGAGTGGTGGGAGAGCCAGACGGGGGTCAGGGCTGCAGTACAGAGGAGTGTGCCACGCTTCATAGACAGCTCGGTGTCTTTATTGGCTTTAAAGTCTATTATTTAGTTGCACACATGTAGGCATCTCATCCTTAGGGTAGGCAGGTAGCTGCTGGTCTCCTGCAGATGCAAATGACTTGGTTACCCCAGGCTGCTTTAAACAGGGCTCAGTGTTTGTATGTGGGCAACTGAGTAGCACCTTGCAGCTAGAAAATAGATATCCTCTTTAGACCAAAACTCACTTTACAATTAAAGTACTATAAAAAGCACTTTCAGGTGTTTTAGATGTTTTTGACATCTTCTAGGTCCAGGTGAGCCGGGCTGTGGTGTCTCTATTTCAGTCCAACGATGTCCCCTTTTGTGCCAAGCCAATTCTGAGGATGTTCTCAGGATATTCCACACCCTGAACGCAGCTCCCCCGCATACCCCTGCAGCCTGCTTCCCACTTCCCTCTTCAGTGAATCAAAGGGGGACTCTGGGCTCAGAAAGGTTCCCAGTCCGATATCCATTCACTCAGAACATCATTTTCAAACAGTCTCCCACGTTGCTGCCTAGTGCTTGGCACTTGATTTTTATTTTATTTTTTTTTCACCTTCTCTACTGCAGGTCAGTTTTCTGGTTGCCACAGCAACCTTCCAGATTTGGAATACCAGCTCAAATTTTCAAACCACGTTGGTGTTCCTCTTGCTGTTTTGCCATGAGAACACAGGTCCCCTCTCTTAAGGAGGGGAACGTGATGAAGAAATGTTGTCTTGCACAGATGAGCTCCTCTATCACCGACTGGCCCTGGTTGGAGAGCAGGGACCAAGGGCACCCTCCTAACCCAAGCACTCTCCCTCTGCTTTCTTCTTGCAGGCTACGGGCAGGTGAGGAAGTACTGCCCCAAGGTCGGGTACTGCTCCAGCAAGTGCTCCAAGGCGGACGTGTGGTCCCTGTCCTCCGACTGCAAGTTGTACTGCTGCCTGCCGCCCGGCTGGAAGGGGAAATAAGGGCTGGGGAAGGAGCCCCCGGGGACGAGGAGGCAGCTCGGTGGCTTTGGGAGCGGCATCTCAATTGTCGAGCCCAACTGTCATCCCCTCCTCTCGATAAATAAAAAGAGACAAAAAGATGTAACTCCTGTGTGTGGTGTGCTTACTCGCGTCCCATGACCCCAGGCAGAGGCTTAAGATGGTTCCCTGAGCACAGTCCAAAAATCCCATTAGCAGCATGTCTCATCGGTGGGTTTTGCACAAAATTGATAGCAAAAGAGCTAAACATATGGAGTTTTCCTCTCTTTTTATCCCACAGATGATTTAGTCAATGGTGGGTGGAAAAGGGCTGGGTGGATTAACACCCCCCTGGGTGTCCCTTTTATCCCGGAGCTGCGTGACAAAGCCCATGGGTTTCAGGGGGGAGAGAGCCATTTCTGACAGTGGGGCTCAAAAATAAATATCCCCCCAAGATCCTGGCAAGCCTGTTATTAGTAGGACCGGGTAGCAAGCAGGAAAGGATGGGTGCTCTGTTCTGTCCTCCCTTCACCCAGGGCCCTTGCCTAGAAACACCTTTAGGGGAGCATTGCTCCTGCCCTCTGGTTCCCAGAGGCTCCTCTGCTCCACCAGCAGCATCGATTGGGGTTGTTGGAGGGTTTCTGCCGTGGGCACACAGCAGCCTGTGCTGGTTTGAGACCAGCGGGGAGCCGAGCACCTCTGCCCTCTCACTCCCCCTTCTGCACTGCCACGTAAACCCAATACACAGCCCTGGCAGGGTCTACAAAGGGAGTATTTGCAGCTGCCCTTTCTATTACAACGATTATCTCCATCCTTATCCCGTCTCTCTGTAGCTACTTGCCAAATAGAAAACTGTGTCACTGTCTATGTGCCCCTCATGTGAGGCCCTTTTTCATGTTTCTGGGTCCTGGAAAAGAAACCACATTTTTCAGTGACGAAGCAGAGACTCCTATAAAGAACGTGCCTGAGCAGAGTAATGAAGTGACCGCGAATAGTTTTCACCTAAAACTTCATCATTTTAATGCACTCATTTATGGACCCCTCTCCTTTGAAGCTTTCATGGTGCTCCACTACCTGAAAGGACAGGTATTTGGGGAGAAATTCTTGGTCTTTCCGATCTGGCAGCGAGAGTTAACATGTGAAGTGATGGTACGTACCTGCTCAAACAGCGCCATAAATTGCAGCTCCGAGAGAAAAGGTGCGTCTCTGAGCCCTGCTTCTGGAACGTGCAGGGTGATAACAGATTGGATCCTGGTTGTAAGATGGTTTGATTTTTTTTTTTTTAATTATTTTTCCCACCGCTTTTCCCTATATCTTATTTTCAGTGAAATAGAATGACTTCTGCAGAGACATTTTAAAGGAAACAAGCCGCACACAGCAGCAAGAAACACCACACAAATCTGGAGATCCCATACTGTCTGGCGCGATGCGTTTTAGAGATCTGTCTTTTCCTGTAGTGACAGTCCGTACATCTGCCCTGGAAGAAAGAGGAGTGCCAGGCATAACGAAAACGTCTGGTCCAACGATTCATGTTAGCATGCCCATCTGCTTTGCCGTCACTTGTACCTATGTACAATCGCAGACAGAAATTGGGGCAGAATCTGGCTTTTTGCACTGGGTCTTGGGCTTTTATGGCTGGGTACACATTGTTTGAATAGCAAAGCCACGACCCGTCGGGGATTTTTCCAGCTGAAGCTTCCCAACAAGGAGGAGACTGAAGGCTCCCATTTCCCTCTCTGAATGGCACACAAAGTCTCAGCACCTCAAATTCTTCCCTCTTCTTGCACGGGGATATTAGCTGTCATCAGAAGAAGGCAAACACTTTCTACCCGAAACAGGAAAATTAAAAAAGAGCAAGTAAGTGCTCTCAAAATTTCTGGCCAAAATTCCCCAGATTTATCAAGTTATGCCCTGTGATGGTGCTGCTCCCTGCTCTCTCTTCCTCTGCTGATTGCTTGCTTCCTGGTCTCTGCTGAGCCATGGAACAGCCAACGTAGAGCCATTCATTCGACTTACAAAATTAGTCTGATTTCTCCCATGTGCATCACTCTGCATCGACCTACGCTGGATTTCGTCATGGTTTATGAGCCAGCCACTCAAAACGGCGAGGTCCTGCCGCAGCCATCACCTTTATTACCCGAGCAACACAGTGCCAGCAGCAAATTTTGCCGTCTTTCCATTCGACCCTTTTCGTGCATCTTTTATGACCAAATCTACCACTGCAGCCCCTGCAGTGACACCCCATGGATCTCCCTGTGACCTCTTTCTCCATAGATTTGGGCCCACTGGTGCTGGCCCCTGCCTCCTCCGCCTCTGTGCATCTGCTTGTCCTTGAGTTTGCTGTCCCCGTCAAAGGGCTCAAGAGGGTTTTTAGGACAGGATTTTCCTCTGTCTTTCCTCATGTCTTATATTTGTTCCTGGCACAACCTTACCTCATCATCCTGTTGGTCATGGACCCCTTTTAAGCTTCCTTTTTTCCTAACATAAGCATCTCCAACCTTTGCACAGCAAATCTCTATTCATCCGTAAGACACGCAGCAGTCATAGGGCAGCTATTGCATCCGTGAGTTCCTCTAGGACTTTTGGGGAAATCTATCTGGATGCTGGAGATTTGTTGCTGTTTATTTCCTCCCTTCCACTGCCTTTTCATTTAAGACCAATCCTTTGACGAGTGCGCACAGAGGTTCGGCACGAAGACCTCGTTGCTTTCTCGCAAGGTGAACACAGCCGCAAATATTTCATTTAGTTTCCACGAAGTGGCCTTAGCTTTTCTTAGCTTTACTATTTCAGCCGTCTCCTGCCCTACACACTTCTTTTTCTGATGTGTTTGAAAAAAAAAAAAAAAAAAAGAGAAAAAAAAAGACATATTTCAGGAGGTTTCTTTGCCTTTTGCAAGTTCTTCCTGCAATTCTCTGCTGAGCAGCTTTATTGCATTTTACACGTTGTCAGGCACAGTTTATTATCTTTTCTGTTTCCCACGTTTGGACACAATTTCAGCTTCTTCCTTCTAACAACCTCCCTCATCCCACTGTTCTGCTATGACCTTTTCTTTTTGCTCTTTCTCAGGGCTTTTCTTTAATAGGTGTCATACATTTTCTCTCAGTCTCCAACATAGTGGCCTTAAATAGCTCCCAGGGTGCCTGCAAATAATCTGTTTGCAAGGATTTAACTCTTTTAGCTGTCCCTTTTGTCTTCTTTTTAACATTTCCCCCATTTTTATGTGGCTCCCTCATTGAAATTAAGCACAGAAATAGTGGTCTTTCCATCCCCTGTTGCTCCTGCAGAGGTGGAAACCTGATGCATGCTGCAGAGCAGCTTTCATGGGGTAAAACTTTGGGCTAAGCCCAATGTGTTAGCCAGCACCAAGAGCTGTTCCCCTGTTATTTTGCGTACCAAAAGAAGTGCTGAGAAATTGCTTGTTAGGGCTTTGTCTCCTTCTGCTAGGTCGGTGAGCCTCTATCTGGTGTTTTCCCCCAGTAAATGTACAAAACCCCTCTACACCAGTAATTTATCCACGCTGACTTTGTAAGGCCTAAATATTCAACGACTTCTCCAACAGAAGGTGTTTTCCAGGGCCTAAATCTGCTTCTTGGCATAGCTGGAATTTATATCACGAACAGCCTGAAATTAGAAAGATGCCCATTTTTAGCAGAAATGGTGACCCTGCTAGGGAAGTTATGTTCTCTCTTTGTCTTGGACATCTGTTCCCACCTGAGTAACCTTGTTCAAAAAATATCCAAGTCACCCAGAGGAGATTGAATTCAATGCCAGATCAAGCTGCCGTGGTCATGTATGTGCTGTGCAGGAAATCTGATAAGATATATATAATATATAAACTGATATATATAAAACATAATCTGATAACGGCGTCTTCATTCTTCACCCGCTGAGGTCCATCAATTTGCACTCACAGTGCCAACTTGGATCTCCCTGTCTGCCCCCCCCCCACACATTAATTCATTTCTGGGCAACTTCTGGATATAATCACCTCCGAGACGAGGTCTGGGCACAGTTTCTGAGGTCTCTGATCCAGATCCTGGAAGGCAGGATTGTGGCCTCCTACCCAACCTTGCGCCTTCACGCCCAAAGCACCGTGCGAGACGCAGCAGGTAACAGGCTGCCAACGCCGTGCTGTGAAAGGTGTGATGCTGGGGGTTAATTTTCTAAGACTCTGTGCTTTTCGCTCATCCTTCTTCCAAAAGTCTGAACCTCCCAGAAGCCCCTTCCAGACGTGCAATGCCGTTTGACTCTGTGGCTCTTTGGATGCTCGCCTTCATGGTGCCAAGAGGAAGGCTTAGCCCTGGAGACACATCTGGCTGTAACAGTGTCAGAGCTGAACATTTCTCTCACAATGCCGGTCTGTTATCTTGGATTTCTCTTCGTCAGGACATGATTCCTGCCATTTTGACTTTTCTCTTTCATACACCTCAGCGGCAGTACCTCTCTTCTTTCTGCTTTCAGTGTGGGTAAGACTGGTTCGAAGTGTTCTCTGCCAGCTTATGATTTCGATCTGGTGCACTAACTGCGGGAAAACAAATCAAAATAAAACAGAACAAAACAAAACAAAATCCTGCACGATAGTGATCAAAATGCCTCCTACAACAATTATTTTATTACTGACAGTTCTTCCAAGAGGCTGGTCAGGTTTTTGTCCCCATCAGCCCTTGTCTTGCCTCCAAAGGGATCCACTGAGAATCTCCTGGATGGCTGTCACGGGGGGGGGGGGGCTTTTTCTTCCCTTTTGTGAAGACCCCTTGGGCAAACATCACTTCCACACAACGAAAACAGCATTTCTGTGGCATGTACCAAGCTCCAGCTATCTACAGGTAAAGGAGATGGAACAGGAAGATGAAGGAAGCCTTCTTCCCCTGCTCCTTGCACTGCAACCACATCCCTTTCCAGGCTGGAAACCACAAAGCAGAGCCCGTGCCATCCCTCCCGCTGCTCAGCGCCCTTGGAGGGTCCCTCTGCTCCCCAGGAGGCAGAGGAGAGCTCTCTACCTCCTCACAAGGGACCTTTGGAAAAAGCTCTTGCTATCAGAAACTTTCTGCAGCTGCAGAGAGCATTTTGAAGGCTGGAGATGCAGCAGAGCGAGAGGGACCTCATCAAAACCCCATTTTGCTGCTCATTCACTTTCACAGGGCTTTTCTTTTCACTTTCCTCACACTTTCCTTTTTTTTTTTTTTTCTTGTGGAAAAATGGGAAAGAAGAAAAATACTTTTTTTTTTTTTTTTCTGCTGATGTTCATCACCTCCTTCTGCAAGTTTTATTATTTTCTCCAACTCCCAACCCCATGTGGCTGTGTAGTCTTCTCACCAGCACCTGGCTGTTTCAGGTGCTTTTCCCTTTTTTATTTTTTATTTTTTTTGGATCCTGCTGCCTGGGGCCGGGAGAAGCTTGGTAAGTAACCACTGGGTAAGCAGGACGCCTGGCGCTCTCGACATTTACCTGCTGCCTTCCCCTGGCTGATCTCAGCCGCACGCTGGCGTTCACCCCTCTCGCTCAGCATCTCACAATCCGCAGCTGGTTTGGAAAGAGAAACATGCAAGAGAGATCTTGACAGCTCCTCCTGCAGGGAGAAATATCTCACGGCTCTGTCAGGATTCCCGTCTTCTTGCTCACTTTTTTGAGCGATGCATCGTTTAAGGTTATCAGGTTTCACAACTATCCTTTGTCCTGTGGATTAAACAGCGTAAGGCTGCTCGCCAGGTTATTTCTCTTCAATTCCCCCCCAGATCTCCTGGTGCGGCTCGTTTGGACCCGAGTGATAGGTGGAAGCAATTGGAGCAGCTCAGGTTGCATGTATGGACAAAATTTAGCAAAATTTCTTTTAATCTTAAATTAAGCAAGTTTTCTGCGAGGGAGTTTCCTGCATCATCCCCTAGCCTGACAAACACCAGTGCAGGAGCCTTTTTCTGGGTTTGAAAGGCCCCATGGCTGGAAACTTTTTCTGTATCCTGGGGAATCGCTCAGGAACTGGGCTGTTTTCTGTCCCACGAGGCAGTCAGGGAGCTGCTTCTTTTTGGCACAGGCATCCCACCCTCTGACATTGCTCCTGAGCCTTTCCTGGCTGCCTGTTGCAGGGATGCTCTGAGCCCCCCAGCACCGGACCATTCCCTGTGCCCGTCCCCATGCAGAAAGCCCGGAGTGAATGGTTTATGGTGAGATGGAGCGGGCAGGGACAGGGGAACTGAAAAAAAATCTGTGTCTTCTGTTATTGGTGATCCCCAAGGGGTCGTGGATTACCTGACCTCAGGCCATGGCCATTTTCAAGTTACCTGCTTCGTGCTGAGGTGCCCAGGACCACGACACCGCAGTGGCCGCACGGGGGTGAGGATGCTCCGGAGACACCCTGGGAGTGGGATTTTGGGGGTGCGAGGGGAAGGAAGTGGCTGTTGACCCCGGTGTCTGCCCCTTGGTGGGACCGAGGTCCTCAGTGCAGAATGGGACTGCTGGGGGCCTGGGGGTGTTGTGTTTCCAAAGGGTAAAATGTGGAGGAGGAGGACACGATGTCAGGCAGTCCATCCTCTCCCAGCCTTTGCCACCACCCTGTTTTGAAGCAGGTCCCAAAGCCCCTTCCCTTCCAGCATGACATTTTGCAGTCACAGGCCTGTGGTTATCTGAGGTACATTGTGTTTGTGGTCCAGGGAGGCTGCAGAACCTCTCCTGGAGCTCCCTGCCCAGGAGGGGAATGAACCACACGGCACACAGAAATCACATCTGGCCACATTTACTTCAAAGCAATGAAACCGCCTCCGGCACGCAATGAACACAGCGCTGGGATCTCCACTGAAAGCGCCGCTCTTTGTCCACCGCAGGGCTCCGTTGCAATCATTTTCCCTTTTTGGGAGGGGGGATGCAGCAGTACATCTTCCCGCAGGTCTGGTGGAACGTCCACTCGTCCGTTTTGCCACACGAGTAGGAGCAGTACCCTGCGCAAAAGCCCTTCGGCTGCCCGTACCCTGCGAGGGAAGAGAGGTAGGTGGGTTATAACAGCAAATGTCCAGCACTGTAAGAGAGAAAGCCCCCAAAAGCTGAAAATTATCTCCTTGCTGGCTCTGCTGGTGCAGGGGATAGGTTTGTGTTTAAGCCCTTGCAGGGGAGGAGCTGTGTTTTCTGTCCCTGTTGAGCCAGGTGGAGAGCTGGACATTGGAAGTTCATCCCTACACTGATCTATCCTGCAGCTTGCTGGCTGCGTTGGGTAAATCATGTCCTAAAGTGCCCGTTTCCGTCTGCCTGTGCTGAAGCTGGAGGCAGCAAGGGGTGGCCACGGGAGGATGAGCCCCAAAGCTGGGTGAGATGCATCCCTCCCTCCACCCCAGAGAGCGGAGAGGGGGAGGCAGGAGGCATAGGGTGCTGCGGGCAGAGGGCGAAAGGGGGAGGAAAGGCAGGAATTAGAGTGAAAAAGAGCGAGAAAGGAGAAGGTCAGGAGGTGTTTCCAGAGGATCTTTTGTGGCTGTGAGCCTCTAAAACCCAGGGACCCAAGGTAAGCATTTGGAAAAGGTTCTGCGAGAGGCTGTGCACCCTCAGCCCCGGGGACGGTGTCATTCTCTTACCTGGCGCAGCCATGGAGAAAAGCAGAAGCACGGCAAAAACCACGCAGAGCACCCTCATGTCTGGAGGACGGTGGAGATCTCGGCACGCCGGGAGCAAAGCAGGTCTGAGACGGCCACGGTGAGGAACGCTGGAGGCGCTGGGTTTTATAGAGAGGTGCCTGCTGCGAGCAGAGTGGTGGGAGGAGGAACTCAAGCAAAGCCATCTTTGGAGAGGTGGCGTTTGCTTTCTGGCACGTGCAATGTCACTGCGACCTGCTGGACACGCTCCCAAAGGTGCCTGGCGGCTGGGGCCATGCTCCAGAAGGCTTCACCTCCCAGCTCCCGGCCGCTTGCACCAACCCGGACGCACGGGGGCAATTCCCCCTCCTCCAGATCCGGCTGCTCAGCGCCGGGGGGTGCAGCCCTGCTCGACCCGGTGCCAGCAGGAGCTGCCTGGGGCAGGTTTGCTCCTCAGGGCTGCATGAATCCGGCCTGGGTGTCCTTCTGGTCAGGCACCGGCCCTGGACACCGTCTGCAAGGCACAGACCTGATGGACAGCACTGGGGCATCAAATCCATCACAGGGAATGGTTTTCAGGGTGCCTTCATCCCTGCGTTGGCACTGAGGTTCCTCAAGGGTCTTCCCCATTGATGCTCTGCAATAATAGCCCGGGAGCTATTTGCGTGTTTTGTCGAAATCTCCTCAAAAAGACCCATGCTGCTGATTGACGGAAACAGGCAAATATCTAAATGAAACTAAAGCAATTGTTTCCCACAGCACATCTGATCAGAAATCGGTTGTGATCCCAGTGCTACCCTGCCTAATAACTTTCCTGGACATCTAGGGACTGTGCTTGCTATATGCACAAATAAGAAATTGAAAGGGTCTGCAGCACATTAGAGGACAGGACTAGGATTCCAGTGGATCTTTTGATGTTAAAGAAATAATAAACCTAGCACGATTAGGGAACAGGGAGAGTTACTCTTTCTATCCAGACACGAGTAATTAGCTGGGGAATGCAGAACAAGGAGTTTCTGGCTGCACAGCAGTCCTGCAGGAAAATTTCAGGTTGCAGTGGATCACAGGTAGGAACAAACGAGCAATGTCCTGGTGCTGGGAAGCCAGCACCAATTGTCCTACAAGTATAAACAGAAGCTGGGTTGGTAAAACACAGGACGTACCCACGGCGCCGTGCACGTGTCAGAAAGTGCATCCATCCCCCTTGGTACACCGTGCACAGCGAAAATAAACACCACAAAACAGGCAAAGTGCTGGTTAGGAGCAGCAGCCATGAGGCAGAGGAGGTGTGCAGCCCCTCACCCTTACTCTTACACGGTTTCGCAGATAAGATCAGAGGGGAACAGAAGAAAGGCTGAGCCAAGGCACAGCGGAGAGCCCGCTGTGGGCAGAAGCAAGCGCATGGGAAGGAGTCCAAGAGCGTCCTTTCGCCCAGCAAAAGTCTCCAGCCTGCTGCAACGTGAGGTTTGGGGATCCTTTTTCAATAAGGATCTGTATCTAATTTTTGAGTTTGTAATTGCCTCATGAATTTATAAATCGCTTTGCCATACGTCCGATATTTTGACCTCTCCAACATCTGGTGGCAACAAGTTCAACATTGCAGCTACACGCAGCATGAAAGAGGAATTTTGTGTTGCTTTTGCAATGGCAGTGTGATTTAGCACTACATCTCACCCATTTCTTGGGTTAGGAGATTTGGAGAACCTTAGATCTCTCTTCCTTAGGCCTTTACATTTTTTGCAGCCTTGTGCTACATCTCCAGTAACTGCTTCTTTCCCGAGTTGTAAAGCCGCAGCATATTTAACTTCATGGGAATGAGTTCCCACCTTTTAACCCCTTCTTGCCCTATTACCGCCCATCAGAAATTGCAAATCAGAAAGCTAAAAAATCTGAAAGCCAAAATTTCTCAGCATACAATTTTCCACTGTTTGGACTTCCAGCTGTTTTCAGAGCCCTCGGATTCCCAAGCCTCCTTCCTCACTGGCTCTGGCTAATCCAGACCCGTCTTTTGTGCAGAGATTACATATTTCCCCAAACCACAACCACGGCCAGTAACTGACCCTGAATCAGATTTGACCCTTTGCTAACCTGTTACAAAGGTTACCTGTAAGTGTTGGGAGGTCCTTCTGGGGACCTGGGTTTGGTGGCACTCGGTAATTCTGCAGCAGCAGCTTCTGTCCCTGCACCTCTCACTTCATTTTTCTGTGTATAAAGCTATAAAAGAACCTGGCTAACTGGGGCTGAAAAGGCAATTTTTGCCCTGCTTGTGCTTGCAACCTCATAATTTTCTGGAGGGTTTGAGAGGGGGGATGATGACCAAAGTGTCTGCAAGCAGTCGGCTCATCCAGGCTCCTGGGACAGGCGCTCAGCCCCCGTGCTGCTGCCCATCAGTGGGGTGAGAGGGGACAGTACGTGAGGAATATGAGATTTGCTGAAATTATTAGAGATATTTTGCAGGCTGCGTTCCCGTGAGGGTGGGAATGGAGGCACAGGCCCCGGGTCCTCCCCAGGCCAAGGCAACTCACGGCAGGGCCCCTCTGTCTGCATGCTGAAGGGCCTAGACAATGGAGGGCGAGTTATCGGCACATCGCGGCCGCTGCTCAGCCCTCTTGCATCGCTGCCAGAGGCCGAGAAAGGCCCGAAATTCCGTGATACCGATCTCGTCCTCCCCTCCCCGTTATACTGCAGATCTCCATCAGGTCCCGCTGACCCATCCGCCCCGCTCTTGCCAGCCCCTATTCCTTTGTGCTCCCTTCAAAGGCGGCGCGTGGATTATTGGCCGATCCTGGGCAACCAGGCGGCGGCTGCCAGCACACCTGGGCGCAGGAGGTCCTGCTGCTTGTTCCCCCACCCTGCGCCCGGCCACGAACAGCACGGGCTTGGACGGGTTCCCGTGGCTCCCCGGCGTCCTCCGCGCTGCAGGAGAGGGCTCGATAAATACGGGCAGCCTCAGCCTCCCTCCGCACCGCCTCCTCCTCCTCTCGAGTTCGCTCCGGCTCTTCTCCCTCCAGCCTTGCAGATCCCAGCTCGGCCCCAGCCATGAGGTTCCTCTGCCTCGTCCTCGCCGTCTTCCTGCTGGTCTCCCTGGCCACCCCAGGTAAGTGGGAAAAGCGGGTGAGATGAGCTGAGACTGGCTGGGATTCATTTCATGTAACTTCAGCTCTTGGAAATATAGATATCGCCATCTGAGGTGATGGCTATAACCCGGCCAGGTACGTCAGTGATTTATTTCAAGGGACTGGGATGTAAAAAGGGACTAGCTGAGGAAGATTTGTGGAGGGATAACTGAGGTTAAAAGTTTGGGAGCGAGCTTAGGATAGACAATTCCTAACCAAGACTCTGGATGTGGACACTTCTGGTGTGGATGTGGACACTTCTGCAGGGGGTAGGAGAGTTCACTGTGCCCGAGGGGACCCTTGCCACCCGATTTCTGTGTCACGGAGCAGTCCTGGGCACATTCGACTTGCTGATGTGACATAGCTGTTGCTGCTAATGCCCAAGTCTGAGGCCCTGTGGTCGCTCTGCAGGAGTCAAGAGGGAACTGTGGGCTGAGGTCTGCCAGCTGGGCATTAGAAGCTCCTTTCACATCCCACTCATCCGTCTGGGCCAAGTCCTTCACTCGGGTTCCCCCTTGTAACCATCACAGTGTATATTTGGTGCAAGGCTGCTCTGTGGCCAGTTGGACATTTTCAACATCTCTAGTGATTTTTTTCTAAGAGGACAGTTTTTAAAAGCATATTGTAATCGAGTGAACACTGTTTTTGAAACCATCGTGATGTGACTTTGGCTGTTTTACACTGAAAACATAAATCCTCCCTCTTAAGGAGGGGAACATGATGAAGAAATGTTGTCTTGCACAGATGAGCTCCTCTATCACCGACTGGCCCTGGTTGGAGAGCAGGGACCAAGGGCACCCTCCTAACCCAAGCACTCTCCCTCTGCTTTCTTCTTGCAGGCTACGGGCAGGTGAGGAAGTACTGCCCCAAGGTCGGGTACTGCTCCAGCAAGTGCTCCAAGGCGGACGTGTGGTCCCTGTCCTCCGACTGCAAGTTGTACTGCTGCCTGCCGCCCGGCTGGAAGGGGAAATAAGGGCTGGGGAAGGAGCCCCCGGGGACGAGGAGGCAGCCCGGTGGCTTTGGGAGCGGCATCTCAATTGTCGAGCCCAACTGTCATCCCCTCCTCTCGATAAATAAAAAGAGACAAAAAGATGTAACTCCTGTGTGTGGTGTGCTTACTCGCGTCCCATGACCACAGCACTAGGACAGGTTCCCCTAACCCAGCCCAAAGTGGGGTAGGGATTTGGGATGAAAGCTGTCATTTTTCCTCTTTCCTTCTCCCTGCCCCTTAATTCAGCCCCCCAGGAGAGAAGAATCCAGGGAGAATCTTTCAGTTCCTTACTGTTTTTTTCAGGCTATGTGTTATCTCCAGACATCTCAAAAAATGTGGGTGGTTCAGCAATGTCTGCTGTAAGCGTGTTCTACCCCTTTTCTGTGAAAATACCAGAAAACCCCGGAGGTGGACAACAGAGACACAAATTGTCTGTCCCAGACCTCAGACCATGCCTTTTTAATTCTCCTTGGGCAAACTGCCAAGGCTGCCCGGCCAGGGCTTCTTCATTTTGGGGTATCGGTGCCATACGAGGGGTTCAGTTTCTGGTCTCTGGTGGGGAAAAATGGGTATGGAGAAGGGCTGTGAAGGCATCTGAGGTCTGCAGGAGATGTGCAGCAGGACCAGACCTTTATTCTGCACAGACAAGCTGTTTAGAGATCCTCACCACCGGGTTGGCTTTCTCCTCCTTTTACACCAGTACCGGAGGCAACACAGTTTTTAGGCCCTTCAGTAAGAAATTTAATTCTTTCTGCCACGCAGCGTTAGCTGTGAAGGTGAAGATATAGTGGTGGGTTTATGGGGATAACCAGGGGGTCGGAGTCCAACAGCAAAACAGCTTCTGTAAAATAAAACATCCTAGGGCTAGCGCTGCTCTCACTCCCCCGAGGAGGATCTGTACGACATTGCCTGGACCTGTGGCTGTTTGCAGGGTTGCTGGCTGATTTTTTTTATTTCATTTCATTTTTATTTATTTATTTTTTTTCAGGAGGAACTTGTTCTGAGTTAATGGCAGGAATCATTGAACTTTCTAGTGGTTGTTGTTAGGGGGGGAGTCAAGGACCAGGAGAGCTGCATGACAGTGATCATTATCTCCCTTCTAGAGGTAGGCACTGGGAAAACACAGGGAGTTTATAGTTTATTCCTCTTCTGTCTTAACTTTTCCTCTGCCCTCTCTCCTGCTGTGTCATTTTGCAGTGCAGTAAGACACAGTCGGAGCAGAACAAACATCTACCGATGTACCACAGGGCTGGGGTCTCCCAGCATCTTTGAGCTGTGCTGTCCACGCTGGGTGTGAAGGGCGGTGCGGAAGACATGCAGCATCCTCCTTTCATGCTTTCACCCCCCGGCACAATCTGGGTGAGATTAAAATGGAAATTAGGGAGAGTTTAGCTCTTAGGTGTTTAACTAGAAGGATCTTTGTGCCTGGGACACCTGCCAGGTATGATACGGACGCTGCAGGAGATGGTCACCCTCTAGAGCCAGGGCTGGGCACGAGGTGGGATATCTGAGGTAGGTTTATTCATCTCCCACTCAGAGCAAATGGACTTGGAGCGAGTGCTTCTGCAGGTTGTGCTCTCCGGGGCAGATAGCCCTAACCTGCTCGCAGGCAGGTCTGGAGGGATCGGCACAAGGCAGTGCCAATATTGTTCAGTCCGAAACGCGCGGTCATTGCCAGGGAACACAGCCCACGGTGTCTCCGCTCGGGTTCAGCCTCTTCTCGGACTGGAGGTGCTGAGGTTGCTATTTCTGCTTGTTCACAAAGGAGAAGAGAATGAGAGAAGAAACAAACACGCTGATGGAAATGTAAACGCTGGGATTTCTCTCCAGCTGGTGGTGAAGGAGACTCCAGGTAAGCAGCAGAGGCACGGGCTGCTTGCCACAGTTTGGTCACCTCTGCACATCGTGCTTTGCTGGATTCTGTTCATTTATGTTTAAAGCCCAACACTTAGAGGACTTAAGAGAAAAAGAGACTAGGACTGAGCTGCTATTTAATCTCTCTGCAGGAAGAGGCTTCCAAGTCTCTTGGATGTGGCTGATGAATAGGATGAACTTGGGGAATGGTGCTGTCGGTATTCAGGAATGTGGATTAAGCCCCTGACAATGAGCTTAGACTGGTGTTCTCACCTTCAGACAGCCAGAGTTCTGCTGTAGGAAAGATATTTTAACTTTATATATATAAAAAAATAAATCTTTCCAGTGCCACAGTATGTTGCTTGAGAGGCTAGGATTTGACATAAAATGAGAATGCACATGGTGGCATTGGCCTGTGTAGCGCCGGTCCTCTCAGGTGTCTGTTTTGGAAGGGCAGAAGCACTCTCAAATGTGTCCCTGTGGCCTCTCCATCCCAAGACATGTCCCCTGACCCCAGGGCTGGTCGTGACAATTGGCCGTGCTAAGAGCATCGTCACTGAGACTGTGAGGAACCCAGCCCCAAAGGGAGAGACGCCTGCAGAGGCCACACGAGATGCCTTCAATACCCCGTGACAAATGGGCACAGGGTGGATGTCTCATTGTCGGATGGCCACTGGGTTGGAGTGACACAACATCCCACTGAGCAGCAAACAACCTGTCCTTGGACGACAGCAGAGTCACGCTCCTCCTTAACGCTGTTCTTTCTGCCACAAAATGTCTATAAATATCAGGATTTCCAGCCTTCCTCTTAGCAACAGATTCAAGCTCCCTCGGCAAGGCTGCATCCCAGACCTGCTGTGATCCGGGTGGAGATCCAGGCATGAAGATCATCTATGTTGTGCTTGCTGTTTTCCTAATGGCCCTGATGGCCACCCCAGGTAAGGTGGCACGTTACGTGGAGAAGAAATGAGTGAACCATAAAGGAATGAAGGTAACGAAGACTTTTCCAGGGAAGTAGGTGTGGGTGGGGAGGGTCCTACAGAGGTTTTGGGTGGGTTTGGCTCACCCGGTTTTGGGAAGGAGACCAGCTCCAGAATCACACCAGCCTAGATTTAGATATCCACCATCTGGGGGGGGGGCTTCATGTGAAGTGGGTCATGTCACAGTCATTGGAGACCAATGAACACAGGCAGAGCAATTCAGCTCCTCTGAAGCTGAATTTGAATTTATGAACCGGGATGGTTATGGCTATTCTAACAACTTCATCAGTGCCAGCTCTGAGGCCTGGACTTGACATTTGAATTAAATCTTCCAAACCTTTTAATTGTCAGTTTTGCTCTTGGCCAAATAGCACAGACCCAAACTACCCTGAGACAAGGACCGACTGTGGCCAGGGCCCATTCCTAATTACCTGTTTGGATGTGGGTGCTTTGTTTTAAGGAGACTGTTCCTGTGAGGAGGTGGACTTTCTGTGCCATTGACCATGATGAAATAGCAAATGCAGACTTAACTCTCTTTCTTTCTCCAGGAAAAAGCCAGTCAAAAAAGAACTGCAATGGGTATTGTTCCAGGACGTGTGCTAAAGGAGAAAAGGAGGTGCACACTGAGGACTGCAGGAGGACGTCTTGCTGCCTGAGACACAGGAAAAAGAAGTAGAGCTAAGGCTTTCAGTGCTGGGAGGAGGAGGGAAACAGTGATGCTTGTGGCAGTTTCTTATTTCATGGAAATGGAGTTCGGTCCTCTCATTAAAAAAGACCAGTTCTCACTCTGAGGTGTGCTGTGTGGTTTATTGTCTTCCCAAAAGACGTGGTCAGGGGATCCGTGAAGATTTGGGGTCATGGTTTAGTGGGTGACATTGGTAGTAGGGGGATGGTTGGACCAGATGATCTTGGAGGGCTTTTCCAACCTTAATTATTCTGTGATTCTGTGATCCTATGGTTTGGTAAGCCTTGCCAGATAAGTCCATGCTTGCCAGATAAGTCCAAGTGATGACACGGCCAAACACAGGTACTGCACTTTCTCATACCGGAGCCATACACGAGTCTCCTGGTAGTCTGCTCACGTGAAGCTGTGCCTTTGTACAGTTCAAATCCTGTGGGGATATGCTGGATGGTGGGGTGGTATCAGAGAGAAATCCACTGGAGGCCTCCTGCCTGTCCCAGAAGTCCTACACTCAGATGATCTATCATCACTGACCATCACCAATGATTTTGGCTTGTAGGGCCTGAGACCCCTACATAAGTTTTCATCACTTCGGTCCCAGACAATCTGAACCAGCAGCCCAGACACAATCCTATGAAGGTGACATTTTCTGTTCCCAAAACCATTTCAGATTTCTTCAGACATCTTCCACATGTGAGAAACCTTATGGGCATCTGGGATTTTGCTGCTCCAGCCCTGGATGAATCAGGCAATACTCCATGCAGCCTTACCTTCCCCTTTTTGTCCCGTGCTTTTATTTAAACAAAAAATTATAATATCCAGGCATGAAAGCAAAGGTATTGCCTGACCTCAGAGGAATCCTTTCTTCTTGTTGTCTCTATCTCTCTTTTTTTTTTTTTTTTTTTTCTGCCAAATGGAAATGGCAAAACTTGGAACAATCCGAAAAAGGCTCAGGCTGGAGTTGCCTGCAGATGCATGTTACCATGCACACATGTGTTTCCGTGCTTCCCAGCACAGTGTCATCCGCTCTGCGGGAAAGCGGTCAATAAATAGTGGCAGCTACAGCCTCCCTCTACACTGCCTTCTTGAGCTCAGTCGGCTCTTCTCCCTCCAGCCTTGCAGATCCCAGCTCGGCCCCAGCCATGAGGTTCCTCTGCCTCGTCCTCGCCGTCTTCCTGCTGGTCTCCCTGGCCACCCCAGGTAAGTGGGAAAAGCGGGTGAGATGAGCTGAGACTGGCTGGGATTCATTTCATGTAGCTTCAGCTCTTGGAAATATAGATATCGCCATCTGAGGTGATGGCTATAACCCGGCCAGGTACGTCAGTGATTTATTTCAAGGGACTGGGACATAAGGACTAGCTGAGGAAGATTTGTGGATGGATAACTGAGGTTAAAAGTTCGGGAGCAAGCTTAGGATAGACAATTCTTAACCAAGACTCTGGATGTGGACACTTCTGCAGGCAGTAAGAGAGCTCCACAGTGCCAGAGGGGACACTTGCCACTCGATTTCTGTGTCACGGAGCAGTCCTGGGCACATTCGACTCACTGATGTGACATAGCTGTAGCTGCTAATGCCCGTCTCTGGGAGTCTGGTGCCCTGTGGTCCCTCTGCAGGAACTGTGGGCTGAGGCCTGCCAGTCGGGCATTAGAAGCTCCTTTCAGACACCATTTCTCTTCTGCCTAGCCCAAGTCCTTCACTTGGGTTCCCAGCTGTAACCATCACAGTGAATATTTGGTGCAAGGCTGCTCTGTGGACAGTTGAACACTTGAAGCATCTTTTTTGATTTTTTTTTTTTTTTCTAAGAGGACAATTTCTAAAAACATGTTGTAAGTACAGGGATCTGAGTGGACACTAGCTTTTTTGAAATCATCTTGATGTGACTTTGGCTGTTTTCCACTGAAAACATAAATCCTCCCTCCTAAGGAGAGGCACAGGATGAAGAAGTGTTGTCTTGCACAGATGAGCACCTCTGTCACTGACTGGCCCTGCAGCTGCGGGGAGAGGGATGCACAAGGGGTTGTTCAGGGTTGTGCTCTGATCCCTTCCACCTCTGGGTTTGAGCAGGAGCATGGATGTGTGGGAGAACAGAGCAGAACCTCCCCGTGAACAGGGGCTCATCCCACTCAGTATCCACACTCTGGAGGTGATGGAAGGCTGGAAAATGGAACTCGGGCACCCTCCTAACCCAAGCACTCTCCCTCTGCTTTCTTCTTGCAGGCTACAGGAAGGCAGGGAAGTACTGCCCCAAGGTCGGGGCTCCTGCAAGTACTCCAAGGGGGATGTGTGGTCCTTGCCCTCCAACTGCAAGTTGTACTGCTGCCTCCCTCTCATCTGGAAGGGGAAATAAGGGCTGGGGAAGGAGCCCCCGGGGATGAGGAGGCAGCTCGGTGGCTTTGGGAGCAGCTTCTCAACTGTCCAGCTCAGCTGCCATCCCTTCCTCTCAGTAAATAAAAAGAGACTAAAAGATGTAACTCCCATATGTGTGTGGTGTGCTTACTCGTGTCCCGTGGCCCCATACAGAGCACTAGGACAGGTTCCCTGAGCCCAGCCCAAAGTTCTGTGAGCACCACAAAAGCCTGAGTTCCCAGTAACAGCAATCTGTAGAGCTGCCGGGGGTCTTGTGGGGTAGGGATTTGGGATGAAAGCTGTCATTTTTCCTCTTTCCTTCTCCCTGCCCCTTAATTTAGCCCCCCAGGAGAGAAGAATCCAGGGAGAATTCATTTCCTTACTGCTTTTTCAGGCTACAGGATGTCTCCAGACATCTAAAAAAATGTAGGTGATTCAGCAATGTCTGCTGTAAGCATACTACACCCCCTTTTCTGTGAAAATACCAGCAGACCCCCAGAGGTGGACAACAGAGACACAAAGAGGCTGTCCCAGACCTCAAAACACGCCTTTTTAATTCTCCTTGGGCAAACTGCCAATGCTGGACCATGCTGGATGAATCAGGCAGTCCTCCACGCAGCCTCTTACCTTCCCCTTTTTGTCCCGTGCTTTTATTTAAACGAAACTTTAATATGTCCAGGCATGAAAGCAAGCATATTTCCTTTCCTTTCCATCCATATTCTTGGCTGTGGGCTCCAGTTTCAGCTTCAAGGCACAGGGGAGTTATCCTAACCTGGGGAACCAGGCTCCACAGCCTCTTTGTTTTTTTTTTTGGGGGGGGGAGGAAATTATAGTTTTATTTAGTTTTAATGTACTTTGTGTAGTTTTGACGTAGCAAATGGAAAGGATTTAAAAGCTCAAAATAAAAATGGATCCTCACAGTTTTATCTGAGCAAAACAATTCACTCGGGCCCGAGTCTTTTCCCTTCCCTGCCTGTCCTCCACCAAACCCAATTCCACTTTGTGAAGTTTACGTAAAGAAATTCATTTGTTTCTATGAAAAAATATGTCTGTAAAAATGGCAGTAATAGAGCTAGCATATTGCCACTTTGCTCTTGCCCTTATTTCTTCCGTGCCTGCATTCCTGGGCCAGGACCGAGCTCCTTTACGAGGGGCAAGAGCTCAGGGTGCTTGAGTGGGAGTCCCTTGCTGGTCCCTGCTCCCAACATACCAAAACACCCTGCAGACACTGATAAGTTTGTCTTTTAGTGAGCTTGGAGCTGACCGGGTTCAACAGAGCCTATTGTGGGTCTAATTTGTGAGGACACCAGCAAAGCTGCATGCTGCCGAGGGACGAGGAAGGGACTGGGCCTTGCCAGAGGTGGCAGACAAGGCCTGGATGCAAATCCATGGAGGTTTTCCCAGATCCTGGCTCAAGAGGAGCGGTGGCTGCGTCTCTACTCATCAGCAGAGCCACGTTGAGGCATGGGAGCTCCCCTTTGCCAAGGCTGGGCTTTGAGCCAAGCAATTCCTGGGCGTTATTTGGGATGTAGAATGGGGACCACGGCAGCTGAGACCCAAGGCCTTGCTTTGGTGGGCGGGAGGTTTTTCCTGGTCTGGACAAGGCCAGGCACTGCCAATTGGCCTCAGGGGCAGAAAACAGGCCCTGGCACTGTTTAATTGAGTGGAAGAGATGTCTCCAGCATGTCCAAGGCCAGGGGAACGGAGCCAGAACTAGGCCGCATGCCTTATTTCCCTCAGACTGGCGAACTCAGAGAAATGGAGGCAGGGGAAATTCAGCCAAGGATGTTGTTATGTATTTGGGTCAGCCTGTAGCTTTCCATAGGTTGCAAATCTAATGTGGAGAGAAGGGTGACCTGTTAAAAAGGATGCTTGGGAAAGAACGGATTTGTCGTTTGTATCCCTGTCTTCCAAAGACAAAGCCTGGAGGACAGGGACATGGAGGGGACCAATCTCGCTCCCAGCAGAGCTGAAGCTGTACACCAGGGTATTCCTGGCTCCTATGACCACCTCAGGCTCCCAGCCCGACCATGGGAGCTGCTCCAGGCCCCGTGGGTGGTGAGGACACGCCGCAGCAGCAACCCAAGGTCGTTGGGGCTGCAAACTCAGGGGAGCTTGGATCACATCCAACCAGGAGCAAACCCAAACATCTCTCCCAGGAGGAGGCAGTCAGGATCGCTCTTCACAGGCAGAGCCCAGCACCAGCAAAATGCTGAGGTTGTGGCCAGAGAGGAGGCTTTTAACAGCCCCCTGCAGCTTTCCTCCAGCTCTGTGTCCCATGGGCCGCGGCAGCTGCAGTGGCGGAGGCAAGGGAGGGCACGTATCCAGAGTCTAGCCAGCGTGTGAGGAAGAAGATGTGGGGAAGGCTGCCATCTCTTGGATGACTGCAAAATCACGGAGCCTGCTTAGGAAGTGCTGCTCAAGATCCCGGGAGGCCTTTTTCTTGGAGGACGAGTTCAGTCGAGAATGACTGAAGCTATTCCTGCTCTTCTCTGGCCTACCACAGACTGATCCAGATCTTTATTTTGGGAAAATTAGGACTGGTTCTGGAAATGATCTGGCAGATTTTCTGTCTGGTCCTTGGTGCCTTTCAGCAGTGGCTTTTTGTAGAGCAGTAGTCGAGCTGCCTTCCACCTCTCTGACCCAGGTCCTGCAGGCAACCTGCAGGGGGCCATGGGGGCAGGCATCCAGCACCTTGAAGTTGAGGCAGAGGGAAAATTCCCTTTTCAGTTTGGAGACTCGTCTTCCTGCAGCAATGGAAAAGCTCCAAATTATTGGGCTTCTACAAGCAGGAGAGGCATTTGGTGCATTGGATGTGTCTCAAGGGCTAAGGGGGTTGCTATTGAACCTGCACACCTGAACTCATCACCTACCTCTAGACGGGCAAATAAAATGAGCTGGGACCTGTTCTCCAGCCCAGGCAGCAAATGACACAACAGATCACCTCCACATAGCTGAATTCCTGGCCCATGCTAACTCCCAATTTTTCTGTGAGCTTGCCTAGGTAAGAGCTGGTTGTTTCAGGCCATAATCATGCCCGGGAGTGTGCAAAGTATTTTATGGACACATCCACATGTCAGCACTGATGGCTGGAGAAATGCTGCCCCTCTAAAAGTCTGTGGCCTGTGACTGGGCCAGGAACATGGGGAGACCTGCATCTGGAAACCTGGATGTGTTTCCTGTGTCTTTTTTTTTTTTTTTTTCTTGGAAAGCAAGCCTTCAAGTGTCCCTTGTGCTTTGCTCCCCTACCTTGCCAACCCCACCAACACACACACTCCTCCCCTTACAGTCAAAACCCCACTCAGGAGATAGTGGAAGAAGCACAACTAGGCTCGGTACTCTACTTTTTGGGCTCTCTTTCCCTATCCCTGCTGCTAGGTGGTTTCAGGGCCTCCTTTCACCCTTCCACAAAAATCTGTTGGGGGGTTGTAATACCTGCTCTCAGCCTCTGGTGTGTAAGCTCTGACACCAGCCACTTTGGTCCTACACTCATCTGATTACATGTCCTCTGGGTCCTCGCTCTCTCTTATCAAGCAGCCTTATGAAAACACAGCTGCTCCATAGCTCTAAATGCATCGGAGCACCTGCCCGCTTGGTGGCCCACTTCTCTGCAGATTAAACATGGGTCTAATGGCTGTAAGCTGCTTAAATAACTCTTGGGCAAAGCCCCTTTGTGAGCGCTCTGTGAACAAATGGTTCCCTGCTGGGACCACTGCTGCACCCCCACGCCAAAGCATTTCTTAATGATGTGTTTCTCTCTCTTTTGTGCATCCAGTCAGGTCATCTCCTTTCCATGGGCAGGAAAGAGTGAAGAATATGACCCATCATGGACAAGAGGAGGTGGCCTGCAAGATGTCTTGCCCATGTGGCTGAACAGATCCTGTGAGCCTGCATCCCTTTTTCACCTTTCCCCATCTCTCCAGCATATCCTAATGTAAGTACCTTCCTCTGATCCCAAATGGTCTTCATCTAGCAAACCAACACCACAGCATTTAGGATCTGTCAGTGCATGAGTGTGCAGCACTTTTTGCTTAGCCTCTTGGCCAAGGAAATGTCTGACAAATCCCATAACAAATCAGAGTCAAAATCTCCATTGCTTCCAAGATGTTACACCTCCACAAGCTTGGCAGCTCTGCATGTCCATTGCTTGGCCTCCCTGCCACCTCTGACCAAGTCAAAACCTTTAATCCAGCCTCCCCAAAAAACATCAAATACAGATAAAGTGAGAGTGCCCCCAAACCAGATCCTTAAAGCAGTTTGTTTATTGTTATGTGGTGTGGGAGGATGATCAAACTGACAGATGCTGGGAATGTCCAGTCTGGACAGTAATAATTAGGATATTTTTCCTAGGTATCTTTTTATCTTGATGACTTTAACAGGTTACCCAAATTTTGCCTCCTGAGGATGCATGATATGGACCAATATCCTCTTGTGGATCCCTATTTATCCCTATATTTTTTTTAATTTCTAGTAAAGATCTTTACTATAAAAGGTTATTTAAGATCTAAGTAATAGTACATCTTACCATGCTCTGAATATCCAGAAAAAAAATTTAAAAAAAAAAAAAGAGAGAGAAAAGACCCAATACAGAACTGAAAGCACTAGAAATAAAGCAAGGAATTCCAGTAACAATCCGTGCCCTAATATCAAGGGTTTATGCTATTAGAGGGGGACAATGGGACGTGCACATCTTGTGATGCTAAGCTATGGCTCCTAAGCCATGGCTCCTTGAGGATTAGAGAAGGAAAGCATGTGTCGGGGGGAGAAGACTGGAACAGAGGAATGGGGAATGCCTTAGCATTGCTGGGGTTTAGAGTGACATGGGGGCTGGTGGCTGTCATCCCCTTTGGGACAGCGTGGCCTGGTAGGAAGGAAGCAATCATGGGCTGCACAGGAAGGTGAAAGAGGGAATTTTGGCAAGGTGATGCTATTGGCATGAAATGCAGTCTGTTTTTCAGCTAGGATGTGGGGTTCCCCCCTTCTGTGGGGAGTCCCAAGGGGGCTGCGGTCTGCAGGCAGTAGTGGTGGAGCCCTGTCCATCAGCTCTCACCACTCATGATGCTCCCAGGGTTGGGCAAGAGCAGATGTGCCTGGAGGAAGAACATGAGCAGTGGTACAAGGGAGACATGGGAAGGCAAGGGAAGGAGGATGGCCAGCAAGGGCAGGAGAGACAAGGACTGGATGGGCTCCAGGTGTAGAACATCAGGGCTATCTGCTCCACCCAGACAAACTAAGCTAAGACAAACAAGCTAAGACAAACTGGGCAGTTGGGCTACATCTAGACTAGTCAACAACAACAACAACAAAACAACGAAATGGAGACATGCCTCTAGCCCCGAGACCCTCTGGCATGGTCTGGCTACATCAGTGTTTTTAAACTCTCTCGGTCTCCAGAACAGGATTGTCCCTCCAGGTGGTTTGTTGGAAATGGGTGCTGATTTTTGCTAACTCCTGAGCTTCCCAGGGTTGTTTGGGTCAGTGCTTGTTGACCTGGGCTGAAATTGGCAATTTAGCTGTGTGGATGACTTTCTGTGCCGCAAATGGTTTAATTCCCATCTATAGATGTTAGCACCAGGGAATTTAGCTTCAAGTATGGTCAAACAGAAGAGTGTCCATGTGGATGTTATGACCGGGTCAGGAGCAAACCAGAAAGACCATATACCAAAGGCTTGCGTTGACAGTGTCAGCTCATAAAATACAAGGCAAAATTGTGACTCATGCAAAGAAAAGAAGCCTCCCTTTTGCTGTAAAAGTGAAAACGGTGCGACCGAGTAATTGCTCCAGCCCTGGCTACCCAGTCAGAAAGCATCAGGCTTTTCTGAGCAGCACTGAATGAGGGACCGACGGGGCTGGCTGGCATTTCATTCCGGCTTCCTTTCAGTTGAGCAATCCGCTCTTGAGACTCTTGCTTTAGTCACTTTTATGGCTCTTTGCGCTCCAGGCTGCTGCAGCATGTGTGATGAGAAGCTAAGGGTTTTTTTTGTTTTTTTTTTTTGGCATTGTTTTGCTTTGCTTATAACTAGCATTTTTTTCTTTCTCCCTGAATGATTGTTCTTCCTGTTGCTTCTGCTACCTGGTATACTTTCATATACTTTCATTGTGAACTGACATCTCTTTAAGACTACAATGGGATTTTGGGCAGCCTGGGCTGGGGGCAGGGGTTGTGCCCATGGCAGGGGGCTGGAATCAGATGATCCTTAAGGTCCCTTCCAACCCAAACCATTCTGTGATTCTTTGATTTCATAGCTGATCTCCACTTTCACTCTAGGGTGCTGGAAAAGCCTGAAGAGCAACACAAGTATATGTTTGGTTTAGACAAAAGTACAGTTTGAGGACTTACCAATGAAATAAAAAGGCATAACAGTCTTAAAATGAACAGTCTTAAAACTCTTTTTTTTTTTTTTTTTTTTTTTTTTTTTTTTTTTTTTTTTTTTTTTTTCCTGCTATGTGCAATGTAAGTCCTGAGTGTCACTTGGTGAAGGCAAAGTTCAGTGGAGGTGCATCAAATCCGAGGTCCCACCTCTGTGCACAGTCAATTTGTGGACTTTAATGGCAAAGAAGGTCACTGAGTCAACTGCTGCAAGTGAATAATTGCATGACCATGAATATTCGTAGCTCTGCACAGGAAGATCCTGTAATAAAGGTAATCAAATCTCATGCTTCAGTGCATAAGTGGATCTTTGCAGCAGCCAGGAGAGAGGCTTTCCATCCACACACCCAGAACTGAGCAGGTAGCTTGGTGTGCTGCGGGGGGTAACCTCCGAAACCTCAGGTTTTGGCCATTGCTGGAGGCAGGAAGCAGGATTTGAGGAACTGGTGATCTAAGTGGCTATGGCAATTCCTATGCAGGAGCTGGGGAGACCACGAAAGGAGAAGTGTGTGATAAATGTGCCACAGTGAGACATTTTGCTGCCAAGTTTGGAAATAAATGCGGTTCGTGAGATAGCCTCAACGTCAAACTCTAGCCTGAAACGTTGAGGAAGGACCAGAGGGCACTTAGGCAACGGAGTCTGAAATATCCTCAGAGACTGCAGGTGGCACTTTGCACAGTTCAAGACTGAGGACCGATGGCCAGATGAAGAAGTCCTCAGTGCTTGGCGAGCACTAAAACACTGAAAATCTACACTGAAACCTACGACAAGCCATTGGTATCCATGGTAATGAAAAGGCCAGCACAGCTACTACGGCAAACCGGAGAAGAAACACAATGCCCTTGTGGGAATCAGGCTGGGAGTCAAAAGCTGGGGTCTGCATGTATCTAAGGGGCTAGATCTTGGAGATCAGAATCTGTGCAGGCCTATCCCAAGTACAATTCCCTAAATTTTCCTTGCCCACAAGGAGCAAGGAAAAAAAGCAACGTGGCAATAAGACAATTCTTTGGCATTGCAACATGAACGAGGCCCTGCAGAGCTGGGAAGTTTGGAGAAGATGGCCCAGACAAGTAGCATCATGGAGAAAATGGCATCACCCAGCAGCATGGACACCGGTCAGACAAAATCACCCACCACGGCTGGTTCAGAGGATGCTGAATTGGTGTTCTTTAAACCCAAATGTCCAAGTGGCTTCAGCTTTTGATCACGGGCCCCGAGCTCTGTATGAGGAGGCTGTGAAAGCCTGTGACTCGTGCGGGTCAGCAGAGACTGGAGCAGAAATGGATGTTTCCCAGCAAGCAGAGAGCTGCGAAATATTCTATTGAAAAGCAGCGCCAGGAAACTACTCCCATCTGATACACAGTAATTTTGCACAGTGGTGAATGTTTTCACACATAGCAAAAATGAGTGATTTTGGAAGGCAAATAGCTGAAAGAGCAGTTGCACCTGAAAATGGAGGTATCACCTCCGGTCATGATTGCAGCTCCCTGACGTAGCGGGGCCAACGCGAGCCAGGCACAGGATTTCCCACTGGGGGAACCAGCCGCCAGACTGTTACACTGCCTTCACACTGTCAAGTGCACTTGGATTCGCAATTCGCCAAGCGCTGGGTTAAAGCACACAGGGCTTTAAAGAAAACAAGCTTTGCTGCAGCGCTGGCAGTCAGCTGGGATATTCACCAGATCCTGTCTGTTCGTGGAGCCCATGCAGTCCAGCGTCCTTCACCGGTGCAAGTTTTTCGCTGACATATTAAAGCTCCTCTGAAGAAAAAACGATGGGTTCTGGTTGGGAAACCACAGATTATTGAATGATATTTTTCTGAGCGTTGAACAACAAATTGAAGTTGATTAAAGAAACTTTAGACGCATCCTTGAGGGAAGGGCAGATAGGAGAATATCAGGCCTCAAGACTCTCCCACTGGTGTTTCCTTAGTTTCAACTCACCTGTCTATACTTGATGTTGTGGAGAAGCTGAAAGCACCTACGGCACGGTCTCTGTTTACTTAAAACCTTAAACTCTGATTATTTAAAATCTTAAAACTCTGCACTCCTCACACATAGAGGTCGGTCCACAGCATGCACAATTAATGGGGGGGGTGGGGGGGGCACGGGCACCCCATTTCTTGGTGGCAGTGCTCCCAAGGGAGCACGTGAGAGTCTACGCACTCAGCTATTGAGATCTAAGCTCTGGTTCATGCATTTTGCATGGAAAAGCCAGAGGCAAACACGGCTCCATCCATCAAGATAAATCCGGAGTGTGGGTGCACTGAGGCCAACGCACAGCCTGGCTGAATGAACAGCAGGGATGGAAAATGTACGCAGCGCAGGATGGAAAGCAATGAGATCTGTCCTAAAGTTGTGTGTATATGGCTTTGAATCTCCAGGGAGGCCCAACTACCAAATCACCCTGTACCTAAACTCCATTAACTGATTCACTGAATTCATTCAAGACAGACTTGCAGGCTGAGGAGGAGCATCCAAGGTCCTTCCAACCAATTTGCTTCTGCAGAGCCCCTGCTAGCTCGTGTCTCCTGCAACAAGTGGGACATCTTCTTGCACGCTGCACTCTCTGCACCTAGGTGGTTGTTCTTTGCAGTGGAAAAGGCAAGGTCCTGGTTCAGCACAGCACTGCACCCCAAATTCACCTGAAACCTGCCGGTGCTCCTTGAAGCAAGGCCCTGAACCGTGCACTGAAAGCTAGTCCTTAAACAATCTGATTTAAATGCTTTGTTTAATCAGGGCCTGACTAAAGAGCTGTTGCCAAAGAGGCAGGAACAGTGTTATGTGTTTGCACACTGAAAGCCCATGCGAGCAGCGAGATGGCGCTTGCACTCCTTGCAGGAAACACGGGGCAAGGAGCAGCGTCTGCCGGTGTGCATGCTTGTCCCTGGCATGTCGTGACACCACCACGACTCCCGAGAAGTGAGATTTTGCTCTCTCGCATCCTGCCGGCCCAGGCCAGCTGCCACCTTGCACCGAAATCTGGTGGCCAGGAGATGCAGCAGCACGCCGTGCAGAGAGGAGTTGGCTCGTACAAGTGGAACCGACAGCTTCTCTCTGGAATGTTAATTAATTAGTAACTAGCACAACAAACATGCTGCATCTTATAGCACCTTGCAAGGCAGGAAGCAGCAGTTACTTGAAAGTGCGATGAATGTTGTTCATCGTGAAGGAAATGTTTTCTCAAACAGAGATTTCTTGGTGGGATTTTTCTGACCTGCCTCAAGCAGGACCAGCAGCATGAGTTAGTGCTCAGGTCTATGAATTGAGCTTTTATGTCTCAGAGGAACAGGAATTCTTACCTTTCTTCCAGGTGAAATACTAGAGAAGAAGAGAAATGACTAGCCAAGGCTGCACAGCCTCCCCTGGAGATGTAAGGACAAGTAACTGTTTGGGTCGAGGCAGTCTCATTCAACAGGTCCTGTTTTGCAGTCCTAACCTGGATGAGTGCCCCCTTGGATTCACTGCAAGTACAGTGATCTGTAAGATTTAGATCAAGAGTTATTGTTTGCTGCTGTTTCAGCTTCTTCTTTTTTTTTTTAATTTTTTTTCATTCTGCCCTGAAAATGCCAGAGCTTGTTATCCTCTTAGAGATTCAACCTGAACATTTGTGCTGCAGAATCCCCCCTGCCCCTTTCTATCAGCCTAACTAGCAGACAGCTGAGTTCCTCAAGCTTCTCTTTGAAGGGTCCTTTCTATGGATGGGTCCTTTCTATCCTCCTGCTTTGCTTGATGTCCTCAGGTTTCTCTCTGTATCTCACTGACCACCACCTGAGCTGATCAGGAGGTAGGCTTCTCCACTACTGGCTGGGCTTCCCATAAGAGATGAAGCAAGGAGAGCTTTGTGGCACTGCCTGAAGACCAAGCTCACCCTTCATGGCTCTCGGGCTCTGGCGACCCAAGGAGCAAGACCCAAAGAGTCACCGCAGGAAAGCTGCTGGGGGCCAGCTCTATCTCTGAGCATGGCTTTGCTTGTCCAGATTCCCCTTGCCTAAGGTCAGCCGTACAACAGATTTCTTGCACAGTGCTCTGCATTCTCTCTGCAGTCAGTGGGAAGAGGACGGAGCATGGAGATCCTTCCCATCCCAAAGCACATGTCTAAAACAGGGAGAGGAATTGTCCCCTAGATGTGCTGGCATCCTCTGCAAGTCCTGCAGAAAGGTCTGATGGACCACCTTGAATGACATCTGACTTTTAGGTGGGTCAACCAAGGTGCAACAAATCCCCGTGCCTGGCTTAGTATTTAGGAGTCTTACAGGGAAGAATAATTGATACAAGAGCCTTTATGCTTTTTCCATTGCTTTATTAAGCACTTTTCAAGCTTATTTATCTCTTCTTTCCAGTCTCTTTAAATGCCACTGAAGTTGCTGTCATTGTAAATCAGAGTCATCAGAATCTCCTTTGAAAGCCAGGCTTCTAACTAAGAAGAAAAGACACCCACACGAAGCAAACACCTATGGATTATATATCACAGACAGAGGAGCATGGGGGCTGCTCCAGCCTCACCTCACAGCAGGCTGAAGTGGAGGACTTGCAGTGTACACCCTCCTGGGTAGGATGACAGTAGATGAATCGGTTCACACTAAGGATTCACCCAGTGTTTCCCCTCCAGTGTTGGCCATTGGCAGGCCCCTATAAGAAAAGCAAAACCAGAGTAAGCACATGTGATACTTACCCCTACTCATTTCCCGCATTTGGGCTGTTTTCAGCTCAAGGGATTCCTTCAACCCGTTGCTATTTGCTTGCAATGGGCTCTTCTTCCTAGATCTCACTCTGGAAGAGATGGAGAACTTCAGCTCCCTTCTCAAATCCGCCAGGACTTTGCAGTCAGTGCTGCACAGAGCTCTGGGCCAGTCCATGCAGAACGTGTCAAGTGCTTTGTCACTGCCCAGCCTTGGCGGCCGGGTGTCCCCGAGGATCTGACACTCCAGCAGTTTTTGCATGCAGTGACTTGTTTCCCAGTGCTGGCACAACCGGTGAGCCACGGTGATGGCGATGATCAGCTACTGAAGAGCAAAGCTTTTCCCCAAAAGAAATGTGCAGCAGCCCCGAGGTGAATCTGCAGGCTGTGTTCTCTTTGAGTCCCGAGTGAGCCCAAGCTGGACAGCGAGGCTCAGGGATGGCGATTTATAAAAGAGTTTGGAGCAGTGAAGCAGAAAAGAGCAAAGGGAAAAAAAGGCTCTTTTATATCTTCCTGGTTTCTTGTGGAAATGGGGCTCAGGAAGCTGCATTCTCCGAGTACCCACCTCTGGTTTTCTGTGTCCTTACCATCTCTTCCACTTCGAATAACTCCTTCATCCCTTGGCCAGTTTCTCCTAGATCCCGAGAAGAGGGGAGACATCCTATTAACGTCTTCTCCCAATCAAGGCCACAGATGAGAGGCACAACACGGCCAGTTCTGTGCAGGAGCATGATGCCTCCTGCCCTGTCCCATTGCTACAGAGCTCATTTATCCCTAAACCAAGGTTTTTTGGCAGAAGGGTAGTCATGGGAAAAAGTCTCCCATGTTGTAAGAGTCATTGGTTATGTGCTCATCAATTAAAAAATAGAATTCTATAGCAGATTGTAATACATAATAATATAAAATTATCTGATTCACTCTTACAATTTTTCTCACGTATGTATGATTTCACTCTTGCAATGCATTTCTATCTATTTCTCACCCATGATTGTCTCAGGTCTTAAAAGTCCTCCTCATTCAAAGACGGTTGGTTTTACCTGGTCTGTTCTTTCTCTTTTTCATTCAGCAGGTTTTTTTAACAACAAGGAGCTTCACCAACACACACACATACATTTTAGTTATCACTGTGTGGTGTTGCTCTGTTTGCAGGTTAAATGTAATTCACTTTACGACAGTCCCAGAGTATTTCCCATGGTTAACTACCATACCTACCCAGCCGGGGAAGAAGATGTTGGAATAGGTTGGAGAAAGGACCCTGAAAATGCTATTTGAAAATTAGTTTCAGCAGGTATCCAAATGTTAGAGCTAAAACCCCGCTATAAATTCCAAAGCTGAATGTAATGAAATCAAAATACACTTTCAGCATCAAGATACATTAAGGGAAATTGTGCCATGAGCTCCGAGCTAGCAATACCTGGTGTTTGCTCAGCATCCATCCTCAGAGAGCTTTACAGTTGTGAACTCGTTTTTGTATCGTAAACAAGCTGTGAGCTCAGTTTGTTGGCCTTTGCTAGGACCCTCTAGGCTTGGTCTTTTCTGCTTTACTATGGAATTGGAGCAAGTTTTTATTGTTGTTTTTTCTTCTTTTTTTTTTTTTTTTTTTTCCCTAAGTCAAGAGAAGATACTTCTCTCGAGGGCACAAACCGAAGTCCCATTTATTTCCCGCAGCAGAACTTCACTCACCACTGGCACTTCAGAAGCACGTCTATAAACACAGCAACTAACTCTGCTTGGCAAGGGTAAATCTCCCCCATCAGTGCCTTACTGCTATGCGAGGGTGGCCTGCCAAATCCATTGACATGACATAAGGAAAGATTTAGGAATGGTTTGGGAGCATAATAAATGAATCCCCCACTGAGTCGACTGTACGTTCCTTGGATCTATCAAGCAATCAGAATAAGCCCCTTGGATTACTTGAGACAAATGCCTGTCTGCACAACAAATCACCGCAGATTGCTTATGACAGCCAAACGAGACGTCCTTTCCGAACGTCACCCTGCAGCTCTCACGCGGCTCTGGACCTCGTTATAAAGCAAGAGGAAGTCTGAAAACCCCAACAACTCTTTTGGGTCTTCTTTCACGGAATAAGGACAAGCGACTTCAAACGTGGGAGGGAACGCCTGTTCTTATGGGGCAGTTTGGCCTAACGTTTGCGACAAGGCATTAGAGATTTTCCATCGCCTTTAACATTTCAGGTTACTAAAGGATTATATCTATAGACTGTGGTAATCCCTGAATATTTAGAAAATACACGCACGACTCTCCAAACATCAGACATCTGCCCCATGGTGCTACACATCTGCCATTCTTGTGGATTTTTGAACAATTCCCTTTGATGAGCAGGTTTATTTCGATGGAAATCTACGAATGAGAAAAGCTCCCATTCCCTCCGTGCTTGTGTCGAGTCTGCAGTTTTTCAGCTTAACATTTGTATCCAAGACAAAATATGCAGTCAGTCTCTTTGGGCATCACAAAAACGCGCATAAATGCACAAAGATAAATAGGTTGAACACACACATGCAGACACATACACACGCTCAACTCTACTTTGCTAAAAATCTGGCTCTGAAACAAATATATATTTTTTAAATTAGCATTTTTAAAGACAGTAACTGCATCTTGAGTGCAGAGAACACATTATTTTGTAGGCGTTTTCAGCAGCACAATACCAACCCCTATTTTTAACTATTGACTAATTACCAGTAGATCTTAATTACATGGTGTGTGGAGGCACTAATAAGTTTACAAATCTGCCAACAACACTAAACACATATGTCTTTACAAGCATTAGCCTCCCTCTCTTTTTTTAAAATCCTTTCTCTCTTTTCCTCCTCCAATTTGGCAGCAGAAGATACTGGAAAAGGCTGTAATTGCGCTGATTAGAAGGCGAGCATCTGAACACCCATCCTTGCTCAGAGAAGAATGGCTCAAGCCATGAGGAGGAACCAGAAGTGAACAGAGAGAAGCCAGCAGAGCTCGGAGAGAGCCTTTTGCGTAGTTTGCTCTCGCCTTCTGTGCGAGCTTCGTGGAGCTGTGGGCACATTCCACGTGTGATCACTGTTGTGATGGGGCTGGAAACCAGTAGGAATGGGAGGAATGCAGAAGGAGGTGCTGCTGCTGACCCTGGAGATGGCAGCCCCCAGCAGCTTCCCAGACCAAGCATGCGCAACAGCTTTAATGCAGACCCAACAGCACCAGGATCATCCTCTGGCCCCAGCTGGCTTAGTCAGATCCTGCCCACAAACAGTCTGAAACCTCAAAACACTCTTGCAAAAAAAAAATCAAAACTCCCAGTGAAGGTAACTACTTGTACTAAGATGGATATAATCCCTGAGAACGTGCACGGTGTTATTTTGTGCTCTTACTTTTGAGTGGCTTATGCCAAAAGCTTTTGGCTGTATTTTCCAGGAATTTCCCCTCTGCGTTGCTGGCTTAAGGAGCAAGGCAGCCAAATCTGTCCCAGAGTGATTTTCTGCCCGTGTTTTCACATCTCTTTTGCAGATTCTGAACGAGTTTTTGCACTCTCAGCTGTCCATCGAAGTGTTAGTGCTGCAGCTGGACTCTCACATCTTCCCAAATACCTTTCGGATCCAGGTCCCACAAAGGCTCCCACTCGTGCAGACACTTCCAAAAGCCCTGAGCGGGGCTGAGGGAAGCTGTGAGCCACACAGAGGCTCCTCTTGTGCACACGATGAAAGAAATGTGTGTTTAATAACTGCAGTTACCTACCTTATAATGTACCTATTAATCTCACCGTGTTTTATTATTCAGAGTTCCAAGTCCTCCACAAACTTCCATCCTCTAAATGCCCTCACGCTGATGACCATACCGTCACATACGAACCTCTGCTGATGCATCGTGCTCCCTGAAGACACCACCCAATTGCTATCCCAGGTAAGGCTGCAGATTCTAGCACTGGTCTGGTTGTAAGAGCTTGGAAGTGGTTTCCTGTAAGATGAAAATTTAGTCAAATGTGAAATAAAAAATCCCTTTTGTGTTCCCAAAAGAAAACGTACCCACCTGATGCGAAAGGTGCCCGTGCACTTGTACATGGTCCTTCCATTTCTAACCACAAAGGTGATCACTGAGAACCATTTCAATTATTTAACGGGAACCAAAATTATTTTTCCATTTACAAATGCAAGAGAACAAAACAGTGAAGAATGTCCATATTCCTGGGAAAAACACTAGGGACACATTCAGTCTGAGCTCACACCACCGTTGATCTCCTGAAGTATTTTCCACGGAATCACTAGACAAACTTGAGTTTTACGGTTCCATAAATGAGAGCAGGTGTCACCTTTCCATATCCATATTTCTAAATGCAGAGGGGTATTTCCATCTGGAATGATTCAATGTTTATTTTTGCATGGTGGAAGAGAGGAGATTATTGTCATTTGCACTGATGAAGGAGGTAGTTGTCACCTTCCCATTTTTCCTTATTGAATCTTTGTTGGCAAATAACATGTCTTGAGCAAAATGAGAGTAGAAGATAATTTAAATGGGCGCCACACTTAGCCTCGGCAATGAAATTACAAAAGTGAATCAACATGAAAGCTGAATAATTTTTCTCAACAATTTAGGTAATTATGGACAAGGCAAGCATTAGTTTTTTTTTTTTTTTTTTTTTTTCTGCAGAAAACAGAACCAGTTCCTCTGGTATCTTAGGGCAGAACTTCAGTTCCTTAATTAACAGATTCAGAAATATTGTGTACGCTGGCAGATGGAAAAAATGATAACAGCATTTGCCAAAGTTGGATATGCTGGTGATGTGCCCATGTTAGAAAGCACAGCGTGTGCCTGAACCAAGACTTCAGAATAGCACTTCTTAATTTTTAGACACTGTGTGAACTAGCCACGTGATCATTTTCGTCATAGAAATGAGACCTTAAGCATCCATTTCAAAGCTGGGCAAATCTCATCTGTCCCCTGAGATATTAAATGACCTGTGCATAGCCAAATTAATTAAAAGCGTTAAAAATAGAGAAAGGGAAATAATGATGCTTTTAATGTGGTGGGAGAATAAAGGGAAATAAGAAATAAAGCATTTTCTGATATCCTACGAAAGAGATCTTTGCTCAGTTACGAAATAAATGGTATTTATATCCCATCTCCTTACATCACTGAATGCCAAGCAGCAAAGCCAGATGAACATTTCTGTATAAAACAGATCAGAAGTCCATGTTGCTGCCTGAAACCAGACTCAACCTGCTCCGGACAAGAGAGGAGGAGCCAGATAGGGACAGGGTAATGGGGTGGGAAGATGAGACAAGACTGACAGGTATGACATGGGAGGTATGGGAGACCCAAGCCCATTTGGAGCATCCTCTGGAAGTCAGGTGAGATTTCCTGGGGCCTTTCAAGGGGCAGTAGATGTGGGCAACTGCACAGGGCCATTGGTGAGCTCCTTCTTGACTCTGATGGGAACTTGGATACAAAACTCATAATTGCTCATGTCCACTTAGATGTCTTGGTCTGGAGCCGAATCCAGCTCACCCTGACTTAGAAAAGGGGCTTGACCAGATAGAGGCATTTTGTTCAGGACCAAAGTGACAGAAATGGTGAGTGTCGTGGAGCCAAGGTAGTGTGCAAAGGATTTACTGAGTGCAAAAGGGCATGTAATTGAGATAGCCTGCATGGTTCATTGTGAAAAGAAAAGGGCTCCAAAGATGCAACCAACATAAATAATGGGAATAAAATGGGAACAGATTCCATCCTTGAGAGGAAGAGGGAGAACATAAATAAATATATAAACCAGGATCTGGGGTGCACAAAGCTTTAGGAAAATGGTCCATGGGGGATCTCACAAGATCAGTGGGAAATCAGGGGGAAATAATTTCTCTGCAGTTCCTTGATGGGAGCAAGGACTGAGAAGGGAGCAAGTAGAGGCACTCAGGTGTAATATACTGCACTAGAAATGGGCAATGCATGGGCTGATGCCTCAGGAAAAGGGAGGTAGAAGAAGCTAGAGTTACCAGAGCTGCTACAGCCAGCAGCCATTTTCATGTTTTCAAGGGAAACCCAGGCAGTTTGGGACTACTGCAATATTCTGTCTTTATTTGGCTTGATATTAAAGGTCATGAATTTAATTAAGAAATCTGTAGTGGCAGCATTAATTAAAGAAAAATATTTTGTTACATGTCAGGGTTTGGATGAAGGTTTACAGCATTTTCAGGTATTAAAATAAGCATCAGTGTGTGGGGGTGTTCAAGGAAAGGTTGGACGTGGTGCTTAGGGACATAGTTTAGTGGGTGACACTGGTGGTAGGGTGATGGTTGGACCAGATGAGATTGGAGGGCTTTTCCAAACCTTAATGATTCTGTGATTCTAGGTGTGTGTGTGGAAAGAGTTTTATGTTATGGGGAATATACTTCACCTTGGCTAAGGTGTGAAATCCAGCTCCACCTGCTCCCTTGGCCCACAGCTATGCAGCGGCTTTCCCAGTAACCGAGAGAAACAGAAAAGCTTTATGCCATGTGCAAATCCTATTGACACAGCGACCAGCCTTCCCAGGCACCCAGTTCAGAAGGGGAAGCATTGCCTGAAAACTCTTAATTTTTCCCTGAGCTCCGAAGAGCAGTGTGGCACACTGACAATAGCAGCACGAGATACATCCCTGCCCTTCATAGGCAATTGAATCACCGGGGCTCCATGGGGAGGGGAAGTGGGAAATGCTGTGTAGTTGCTTTTCCTAGATCCCAGCTTGGAAGAGCCCCAAGCAAGTCCATCAGACTGGAGGTCTTAGATGTTAATGCATTTCTGAGGGAAGAAATGCACACTTGCCTGCACCACTCACCCCCTTTTCTGGCTGATGAAGTCACGTTGCTCTTCCCTGATGGGTAGCCAGTACCTCGAAGAGCAGAGCCGAGAGGATTAGCCGGTGCTTGGCTTAACAAGAAAGCTGCAAGCACGGTCAGACTTTGGAAAGAAAAGGCAGGCAGGTCGGAAGTCTTCTTGCAGTCACCCCCTTCTGCACAGGCCAGTCCCCAGGTGGCCCTACGATCACACATCCGATGTCACTGGGTTAGCTAATTGCATCTAAAAGGTGTCCCATAAAGGCACTTTTCTGAAAGCACGGAGACAGGTTCCTTTTGATGCGCTGTAATAAATGAACAGAGTTGCAGCTCTCAGGAGATTAAAGGAAGCCTGAGAAGAGCTGAATAAACCATGTCACTGCAGGTGAGATCTAGATAATAGGAGCCATGAAGTTTCCTAACTTTCCCAAGACCATACTAATTCTTAAGTTTGTCCAGAGGTGTAAAGTGGTTTGAATATAATATTACTGTCCAGTAGAGAAAAGTGTGGGATTCGTGTAATTACATATTTAGAAGAGAAACGTTACCTGGCTTTTATCATGTAGCAACTGAGGACTTGAATACATTTTAGGGACATTATTCAAGCTTCATAACCTCTCTAGGCTATAGCAGTGACTCCATTTTGCCAAAAACATAGCCAGAAAGAGGAGTGTGTTTTAAGGAACAGCCTCTTGCTTGTGATGCCTTCCTCTGTGATACCTTCCAGCTAAAATCTCATCTCAGGAAACTGGGATGGCTCACAGGGTTATTTCCTTTGGACAAGGACCCAGCCCTGGCTGTACCAGTGGAGCACATTTTCTTTAATTCTAACAGATTTTCAGGAAAGGGTAAGCCATTTGAAACTAATCAGCTGCATGTGAGATGATAGAGATGCAAGGAACTGGGATTAGAAGTCAGGCACCTGGTCCAGCTATGGGGACACACCACATTCAGTCGTTCATTAACACATGATTATTGATAGCTCCCAATAACACTTATCAGTTGATTGGATTTTTTAACTGAAAGCTCAAAACCTAATAAAGCCTTAAATAAAAATGAAGTGCTAGAACTGGAAAGCTTCACCAAACATGCAGTTATTTGGGTAACTGTAAGCTGGCTTTTAACCGTATAATATTCGGCAACTTCTCCACCTTTCCTAGAGAGCCTAATGTCACAAAGCGCTGTCATGGGGAGACAAATAACAGCAAAAACAGCATCGTATTAATCCCACCCCAAATATACACGTAGCATTCATTAAGTCTAATGAAAAGCACGGGCACAAGGATTGACCTGAGCGTGTCCTCTCGGCAGGCTCACACGGTAACTTTATCAACATATCCAACGTTTAATACCGCGGAGACCTGAACGTCGTGACAGAGGAAGCCAGAGTCTTTTCTGCCTCATGCATGAATAACAAAGCCACCTGCTATATTCCAGCGGTGGATGCTTTATTGTTAGTGATGATGCATGAGGCAGCAATAATGCAGTTTGATTTTTAGAGACAATACCAAGTTGAGCTTGCAAGGCTGTCAGTAAGCCCACACTCGTTTGACTTGGGAACTGAGCAAACAACATGGAAGTAATTGATGGAAACTAATGACACAATAAAATGTCATTTTTCTGACCTACTTTGCTTAAAGTAAATCCCCATTAATTGTAATTATCTGTGCTGGTAACGGAGTACTCCACGTACACCAGACGCTCAGCTGGATCCCCCGGTTATTGAAATGAGCCAGTTCCAGATTTACACTACTCTGATTCTGGCTTACATACCTCTCTATATATAGTGTTTGTTCCCCTGATCTGAATAAATGCCTGGAAGATGGAAGACCACACAGCTCAATTACTGTATTGATCGGGACAAAAAAAGCCTTTAACCAACCGGCACACGAAGGGCACGATTCCATGCTGTGGTTTGCTGGGTGCTGCTGGAGCACCAGCCATGCCTCCCCTTCCTGGTGTCTCGGCGCTGCTTCTGGAAAACATAAAATGCAAACGTAAAGTAGAGGGTTTAGATCAGCTTTGACTGCCACAGGAGAAAATCCCTTGCTAAACATGTTTTATAAATACTCGCAGATCTAAGGGCCATCCAGAGTTCCCTCAAACCTCTGGACACGAGTGCCTCAAGGTGATGGAAGGGTGGGTCACCACGAAGCACAGAGAAAAGCTTTTCCCTCGCAAACACATGAGTTAAGAGAGACATCAACATGGGTGTGATTGACACTCACAACTCCAAAAAAACCCCACAACCTAAAATATAAAACTACATAATGTTGGCTAATAAAAGAAACAGGCTCTGACTAATGGCTCTTTTTGCTCCCTGTGAGGGTCATAAAAGAGCTTGGTTGAAGGGGCAGAGCATCTTTCCTACACCCTTGGCCAAAGCGACCATCCAGCGGTGGCTGCGGGCACCGGGGACACGAGGGGGTTGTGGGGTGATTTGGGCACGGCCGCGGTTCTGCTGTGTGCAAAGTGAGAGAGCTGGAGCTGGAGAACATCATGGGATGATCAGGAATTAAGATGTAAGCGGTGGAGATATCACTTCTGGCCACCCACAGAGTCATGTAACCATGACTCATCGCCTGATGCAGGAAGGAGCGGAGTGTACCACGCATCAAAATGGACAAGATCTTTCCAAGGACAGACGCTTTGGGCTGGGAAACCTTTCAAAGTCCTTCATCCCAACTGTTTATTGTTTCACACTGGTACGCAATTTCCTTGTAAAATTAAGAAACTATGTGTTAAAACCAGCTAGGGATTTTATTTTTTCCCCCCTCTCTCTGTTACTCCTACTGGAAGGATCTTCCAGTTTCTAGACTAAATATATTCATGGCCAGTTCCTACTCATTTACTCTTCTGCTGCTGCCCTGCAGTGTCACAACACTTTTCCCTTTGCTTGCATTTACTTTCCAGGATGTATTTACAGGCAGAAAACATATTCCCTTCCCATTCTCATTTTAGCTAAACTAAACAAACCCAATTCAGTCCACAGCAGAAAGAAAGCCCTGATCTCTGATAACTCCTGGCTCTTCCCTGCATGTGCTTCAGCCTGAATTCACCCTTCTTGGACACAGGTGGCCACAACTGCACCGAGAAATTCAGAGGCAGTCTCAACAGCGTATTACCTCATGTCACATATTGCCCAAGCAACTGCTTTTCTCATTTAGCGTGCCAACGCTAAAATCCCTAACTGCTGTCTTCTCCCACCCGTATGTCTCATCGCACAAGTTTGGGCTGTTTTTGTATCAAAACAGATGAGTCTTCTGTCCCCTCATTGGTTCACAGCACGCAATGTGCACCTACACTTCTATTTAAATAATAAGAGCAAATAGTTTTATTGCCTCTGCGCTGGTTTTTGTTATTGTAGCTGTTCTGTTTTCAAATCAGATGTAGCAAATTTGCTACTTAGGAAAGTTCGCAGAAATGAGGAATGCTTCCATTTATAGCTCATCGTGCTGCAAAACAAAAGTTTGAGCTTAATACACGTGCCTGTCCCCCTGGAAAAGAGGTTATAGAGTCCTTATTTCTCGGTGCTGTGAGAATTAATGCACGTGTTTACTGCTCATGTTTTCCGGTGTCAAACAGGAGAGTGGTTTTTTGTTATATATATCTAATCTTACATGTCTTATGCCTGTGCATTCATCTGGGTTGAGCCAAGGGCTGGCGCTCCTCTCATTTATTTCCATATTGATATTTCATGCCAGCTACATGCCACAGCTGAAGTCAGCAGAAAATAAGGGCCGATCCGCAATGTCTGAATTCAGCGTCACGGGGGCTGCGGGGTCACGTCCTCGCCGATCCTATTATATCTGTAATACGAGTTTTCTCCCTTTGAAGAACTTTGGGCTGGAGCTGCAGGCAGAACAAATGACTTTGATTTGGCCACATGCAGACGTGCATCAGAGGGCTGTCATCTGGACAATGCGCCAAGCTTTGCTTTCCATTTCCTTTCTTCTGTTCCTCTGCTACAGGAGGATCCAACTGTTTCAAGACCTGCCGCGCCTTTCAGGACTTCGTGAAACTTTTGAACTCCTTAGGAATCACTTGGAAAGGCCAAATACGTCCTTCTCAGACAGCTTATTTAATATTTGCAAGTCCTCTCACTTTTGCAAGATTACAAATTTTTTTTTTCCTTGCTGGAAAAAGCATTTTTATCTGCACTTTTGCACCTTTCCACCTTTGTGGGTTTTTCCTCCGTTGAAAATCAGAATCTGCAAAGCAGCAACTTTGGCAGCAAGTTCTGGAGCCCTCAATCTATCAGCCCTGAATCTATTAGCCCTGATGTTTTGCCACAATTAAAAAAAAAAAACAAACACAGGGAAAGGGTAAGGAGAGCCCACAGGAGAGTGAAAGAGCTGGAGAAGGAGCATCAGGAAGGAGCGTGCTTACTGAATGGGAAAAATAAATCAGCAGAGAGATGATAACCTACAGAGGACAGCACAAGACAGCACAGAGGAGATGGATGTGATGAACAAATGTAAACGGGTAGAAAGGGAACCAAGTGTGGAAGGACCTGGATGTGTCTTCCCAGCCTGCCAGCGGCTTCTTGGCCAAACCACCGGCCTCGGGGTGCTGCTGAGCCCCTGGCAGACCCCCAAACCAGAGCTGTCCAACAGTTTGTGTCCTCCAGCAGGGACCTGGGGCTGTGTTGGGGACCCAGATGGTTTGCCTGACCCCATAAGAATAGGGTGTGCAATTAAGTGTTCCTGAAAAGGGGGAAGAGAGCAAGGGACCAGCACTTGGGTGAAGTGGGATAATGATGTGTGCGCTGTGGGGGGGACCCAGCTGGTTTGCCTGACCCCATAAGAACAGGGTGGGCGAGCAAGTGTCCCCCCAAAAGGGGAATAGAGCAAGGGAGCAGGACTTGGGTGAAGTGGGATAATGATGTGTGGCGTGTGGGGGGGACACAGTGAGTTTACCTGACCCAGTAATAAAGGGGTGTGCAATTAAATGTCCCCCAAAAGAGGGAAGAGAGCGAGGGACCAGCACTTGGGTGAAGTGGGATAATGATGTGTGGGGTGTGGGGGGGGTCCCAGTGGGTTTGCCTGACCCGGTAAGGACAAGGTGTGCAATGAAGTGTCCCCCAAAAGGGGTAAGAGAGCAAGGGACCAGCACTCGGGTGAGGCGGGATAAGGACGTGTGCACTGCAGACAGGAGGCCACCACAGCGCGGGGGGCACACTGAGGGTCCCTTCAGCCCCTCGATCCCCATCCACGCAGCTCGGGAGGGCCAAACACCCCCCAAAACACCACGCCGAGGCCTCGCTGCCCGCTGAGGGGGAAGCTCCGCCGCCAGGCGGCCCGGCTCGGCCCGCCTCAGCCCGGCTCGTCCCGGCGCTGCCCCGCTCGGTCGCTAGGCGGCCCGGGCCGGGCTGCTCGGCCTTGGAAGCGCCTCCCCCGGAAGCAGCGGGCGGGCAGGAGGCAGGAGGGAGGCAGGAGGCAGGCGGCAGGCGGGCTGGGGGGGCGCCGGCAAGCGGGGACGGGGGGGGCCGAGCGAGGCAGCGCGCCCGGCGAAGGGGCCGGGGACGCGGCGGCGGCGGCGGCTGTAAGATGGCGGCCAAGTCGGATGGCGGCGGCGGGGGCTTCGCCCAGCTGCACAACCTGGACGAGGCGTCCGCGGCGGGCGTCGGGGCGGCGCCGGGCGAAGGAGCGGAGGAGCCGGGCGGCAGCAGCTCCCTGCACATCTGCCACTGCTGCAACACGTCGTCGTGCTACTGGGGCTGCCGGAGCGCCTGCCTGCGGAACCTCTTCGGCAGGGCGGCCGCCGCCGCCGCCGAGCCGCTGGCCCCGCGCCCCGCCGACGAGGGGCCGCCGCGGGCTGCTGCGGAGGTCGGCGGGGCGGGCGAGCGGCCGTGGCTGGACTGCCTGTGGATCGTGCTGGCGCTGCTGGTGCTGCTGGGGGACGTGGGCACGGACCTGTGGCTGGCGCTGCACCACTACGGCCGGCGGGACTACGTCTGGTGCGGCCTGACGCTGGCCTTCGTGCTGCTGCCCTCGGTGCTGGTGCAGATCCTCAGCTTTCGCTGGTTCGTGCAGGACTACACGGGCGGAGGGCTGGGGGCCGTGCAGGGGCTCAGCAGCCGCGGGCCGCCCATGATGGGGGCCGCCGGCCGCCGGGGGGGACCCGCCGGCGGGGTAGGAGGAGCCGGCGGCCCCGCCACCCCCGGGGCGCAGCGCCTCTGCAGGATCTCCGTGTGGGTCTGGCAGTCCGTCATCCACCTGCTGCAGATGGGACAGGTCTGGAGGTAAGGGGGGGGGGCGTCCCGGTTGGGGGGCGGCCGCCCCCGAGGTGTTGCGGAGGGAGGGGAGGCGGCGGCGGGCATCTGTGGGGTCGCGGGGTGGGCGGTGGTGGTGGGGAGATGGGGGGCACTGGTACCGCGTGGTGTGACGTGGGGCAGTGTCTGCTGGGTGTTGTGGGGGTCACTGGCACCTCATGGTCCAGCCTGGATGTGGGGCAGTGTATTCTGGGGAGATGAGGGTCACTGCAACCTCATGGTCTGGTGGGGACGTGGGGCAGTGTCACCTCGTGGTGCAACCTGGACCCTCGTCTCTTGGGGAGATGAGAGTCACTGCCACCGCACGGTCTGATGGGGATGTGGGGCAGTGTCACCTTACGGTCCAACCTGGACATGGGGCAGCGTCTCTTGGGGAAATGGGGGTCACTGGCACCTTACGGTACAACCTAGACGTGGGTCAGTGTCCCCTGGGGAGATGAGGGTCACTGCCACCTCATGGTCTAGTGGGGATGTGGGTCACTGCCACATCACAAGCCAGCCTGGACATGGGGCAGTGCTTCACAGAGAAATGGGGGTCACTGTCTCCTCATGGTCTAATGGGGATGTGGGTCACTGCCCCATGAGGAAATGGAGGTCACTGCCACCTCATGGTCCCTTGTAGACATGGGTCACTGTCCCTTGGCTGAGGTGGGAGAACGAGGATTGCTGTCACCTCGTGGTCCAACCTTGGCATGGGCAGTGTCTCCTGGCTGATATGGTGGAGTGGGGGTCATTGCCACCTCACGGTCCATCCTGGACATGGGTCACTCTCCCTTGGCTGAGGTGGGAGAACGAGGCTCCCTGTCACCTTGGGGAGCTGGGTTGCTGTCCCTTGGCTGAAGTGGGGGCAGTGGAGGTCACTGTCAACTCGTTGTCCATCATAGAGGTGGGTCAGTGTCCTGTCAATGTGGGTCACTGTCCCCTGGCTGAGGTGGGTCCAAGGGTGTTGCTATCTCCTCATGGTCTGAGGTGGACATTGGTTGTTGTCACCTCATGATGTGAGGTGGACGTGGGTCAGTGTTCCCTTGTGGTCCAAGGTGGATGTGGGCAGTGCCCCCTACACGGGGAAAGAGGGGTTTCTACCCCTTAGGGTGAGTAGAGATGCCCCTGCAATGAATCTGTGGGGCTGAGGTGGGGAAAACAAGAGTCACTGTCACCTCATGGCCTGGCAGGGGACACGGGGCAGTGGACATGGGTCAGTGCTCCCTCAGCTGGAGGAGGTGTGGAGGCCCTCCTTTTACTGAGGGGATGCTCAAAAGGAAGAAAAAAATCCCCTTAAAACGTGTCTGTGGGGCAGGACTGGGGTTTGCTGTCCCCTCACGGTCTGAGCTGGACACGGGTCAGTGCCCCTCACATGTAGGATGAGGGGAGATTTGGGGTAATCCCTACTTAGCTGAGGAGAGGTGCCCCCAAAAAGCATGTGTGGGGCTGAGGGGGCCATGGAGGTCACTGTCACCTCATGGTCCCCAAGTGGCAGGGCCGGGGCTCCCCCCAAGTAAAAACTGGGGGAGATGCAGATCCTATGCCTTGTGCTGAGGGGAGGAGAGATTTCCCCCAAAATGAGTCTGTGGGGAGGGTGAACGTGGGCTGCTGTCCCCTCATGGCAGGGGGAACATGGGTTGGTGCCCCCCACAAACGTAGAGGGTTGAAGGGGCCCTTGCTCCTCGGGGTTGTAAATGGTGCCTCAAGGGTGGGCTCTTGCTGCCCCACAGGGCTGGGGCAGGACTTGGGGGGTAAATATGGGGCTGCTCTTCCCTACAGGTGCTGGTGGGGGACGCTAACACCCTTGCTGGTGACAGTATGGATGTAGGCCCGGGGGTGACCCCCATGAGGATTGCATCCGTACCCCCACGAGCTTCACCCCACATGGAGGGGGACCCCCACAGCTCGCCCCCCTTCCCTGAAGAGAAACACAGCCTGATGCCTTGGCCCTGGCTGAGGGGAAGGAAGAAACCTTCTCCCCGGGTTGTGGGGACGGTTTTTGGGTTGCCAGCGCGAGGCTGAAGGTCAGAGACGGGGACTGCTCCCCCGGAGAGGCTCTGGGGCAGAGGAGCTGCTGGTCAGGGGAGGGGGCTGGGGAGGGTCTGTAGGGTCAGGGGGAATCGAAGGACACACCCCAGCACGAGCTGCGAGCCGCGTTATCCCCCCAAGAAGAGGCTTAAGAGGAGGCAGGGAGGGATTCTCCGGGATGAAAGCCTGTAGATACAACCGCCTGCACAGAGACGCACGGCATTTCTGCGGAAAGGGGTGTTGTAAGGACAACGGTAAAGACCCGGCGTGGCCCAGCGTCCTCCAGGATCGGTCCGGAGGGGACGTGGGTTAAGAAGATGGAAGGAGAAAGAGGTGTGGGGTGATGGAAGGCTCCGGGTGGTGGCACTGGGGTGCTGCATGCGCACCCCCCCACACACATATGGGGAGATTGGAGGGATGGGGCCGGCAGTGGGGCTTGGTAGCTTTTAAAATAAAATACAGGCAGAAGATGCTGGATTTTTTAAGGGGGAAGGTGGCAGCACTTCACGATGAGGCAGCGGAGAGCCCCGGAGGGGCTTGCGGGGAGGGTTAACGTCCCTGCATCGGCATCTCCAGCGTGAATTAACAGGGCAAAAATAACCCGACGGGTGGATGGGAGGAATTCGTCGCTGGGGTCTGGGTGAGAGGAGAGGGGAAGGGGAAAGCAGAAGGCGATGATTGATGGGGAAGTCCTTTTTTATTATTATATTTTTTTATCTTTTTTTTTTTTTCCATCTGGATAGCGGAAGGGGTTAAGCCTGCTGCCTAATGAAATCAGTGGAGAAGTGGCTGGAGTTAAGATGGAGACAGCATGCTGGAGCCTGGGGGAGGGCTGCGTGGGTGGAGGCAGGGGAGGGCCTTGACACCTCTTCTGAGGACACCGCTCTTGAGATAAAATGAATATACCCATCAAAGATTTTTTTTTTCTTTTTCTTTTTTATTTTTTCAAAAGAACCCGAGGGGGCGGAGGGGCGGGAGCTGCGTGGGAAGGGTGCGTGAAATGTATACCTGGGAAATCAGCCCGTGGAGCCGTGCAGCGCAACAGCACGTACATATTCCTTCTGCATCTTCAATGTCATTCGTGTAATGCTCAAAACACGTTTGTGCTCAACTTCTCATTGTGTGTGGGGGGGGTTATTTTATTTCCTTGTGGCTGAGATGTGGGCCAGGGGATGCTGAGATGGGGCGTGTGGTGTGTGCGAGGGTGATGAATTGGTGCGCGACCCCTTCTCCTGCTTTCCCTAATGCTCCCAAGCGCTGATCCCCTCAGCAGAAGCAATTCAACGATGCAGAGGCACCTCTGGCGAGTTGGATTTCTCCCCTCCTGGAGCCAGGAGGAGGAAATGATTATGTATTAGCCGCGGTGTGAGTCTGCATTGGCAAAAAGATCCCCTGGCACGCTCGAGTGAGCAGGTGGGGAGGGGGACACCGAAACGATGCCCGCAGAGGCGATGCATACGCAGGGGTGATATTTTGGGGGGAATACGAAGAAACCAGGCTCAAGTTACCCAGGCTTTTTGTTAATGCAGAGGAAAAAATATTCGCTTCTGACACAGCGCGGGGCCGGGACTGCCAAAAGGGACTGGAAAGGAGCTCTGCAGACCAAACCACGCTAGGTAAAATAAGGGAGCTTCCTCTCCTGTTGATCGCCAACCTCCCTAGCACACGGCTCCGGCTTTTTAGGGCACGCTGAGCAGCGCGGGGAGCATGAAGCTGCCTCCCAGCACCTGACCGAAGCCGGAATAACTTCCCGGTGCCTGTGGGCTAGCCTCCACGACGGCATCTTTTCCCATCCCCACTCTAGCAATTGCGAGCGCCGTTAAAATTAATCCGGAAGGCGGTGATGGGACTAACACCGGAGAGCGCCGTTGTAGCGGCGTTCGCCCGCGGCTAAATCGCTTCGTGCTGGTAAGAAGTTGGTAACGTGGGGACGGAGGAGGAAGACCTAGAACAATGTAAGTTCAGCGCGTAATGCATCCAGCCTGGTTTCCTGCATGATAATGGCTATGCGCTGCGGCTGCATGGAGCGTAATCAGGGTTGTACGTTATGTAGAGGCTGTCGGAGCCGTTGCTCGGCAGCTGGGAGCGAAATCGCAGAGAATAGAGGGGGCAGGTTGGAGTCGTACAGAAATCCCTTCCCTGAATCGCCGAAGGCTTGCTTGGTGGTAGACGTTAGGTAATCTGGGTTTTACTCGCAGGGATAACACCGTTCCCGTAGGGACTCCTAAACATTGGAGAGGCTTGCCAGTAGGAGGACGGGTAAATAACATCCCCGAGGTGGTCTCGGCGGGATGGTGGGGCAGAAGCTCCCCGGTCTGTGCAGTAAGAGCAGGGGCTCCTTCTTCAGCTCCTGTCCTCGCTTCTCCAGCCCAGAGAGCGAGTGCTGGGGCTTGGTGGGAGTACTGGGCGGACCGAGCGATATTTCTGGTTTCTTGCCTTTTTCTTTTTTTTTTTTTTGCTCAGCCGAGAGCCTGAGGCTGTGTTAACGCTGCCCACCTACAGCGGCTGCTGGAAAGAAAGTACACAGACGTTGTGAAAGCGTGCGTGTGTGTGTACACACACGGGCACAGAGAGATTTTAATTGATGCTTGAAATGCCACGATCTTAAATTACCTTCCCACTGGTAAAGCTTAGATACCAAAGGGATTTACCCTTACAAATCTCCCGTTTTCACCTTTCATCTCAATCCCCTAGCTTACCTCGAGGACTCCAAGCAAGTAGAGGTTGCTCGTTGAGGTTGGACGCTGCAGTGCTGTGGTTTTGCTGGAAATTGGCTGAAGGCTGCTCGGGCGTCTGCGCTTGCCAGGGCTGGTGCTTTCACCGAAGCCATTCATCCACGTAAATTCCGGGAAAATAGTTTTCAGCCGAAGTTTTCATACCCCAGGTAGTTTTGCAAGGTGTGTTTATGACAGCTGGGAGCATGACTTCTGCACCTGATGCGCCTTTCTTTAACCTCTGTTGTATATTGGTCAGTGGGTCATGGTTGCTGTCGTGGAGCACAAGGATTGAAGAGCAATCCTTGGCGTTGCGGCGTGCTGTTAAAGCAAACGTTATTGAATTCCATTGGATTAACAGCGTGTGGGGTCTGAGCTAGCGCGAGCTCGCCTGAAAATCTCACTGTGTCTGTTAGCTGTCAGAGATGGTGAGGTTCGTGACTTCAGTGCAATATATTTATGGGTTTTGTTGTTAAAATTGGTCGGAATACATATTTAGAAGAAAAACATTTTGCTAAAAAGAAAAAAAAATCCACTCCAGTCACTGTTTTGACATTAAAACGCCGCGTGTGTGTGTGTTTAAGGGAAAAATTCCTAAAATTTAAGCGAAGGCTTGGCATCTTGTTTATTAGTGGAAAGACCAGATCTCTGAGCTGTTCTTCGTTTGGCGTGCCCGGAGGTGGAAGGATGAATCAATGGGTTTAAAAGGCATATGTGGTATTTATGCGATGAGTGGGTTTAGGCTTTACCAAAATACTTTGTTCTGGGATGAACTGGGAGCTGGATATCTGCTACTTGAGCTAATTTAGGAATTAGCAGCTACAGCTCCTAAGACGCCAGCCCAAGTCCCCTGGAGTGGGAGCCATCAGCGTGTCAAATGGCAGACGAAGTCGAAGGCGCTGTCCTGACACCGCCTCGCTGTCTTGCTTTGGGATGTTCAGCCCTACAGAGCCTTGCTGTGAATTTACTGCCTGCCCTGGCACTCCTGAATGTGGTTTTTTTTTTTTCAGCTTTCTCTGGTTAGCTTGTCTGGCAGCTAAGTTTTTCCCTTTAGCCAAGTTTTAACAGCTTGCTTGTGTAGTATGGAGTTTTGTCAGCTTTTGACAAGTTGGCAGAGGGAAGACGTGCTGGGATGGATGATAAATGTGTTCTCCCTACAAAATCATGTCTGGGGTATAACTTTTTTACCCAACCTTTCTTCCTCTGTCCCAATTTCGAAGAGTTTTCTGCAGGATCTCCGTAAGAGCCGGGCTGTGTAAGTTAAAACACGCCAAGGATACCAAATCTAAAGCACAGGTAGGGTAGTTTGTGGGGGCGAATACTAATCCTAAATCAGGACACCAGCAACAAAAGAGGCTTTCTCACTTGAGTGGGGTCTCCATTGGTTTCGGGGTGGTGGCGAGGCTCCGTGTCTTGTTGAGTGCTACCCACTAGAGGGGGTCAAACCACAGATGTTGGAGCAGATCTGCTGCGCCAGCCCTTGGGAGGGCAGAGTTGCCTCCAAGCCTTCTCTTTGGGTGCTGCCCCGGCCTGCTGGGAGCTCCCCATCCCGGCACTTGGGCGGTTCTGTGTCCCAGCACGGTGTGGGTAGGCGGAGGAGCAGGATTTGGGGCAGAAAGTGGAGTTCAGCTCCGTTTTGGGGAAGGAGCACGCGGTGCTCTGTTGGTGAGGTGTTGGCGCAGCGGTGAGGGCTCGTTGCTTGCCCACCAGCCTATATGGGGATGCAGGAAGGCTTTGGGGCCCTAAGCTTCTTCCTTAGAGTGACAGCATAATAATTCCTGGGCTCTGGGGGCCTGGACACTGGTGTGAGGCACTTCTGAGAGCCCAGGAGTCTGAAGTCTCTCTGGAAAATGTCCTCTTGGAAGCAGGGTGCCAGCCTGTTTCCCTAAATTCTTTGACCCCAGCATCCCCTTTCTGGTTGCTCCATGCCAAGCTCAAGGGCAGACAATTGTGCCTTTTTTTTTTTTTTCTTTTTCCTTTTTTTCCAGGTGCCCCACAGTTCTGTTTCTAACGCCAGTGGGATTAGAGGCAGAGGGGACGGGGGAAAGGCAGCTTGCCTTCGTTGCATGCTGAAACGCTAACCTCTCCGTCTTCCACCTTTCTAGACACTTCCATTTTGCTTTCAGCTGCATTGAGCTGCTTTTATTCCTTTCAGTGGTTCTCCTCGCGGTATAAATGTAGGTTATTCAGGGAGCATTTCCTTTAATGAAAAGGATGTAGGAAGAACTGATGGTGATAAAGCATCTCTGGAGGAGAGCTGCTCTTGCTGCCTTGAGACTGCGAGGGAAAGAAATTGGACGTCAAATGTCTAATTTTCCTTGGGGAACGAAGGTAGCCCACGGAGAAGTCTGGATCCCTCAGAGAACTTCTCCCTGTGCTTGCGCTTGGCTTTACTTCCCTTGAATCCCGACTTGATTTTTAGCACCTTGCTGTCTTGTAGAGCAGCGATGGCGTAAGGCAGTGCTCTGACACCTGCGAGCCTTTATGCAGGACGAACTGTGAATCGGAGAAGCGCTTTGTTACAGCCAGAGCTCACATTAAACTGGAGTTAAAGCTACAAGCAAAACAAAAAACCACCACGTGCCAAACACTGTTACTTCGTTGACCCACGCCTTCTGATGATGGGACTCAGACCTGCTACGGCTGCGTTAGGGCACTGAGATGCTTTTCCCAAGCCAGATCCCAAGAAGGTGGGGAGAGAGATTTCCTGGGGATCTTCAGAGGAGTCTGGAGAGTTGCTCTTTGTCTGCCCTTGGGCAGATTTGACCCACGTGCTTACACTACATTTAAACTATGCACTTAGTGGGATGCCTGCACTGTGTGTTTGCAGTCATTGTCTTAGTAGAAATGGCTGGGGGATTCCTCGAATCGCTGTCTCGAAGCCCCAGCTGAACCAGCAGCCCCGTTGCAGCGAAATCTGATTTTGAACAGCACAAGGCAATCTTAAATACGTCCCCAAAACCATAAAACCGTAATGGGACCTGGAGCGTGTGCTTCTCGCATCCCCTTTCTCCTGAAATCGGCGAGGGCTCAGGTTCGCCCATGAAATATTCACAGTCTGTCCTTAGGTGACTCCGGTGGCCCGGAGGATCTCTCGCAGAACTGGCAGCTTCACCCAGACCTCCTGTTTTCAAGCTTGGTGCCTTTCTCTCTGGGACCTCCTCTTCCTCCGCCCGGCTCTGCCCGTGCGGTCGTGCCCCATGAAGCAGAAGCAGCGGAGGAGTCGTGCACCCCGCCTCCCTCCGCGTATGGTACCCCAAACACGCCGTGAAATCCCCACCAATTTGGCAGGACGCTTATTAAAAAAAAAACCTTCCGGAGCCGCAGCGCAAAAAGGCTCTGGCACCTTTGTCGCCTTTTTAATGAAGCCTGGAGGAAAAAAAAAAAAATCTCCCCAAAGCGGCGGCATGGCCGGCAGCTGGAGCATCCCTCTGCCGGCAGTGGGGTCTCAGTGGGGTTTCTGTGGGGCAGGAGGACACGGAGGGTGCTGGAGGTGACAGCCCTCTGCAGAAATAAGGGAGCGATGGGTTCCCCCGTCTTTACTAGGTCGGGGAGTTGAAGTTTTTCTCCTCGGAGCTGGGCAAGGGCTGGAGGTGAGTTGCTGAGCCCTGTCTTTTGGGATCTGGGGGTGGAGGCAGGGCTTGGGGTTGTGTTTCTGGTTTGAGCTTCATGCTCCAAACTTGGTTCTCTCTGCGTCCCTTATGGGGATGTCATCCACGTGGACCACCTGTCCCCTGAAGGGGGAGGCAAACAGCCCTGCAAGCACGCACAGAATTCCGGTATCTGGGAAAATGTCTTTTTTCTTGGTTTCTGCTGAAAAAAAAAAAAAAAAAAAGGCAGTTTAACCCTTTTTAGCTCGGTTCCCCTGCACAAACAAGGAATCCTGCGTGAGAGGGCTGGCAGTAAGGCATCGCCTGGTGTACCAGCCGCAGAAGACAGCAGCAAAGCACCGGGAGTGGCTTTGAGTTTGGGATTGGAATTCATCCCAGTTATGTCTAAGCGAGGGGAAAAAAAAATGAGCAACGGAGGCCGATGTTGTTGAAGTGAAAATTGTAAAGAGTGGTATAAGCAGAAGGCATTTAAATAATGTAAACAGTCTGGCAGGGGAGGAAGGATGGGAGGCATTCCAGAAACAAAGGGAAAAGAGTTTTTTTAAAACAGGACTAAAAATACACCAACTCTTGAATTCCAGAGATTATCTCAATTAGCGCTTTTTCAACGTATCTTTACAACGGAATTGGAGGAGTTCACAAAAGATAATAGAGGCTACGTGATACGGAGGAGCGATATTAATTTGTTTAATTAAAGGGATGAAGGGCTCCCGAACAGAAGATTCACTTATCTTGCGGCGCGGGGAGGAACGAGGTTATGCTCAGAAAACTGCAGCCTGCAGCCTCGCGGAGTGGAGACGGCGTGGGGAGGAGAGCAGCAGCCCCCTTCTGCAGCCCGGGTGACTCGATGGGAATCCCTTTCCATGGGATTGATGTGCTCGTAGAGCAAAAGGGCATGATTTTACATTTCCAGGAGGATTTTGTTTGACGTTCAGGGAGCAGAAATTGGGCATTTTCCTCCAATAATCATAAAAAAAAAAAATAAAAATCAGATGTGAGGGCTGCATGGTGCAGGCAACACGTTTTTAAGGATGCATCAGCACATGAAGAGCTGTGCTCGATGCCTTCCTTCACCCTGGAGGTGTTCTGGCACGCGTCAGAAGTTATGTCCAGCCTCAGCTCTGCTTGTACAGCCCCTGACGCAGGGGAGAAGCGTGCATTTATATCTCACCACATTTTAGGGAGCGTGGGGAAGGCGAGAGGGGGAAGAGGGGCTGCGGATCTAATTTCAATTACCCCCCCTGGATGTATATTAAAATGTTGAGTAGCACTGAGCTCTGTCGCCCAGCTCAGCAATATTTCGAGGCGCTTTATTGCTTTAATGGAGGGATAAAATAGAACCTGCAATTAGAGTAATTTTTTCTAATTGAATATTTTGCTTTCTTCTTTCCCTTTCAAAGCGTGACTGTAAGTACTAGCCTTCATAAAGCTTTGGAAATATTTATACTCCCCTTTTCTGGCGACGGGCATAAACACACTTTTTCTCGGGCAGCCCGTTTCGGTCCCTCGTGGCTGGGGAGCAGAACAGCTCCGGAAGGCGGTGGGCAACAAACATTTTAACCTCGTCACCGTTGTTTCTAGGCAATACTGGTTTACCATCTTCAGATCTTGCTTGAGAAGCACTCGGAGAGGCGAGGTGAGGTAGGAACGCCTTGCTGGCCAGCTGGAGCGGGGAGAGAAGCGAGTGGGAGCGCTTACCGAGCACCCACGGTGAAAGCTTGGGTGGCAGCTGGGTGCCAGCTCAGGTTTGGAAGCCTCCTTTCGCAGCGACACAAAACGCCAGCTTTTCAACCATTCGCTCCCACCTCGTGCTCAAGCCTGGAGCAGGCAGAAAATAAAAAATCAGGTAAATTAACATAATAATTGCGTTGTGCATCCTCGGTGCTGAATCGCTGGTTTAAAGAGAGATTTAGTGATGCTGCCCCCCCATCCACCTGCGATGGGGTGCTGGCAGTTCTGTGCTGTTGCGGTAGCTGTCTCCTCGTCTAAAGGGGACTTTTGATCCAATAAACTGCTTATCTCGTGTAGTTGTCCTTTCATCTCGCGTGGGCGGCGTGCGATGGCTGATTGAAGGCGCGGCAGTGCGGTTCGTTTCCGAATGTTAATTAGGAGTGGAAATAATTGGGAACGGTGCGCGCCGGTGGCTCTCGAAGCGCCGGCTGCGGGTCCTCTGCCTGGCAAGGTGGAAACTCACTTTGGGGAAAGGAAGTTTTCCCTTACTTGGGGTTAATTTTTATTTTCTTACGGGAATAAATGCTTTTTCTTCCAGCTGATGGAATTTCCAAGCTAGCAAAATCCCCATCTAGCTTTCGGACGTGGCCCCACGATTTACCTCTTTGCCGGGCTTTGCGTTGATTTCATGGCCCGTGTGTGTCCTCCAGCAGAGGAGCCCAGAGCCCATTGTTGGATCAGGTTATTAATATCACCTTCGGGAGATTTATATTCAGTGGGTTGCTTTGGTGTGAATACTTCACCCAGGTGAGTGATGGAGGGTGGAGAAATGCCTCGCTGTGTCCATCCAGCAGGGACCCAGACCCTTTTGAACCCGTGCGTGCTGAGACCTCGATGGGGCACGAGGCGGTTCTTTGCTCCTGCAGCTTTCTGAAACCTCTTTTGCTCCGCACTGGACCTGCTCTGGTTAAACTGGGGCCATCCTGGGCACGTGGGTCCAGCAGCGAGCCAGAAATCAGCTCCTGTCTTCACCCAGACCCAACTGAACCCGGGTAAAAAGTTTTCTGTGTGGTTTGTTTTTTGCTTTTGAAGCACGTCGAGCGATCGGCTGCTTTCCTTTAAGACTCCTCAGAGCCCTTAAAGATAGTATTTGAAAAATGAGTTGATTATTGGGCTTTCTTTAAAGCGGGATGTCAGGAGAAGTTACCTGAAGGCGAATTCCCCTTGCAGCCCAGAGGCTCGACCTGCAGGTGCTTGTGGCACTCGCTTTTATTCCCGGCGGGGCTGGATTAGGGCTCTGAACCGGCTTGCTTTGCGGTGGCGTGCTTTAGATCCGGAATAATAAAACATCAAAGCAAACTCTGCTGTTCTGCGTACAAAAAAAAATAATAATCGGGATACTCGGGAGGACTTTGGGGAGTAATAAATTTGTTGTGTATTTAATCTCGAATTTATCGCAGTGTCAGTGTGAGACCACTTCGTTTTACTACTGTAACTGGGTCTGCGAATACCAGAATACTGAAAATACAGAGAAAGTGGCTAATACCGGTGGTAGCTGAGAGTACCCAGCTTTAGCAGGTATTGATTGGCTTCAGAAAGCTCCTGGTGATATCACATCGCAGCTATTGCAGGTTGGGAGTTAAAAACGTGCCGGTTATTTAGGATTAAAAGTAATTGTAGATGTTCAACGTAATTGTCCTTTAGTGGATGGATACAGCCCGGACTGCCGATGTCATTTGCCATTTTGCAAAGCTTGTGGTTGAGCTATTACAGTTTTCTTGCGTGAAGACCTCGGTATCCGTAGGTTCAAATATCCTGGAGCAGCTTTGAAATTAGGCTGGTTTCTCCTGCTGGGTTGCGAGCACCAGAAATCGGCTTTTCTGCCAGCACGATCCAAGCCTGTCGGGCTGCTCTTGGTGCTTGGTCTTCTCTGATAGTGCCCCGTGTCCCAGAGCATGCACAAAACCAAAAACTCACGTGAAACATCATTTTTCCCTAAGACTCTGTCTGCCTAACCTAGCATTTACCTGGGTAATCCCTCAATCAGCGCCCTTCAGAACATCCCCTCGCTTGATGCCTTATTGCTCTTCACACGAGGAGCGCTTTTGTTTTACTGCCCCGAGGTTTAATAATTCCCTTCGTAAAAACGGGTCTCCTGGTATGGCTGGCTGCACAATTAGAGCTCTGTTACAGCCTCTCATTATTTTTCCTCGTTGCGATCGAGCCCTGCCCGCGACGAGCCACCGAGTTTGCCGTTTGAATGCGCAGATCTCCCTGCAATTCCCTCCTGCTCCTCCAGCTGGGAGCCAGCTCTTCGTGCTTCTTGGGAAACAACCAATTCTCGAGCAGTAAGGGCAAATTATTTCTGACCCTTCTATTTTTCTTGTTGATACGAAATGGTGTTTGAGGAGGAAAAACGCTACTAGAGCTGTCGGGAGCTGTGTAACTAGAGCCGAGAGTTTGAATTCGGGGTTTGAGTTTAATTTCTGACGCTTTGCTGACTTCTCTGCCCGGGACTGGATTATTTTCCCTGTTCTTTCAGGGCATTAGAGGATTTGTAAACCAGCACTCCTAAGAAAGGTGTCTAAAATAACTGGGAAGGGCACATCTCTTTGCATTTGCTTTGAACGGGTTGCTTTGAAGGTTCTGGAAGTAGATGTGCAGGAGCTGTTGGCTTCGGTGTCTGAAACTCTTCCCTTTGCCAAGGCAGCGTGGGTGCGTTTTGGGGAAAACGGAGAGGAAACATGAGGAAATCAGCCTGTTTTATTTTGTAGGGGATTATTTCACGTCAGAATTGATGAACGATGATGACGTGCCGACTGGAAATGCATCAGGTAGTGTCGTTTACCACGCTGGAAATTGGGCTCATTTTTACAGAAAGCAGAAAAAGCCTCCTGACTTTTTGAGAAGCTGGACTGTAATTAGGGGCAGTGCTTCTAATTGGGATCAGGTGCTAAATTCTCCTGTGCTGCATTCAAGTTCCAGCTCGTGAAGGGCCATAGCCCTAATAGTGTAGTTACTGTTCCTTAATAAAGAATTAAGGTGCACGTGTTCAGACTGGAAATTTTGCCTAGCGTTGACCCTTACGATCAACCAGAAGATTCTTGCCTTGGTTACACCTTCCGCTGGGTATAGGATTAATTGGTTGTGTGAGTTAATTGAAGACCAAACTTCATTAGGCTCCCATTATTCTTGCATTTGTATTCTTCCTGTCCTAAATCCTCAGTGAAAACATCTGTTAGTCACTCAAAATAGAAGCCTACGTTCCAGGGAGCGATTTCAGCATTGTAAAATCGTGGGTTTTTTCACCGACTGGGCTTAAACAGCAATCACCTTTAAAGAATTTGTTCTTCAGGCCCTTTCCAGAGTTGTGATGGGATCCTGAACGTGTCTTAATTCTCCCTGCAAGTTCGCGTGGCTCCGTCATGAGCTGCAGAATCAGCAGTGTCCTCCCTTGGCATTGGCCCTCTTCCCTTTGCTGCTCTCGCCCCATTTTCCCTCCGCACGAGCGTATTCAGGTGTTGCTTTGGAAGGTGTTGCTGTTTTCGCCGACGCAGGTCGAAGTGTTTGATCTCTTTTTCTGTCCCCAAAACCTGGGATTTCTGTGTAATCTCTACGTTGAATTGAAGTGCTCCTGATTTTCTTCAGAACAGAGCGTCTCGAGGGTCTGAGCTACTCTCGGAGCCAGAATGGTAGAAAACAGCAAGCAGCAGCATTTTTATTTTATTTTTGAAGTTTCTCATTTATTGTTTCTTCTGCGCAGATTTTGATGGATCATGGAGAAGTTTGGTAGGAGAGAGCCTGGCTGCCCCAGGCTGGCTCTGCCTGCCCTTGGAGCAGCTGGGCTCCATCCCACCGTGGAAATTTCAAGTTTCTGGGGCTTGGGTACTTCTCTTGTAGCCCAACTTTCCCCCCTAGCTAGTCCCAAGGCTGATTTGGGTATCCAGCACTCAACCTTCCTGCTCGGGGCCTTAACATCAAGCCAAAACTGGGGGAATTTAATTCTACAGGTGATAAATCTGAAAAGCGTGAGAGGTGGAGAAGCTAACTTGGTGATTTCAGAACAAGGCATTCATTGCAGGAGAGGTCGTTTGGGGTCATGTTCCTACCAACAACGAGGAATTAACTGAGAAGAGAGCAACGAAAGGAGAAGGTTCGTGATAAAAATGCAGCTTAAAAGCCTGCCATATTCAGGCTGGTTGTACTGAAGGCGCTGTTAGGCCTTGAGCTAGATCTCAAGCACGCACGTTCATAGGAGCTGGGGACGACCATGAAAATTTACCAGCCCAAACATCAAATCTGCTCATGCATCCTCTGCTCGATGATTCTAACGCTAACGCCGAAATGACTTGATTTGCCCATTAAAAGATAGATATTGCTCTTCCTAATCATATGAGTAGAATCAGGAAAAGAGATCTCTGCTTTAAATTAGGCTGCGTCCCCGGCTCTGTCGATGAGCTGTTATTTTCCTTCATACACCATTTCCTTTTCCCTGATGCTCCAGAGCCACCCAGCCCCCATTAAGTGGGGCTGACAGTCAGTCCTGCGGAGGTAAATACATCAAAAACCTCTGGATGAAGTCAAAAGCAGCTTCTGGGGGTTGATGATCTCGTGCTTTTGTTTCCCCAGGAGCTCTGTTGTCTGCTAAGATCGCGTCGCCTCGGGTCAGCCCAGCAGGGTTATCTGAAGGAGGCCGTTTGCTTACTGGATCCTTCCTGGCTCCGAGCAGGTTTTGCTTGCTCTGTGGGGGCCGTTCCTGGGGTGTTGGTGGTGCCTTGGGTGAACTGGAGAAATAATTCGGTGTCTTGAACGGGTCAGAGCTCCGGGTGCCGTTGTGCCGAGCTGCCTTCGCTCCATAGGGACTGCCCGAGTTAAAGGGAGAAACAACAAAGAAGCAGCAGTGTCTGGTGGCAGTAGTGGAGTTAGATCCCATTTGAGCATAAGATGCCTTTTTTATTAATTTAAACCCTACCTTAAATTGAGAATGGGATAATTGCAGTTTTTTCCCTTTCCCTTTCCCTTTCCCTTTCCCTTTCCCTTTCCCTTTCC
>CM021699.1:114160624-114238655 GCA_011074415.1 Stictonetta naevosa
CTTTCCCTTTCCCTTTCCCTTTCCCTTTCCCTTTCCCTTTCCCTTTCTCCCCTTCCTTCTTTCCCTTTCCCTTCCCCTTTCCCTTTCTGGGCTTGGCTTATACCTCGGAGCTGTTGGTGCAGGAGGGGCTCAGGAAGAAGTTGAAGGGTTGGTGGATGAACTGAGGAGTGTCACCGCTTCCGCCGGCGGCAGCACGAAATCTGGTGTGGGGTTCTTCTGAATTCACGAGGGCAGGAAGCAGAAGAAGCAGTTAACTCAGCATCTTGTGAGCTTTCCGTGCTCCCATTTATAGGGAGGAGAACTCCCAGTGGCTCCAGCCTCTTCATGTGCAGGTAGCATCGCTTTCCTTTTAAAATATTACCTTATTACCTCCAAACAGAGACCAACCCGTAGGACTTTGCTGAGCTTTACCCGGTGCGTTAACTTTTGAGGTCTCTTCCCACGTCCTCCCTTTCTTTATTACCACCTTTTAGCTCGCCGAACAACTTCCCGTTGCACTTCCCGTGTTACTGCTGCTCTCGACGTTCGTTCTCAGGCAGCAGACACCCGTGCTTCCTATCGTGCCAGAAGCCTGAAGCCCTCGGTGGCACGACGTCTTCCCAGCTCTTCAGGGATCCTGCTCATCCCCGGTGCCCTCATCCCACCGCTGTGAGTTCACCTCTAAGTGGGTCTCGGAGCCTGCGGAGCCTTTTTTTTTTTATCTCCAGCAGGGCGTCAGGCCACGACCCGCGTGTTCTCGGGGACGTGAGCAGAGTGTAATATTGATTAGAATGCTTACTGTAGTTATTTATTGCGTTCATTAGCGGGGATGAGCCGGGAGACCGGCTCGCTGTATTAAGTTGTCCCGGAGACACCCAGATAGTAAATAATAAATAAACAATCGAAGATCGACTGGGGCGGCTGGAAAGCTGGGACGGGCAGTGGAAGGATCTAGCAGACAGCCTTTTTAAATTAATAATGTGCACGTTCGGCGTGGTTGGTACTTTCTGGAGCTGTAGTGCTGCTTCAAGGGACCGAATTGACTGGAGGCGGATCTGGATTGAGCTGATTGAGGCACGCCTGCAGGTAGTCGTCTTCCTCCCTGTCCCGTGACTTTGGGTGGCTGTCTGCACAGGGTTTCACCCAGAGATAAAAACATCAGAACTGCTATTTTGCTAGGAACATACGCTTCTTCTAACGAACTAAAGCTGTAGCTAAAATGATTAATGTCCCTGAAGTGGTGACTTGGTGGAAACGGAGAAGGACGTACAAGCCAGAGCGGGTTTTACGCTGGGTGTTTCCTTTTGCTCAGCACTTAATTTCCTTCTAGTTTGCCACCAAATAAACCTTCCATTATTGTGAGAGGGATGAATGTCTGCGAGCAGTTGTAGGATTGCAGCTTTTTGGGGCTTTCTGGGCCAGCTCAGTAGTGTTGCAGCTGCGGCGCCCTGTTTCATAGGAAAATCACAACTCAGCTTTTGGCCAAAGTGATCTCAGTCAGAAGGGGCTTGAGGACTACTGGAAAGCAGCTGAGCTGAAGCCACGGGAAAGTGGCTCAGCCTTTTTGGCTGCTTTCAGTTGCATTAACTATTAAACCAAACCAAAGCTACCTTCATGCTTTACCTTCAGCAGCCGGCGCTACTAAAAAAAGCCAGCAGGCTCTGTGCGCAGTGGGAACCACTGGAGATATACTTAGAGCAATAAACCATGCAGTCGTGCTTGTCTTTTTGCTTTAAGTCCGGGTTGTGTAAGCCTGATAATTTGCACAGGGCTTTACAAACACGGGTGAGATGTGCTCTCCCTGCCCAGGAAGCTCGAGCTTCCAAATTTCCAAATTTCCTGGTCTTAGGGGGTGTGTAGGGACACTGCCTGCCCGCAGTAATTTGGGGTGGCGAGCACCGAGCCCGGGAGCTGAGCTGCCAGCTGATGCCATGGGGCTGGAGGAACAAGCCCTGCCTTAGGTTAGGACCAAAATCCATGCGTGTAACACAAACCACGTAACGCTCCTGCTGTAACACACGCTGGTTAGGGCATCGTGCATCTAATAACAACAGCGTTTTGCATTTCTTACCGTATCTCTGACCTACCCCTCTGCGATTCAGGAAGGATCCTCTTAAATTAAAGGCACCGGGAGCTGGGAGCATCGCAGCCCAGGCTGCACCTCCAGCTCTGCTGCAGATCATGCTCATTCTCCTGAGGTTTTCCTCTTGCCCAAGTGATTCCTGCCGGAGCTCCTTGTGCCCTCCTGGTGCCCAAAGGGTCAAAATCCCCGACGTGGCCGTGGCAAACTGCGGAGCTGGCAGAAGGAGGAATACATAAATCAGGGCCCGGGTGAGCGTTATGGGGAGATGATCGTTAACCAGCATTAATGCGTAAAAAGCAGCGTCTAGACATTCAAACACCGCTAATAGCCTTTGATTAACCATTTTTGTTTTGTTCTTGCTCAGTGTGTTAATCACTGTGATTAAAATGCTTAGCCACCATGGAGATAGACGTTGTGGAAATTAGGAAGTAAGCAAATCCAAACAGATGGGGCAGGGAGAATTAGTGGCTCTGGCAGGGCCGGCGTTAGGCAAGGCAAGGCCAAGGAAGATTTAGGGGAGACCCTAAATAATCCAGGAGAAGCAAATTTGCCTGTCCTATGGGCCTGCCAGCCTTCCCCACCCTCCTGATCCCATAAACCTTGCCTCCTCCAGCCTTTTTCCTCTGACTTTACAGCCTGTTCCTCGCCTCACCTGGTCACCACATCCCAGGATGAGCTCAGGGTGCTGCAGGCGGGTCTGGAAACTGCTCTTCCCTTTGCAGATGAGTTGTTAAAGTGTCGGCTTCTCCGTGACGTGCCTCGTTCCCCACGTGGCAGAACTCTTGGGGTCCTGCAGACTTAGGGCTTGGGGAAACTGCCTGACCACTCGGACTGTCCTGGATCTAGACCGATCCTCTGCTAGCTGGGATCCTCTGGGATCTTTTTAATAGCAATAGCAAAAGAGGATTACCTTTGCCCTTCCAACCCCCAAATGTGTGCAGGTACCCAGTCCTTCGCTAGCAGCCCTTTCTCTTCCTTCTCCTCCTTAATCTGGTTTTTCTGCGTAGCTCATTTTCTGGTAGAGCCGCGAAAAAATCGAATGGCTACTTTTGGTGACGGCAGGTTTTTGCCCGTTCCGTGCTAGGATCTGGAGCTGGGGTTTCCAATTTCCCTTCTGACCAAAAGAACTTCCTAAACCTTTCAGGATTGCTCTCCTTGGGATGGCCACACTCATGGAGGCTTTGTCAGAGCTCAGCACTTCGACGCGCTTCAGGAGGAGCCGGACCCTTACGGGGTGCAATCCTGGCCCCGTTGGAGCCTGTGGGAGCACTGGGGTTAACTGGAATTCACCCCTGTAGGGTCGGGTGGTGTGAAGGGGCAGGAAGCCACCTCCGCTGGGAGTTCGGTTCGAGGTTTTCCCCACTCCTTTAAGTGCTGGAAGCAACTTCTGATATTGGTGGACGCGTGGTGCCGGGGTGTCGTGCTAATGGATGCGTAGACCATAATCCATGTGTCTACATGGATGCAAAGCCTCCTCGCCGACAGCAGCAAGGGCTCCCAGGAACAGATTTCCAGGCAGAAATCACGTTTGGTGAACTCAAACGGCACGTTCCTGGCTCCTGGTACTCTTCTGTGACCCCAGGCAACACTGTGTCTTGTGTAAAAGTCACTCCTCTGTTCCTTTCTTTGCTTTCTCCATCCCCTCGCTTTGGTGTTTCCTCTCCTGTCCTCACACGAACCACCCGTCTTTCTCTTCATCTTTCCCATTTCTTCCGTACCCTGACTAATCACAGCAATTTTCCAGCCTCATGAAATACTCTGCCGCTTGTGCCTCTCGTTACGCCGGTCCTCCTTCCTTTCATCTCCTGTTTTTTTTCAAGAGGTACGTACCTGTATGCAGTAAGCCACGGGGAGAGCTAAATAAAAAACGAAACGTTTCTTTTATACCTCGAATACGTACACGAAGACCTAAAACCCAGCACTTTCAGGCTGTGAACGGGTGGGCTTGTTCAGCCCTCTTCTAAAGCCATCGAGGCACGCGAGCGTGTAGCCGAGTGTGTTAAGCTGAACAGTGACCGCGATTCCAGGTGCCTGGCAAATATTTTATTTGCTTCACGTTAAGGTTTTCAGAAAGTGCTGTTATTGCCGGGAAAACGCTGACAGATATTTTATGTAACCCATCAGATGCGATACGGACTCGCTTCGCGGAACCGAGCAGCGTTGCTACGGCCAATTGTTCAACGCAGCGCTTCGCTCCGTTTTCTGACATGCCTAATAAAGATGTTCTCGTGATTCGAGATTCGGCCTGAATGCCATCAACTGCTGGCTTTCTGAGAAAGCAGGAACGCGGCCCGCGATGCCAGGCTCTGCGGGTTTTGTTCAGCAGCCATGAGATAGGACTTTGGAGGGGCTAAACGCCGAAAATAACGAGCACCTGCGCCAGCTGGTGTGACCCGGGCTCGCTGTCGGTCGGCGTTTCTCCAAATTGACTTCGCCCAGCAGTTAGGGTAAGGCAGAGCTGGGGGGCGTTTTGCTGGGGAAGGGGGGATAGAGATATCTGAATATTCTGGCACGCAGGAGACCTGGCAGAGAATACAAGGCAAGTGTCTGCTGTCAGCTTGCGTTAGGGTCCCCGTGATATCCATGTGTTGCCTTGGCAGGGTCCGGAGCCTGCAGACGTCGCGTATCTTGCAGCCAGAACCCAAAATCCTTCTCTCAGTGGAGCTGAAGTAGCGTGTCTCGTTGGAATTGGGTTAGCCTGGAATTAATATTTTTTTTTCCACTTACAATCTCCTGCCGTGGAGTTACGGGGTGGGAGGAAAGCAGGAAACCTGCCGTCGTGTTTTGGGAATTTGATCGAGTCTTGGCTGCGGTTTTTGATACGCCAGAAGAAAATAGTCTGCTACTGTGTGCCACAGGATGACATGGGGTTGTCTGGGGAGTCTCTGCACGCGCCACGTGAGCTTTGGTTGTTCTTGGGAAGTGCTGCATCACTCAACGTCCCCGTGGAGAGGAGCTCAGCCTGGTGCCGCGTCCCTTCCCAAGCAGGTTGTGCTTGCTCCTCAGGCACAACCAGCTCTCTTCACCTTCTGCGTTTTCTGCTTAGGGTGCAGAGCAGAGGAGTTTTCAACAGGAGCGTGCATGTCTGACTTTTGCCCCTGTGAAGGCTGCAGGAGAGGAAAGAAGACTCTGCTTTTGTGCTAGAGGTGTCCTCCTCAACCGGGTGAGCTTTTAGCAACCCTAGGGGTACACGAGAGGTGCGGTGGCCAGGAGGGGTGGGATCCTCAGAGCTCCGCTCTCAGGTCCCAGGGACAGCCAGTTTGGTGCAGAAAAAGGGGTTTGTGGTCAAGAAGTGGAAGGTGGAAAATGATCCCAGCACTCTGGTGAGAGCCGACGGGGGCTTTGTCACTGCTGTGGCAGTGTCACCGTGCTGCAGAAAGCCTGCAGCCCACGGAGGTTTTTCTTCCAGTACAAGAACCATGGCCAGTCCTTGCCAGTTTCCTGTAGTTTCCCTCAGATGTCTGCAAAACAGGATGACTAATATTTGAAGAAACAGCGGCTGTATTTATGCTACATCTTAAAAAAGCAAGAGAAAGCCTGATTAGCATTTTGCATAGTGGTCTTTAGCTTCTTCTCTTGATGTCCTGTGGTTTCTTCAAAGAAAATGCATCTGCATCATGAGCGAGTACGTTATAAAACACGATCTTTGGTCTTTTGAGACCGGCTGATGCTTATTGTGATGATGAGCATGTGTGGGGAGACAGAGAGGCAGTCCCTGGAGTAACTTTGGAATTTGACCAATTCCAACCAGATTTTTCAGCGTAGATTTTGAAGATGCCAAGCTGTTGCGGAGCCCAAGAAAGCGGAGGAGAAAGAAAAACCAGCTGCAGCCCCCGTGGAGGAAAAGCTGCTGTGTGTCGTGTCCGAGAGAGTCCGGTGAGTTCAGCAGGAGCTTCACCACATCCTTTGCTCATAGACCTGGTGGTCATCCTGCAGAAACACCTCTCTTTTACAAGGTTGGTTTTGGCGGGAGCGATGCTGTCACCTGAGGCTGGGGCTCCGCTTTTCCTCCTGCAGCTGACACCGTTCCCAGCTCAGCCGTGCAGCACGAAGGCATCACAGAGCCCGGCAGATAGTAGTGACAGGTCCCGATGTGCTTTGTAGCGAGATGCAAGCTCTGTGTGCTGGCCTGGTTACTGAGATTTTCTTCGATTGTGTTGGTTTAACTCAGTGGGAGGCTATTTGAGATGGAAATGAAAGGCTCAATGAGCAGCAAATGCTGAAGAGGTGTTAAGAGGAAATACCAGATGTATAAGCTTTAGTTTTTTGGGGGTTTTAATTTTTTTCTGTCTCTTCAGCCAGCCTACTTTTGGGCGGATTTTCCAGCAGGGTGGGAGTGAGAGCATCCAGGGGGACACAGGGAGCTCTCTGTCACCTGTGCTGGGGATGTGCTCCTCTGCAGACAGAAATAATCAGAGAGTTTGATCCTGTCGGGTGCTTGCTGGTTTCATAGTAGAACAGCGGGGGAAAATAAGATAGAAAAAAAGCTCGTTCACGGTCGCTCTCTGCCCCTGCTCCGCGTGGGGTCCCTCCCACGGGATGCCGTCCTTCCCAGAGGGAGCCTGCGGGGTTGTCCACAGGCAGCAGCTCTCCAAGAACTGCTCCCACACGGCTCCGTACCACGGGGTCCATCCGTCAGGATCCGTTGGGTCTGCAGGGCTGCTTCTCCCCCCCTCCCCCAGCTGCTGTCGCGCAGTTTTCTGTCCTTAAAGATGCTATCACAGAGGCACAACCAACATCGCTCGTGGCTCTGATCTGGCAACAGGTCCCCTTGGAGCAGGTGGAGCTGGCTCTGCTCTGACATGGGGCAGGTTTTGCACACAGAAGCCACCCCCGCAGCGCCCAACAACCAAACCCCTGCCACATAAACCCACTACAGGGTGAAAAACCACATTATTTTCCTTCTAGAAACCCTTTTTGCATCTTTCATTCCATTTATATATCACTGGGAGTTCTGAACTATTTTTAATTCATTCTCCTCTAAAAATAAGAATTTAAATGGATTCTAAAACCGGCGCTATAAACAGATGAGCCTGAGTACTACCGAAAAAGAGGGCAAGATGGGCTGCTCTGAAATCAGAACTTCCCAAGCCGTTACAAGTGATCATGTCAATTATTTCAGAAGTCTGGTAGCAGTAAGGTAATGAGAGGGAGATTTGATTGCTGAAGTAAATGTAATTTACACAGCATTAAGATTTGGTCAAAACTGCGTTCTGAGGCAGTGGATTGCATACTTATCAGGTGTCTGTGGTTTTCCCCTTTTTGCTGTAGACACGCAGACTTATTACTATTCAGGCCATCAAGTCAGGGGTACAATAATATCCCACCTGCCGCTCTCTGCTATGTAATTTCCTCCCAAGTTACACCAAAAGTTGTGATAATTACAGCTGAAGATTTTGGTGTGCTTGGGATCGCTGTGCTGGAAATAGGGCGAGCCTGGAGATCTCCACTTTGCTTTAAAAGGCTTGAAAATGTGGTCCGCACCCAGGAGGAAAGCACCGTGCCCGAGCGGCGCTCTGTCCCTTTGGGCTGAGCGTTTGTGTAGGAGGAGTTTCTTCCCCAGTATTCTTCCTGAAAAACCTAATAGCAAGCCTAAGGCTTCTAGGTCCAGCATGACAAGGTTCGTTAAGCCAATTAAATTTACTCCATCTTCTTGCATGCAGGTTACATTGCCGCTGCCTCTTGCCATTGGGGAAGTGCTGGTTCTTCCAGGGTCTGGCACCCGATCCAAGAAAAACTTCTCTCGCTGCCAGGTGAAAAGTAGTAACAGCACGGCAGAGGCTGAAAGAGGAAGGCTTCGCCCAAGGAGATGTTAGAGATGTTAAGTGCTGGCTTCTTTCTCCAGGTTTTATGCCCTTGGATCATCAGTCACTTTTCAAAACCGGTCCCTTCTTCATCAGCCCTTTGCTGTAGTTAATTTTTTATTTTTCCACACAGTTCGTGGAAGGAGGTTGTGTGTGCCTCTCTTCTGTTCTAAGCAGGTTGCTTTAATGCTCCTGAACATCCCTCTGCATTCCTGAGAGTTACCGGAACGTCATTCTCTGGTTCCTGAGCACTCCCTGTTTAACATTTCTGCCTGGGTGTGCGTGAATTTGTCCAGTCAGTGTTAGAGCCACAGTATAACATGAGATTGGATGATTTATAAAAAGGATAAAATCTCATTTAATGAAAAGAAATCTTGCGCAACTGTGTCTAACCTCTAAAGTGAGCACGAGTGCTTCTGGACAGGTGTGCTCTGTGAAGCTGCACTGTTACGGGGCAGAGGGCAGGCTTCCTCTTGGCTCCAGGGCACTGCAGCTCGGCCCTTGATCTTGAGGAGCCCTGATGGGTCAAGAGCTTGCAAGCCCACAGCGTGTGCAGCGTCTGCGTGGCGCTGGGTTTAATCCAATTTTGGTTTGCCAGGGACTCAACCAGAGCACTTGGGTGGAGCCTGAGGGCTGGCATCAGCGCTGCATTTAGGGACGGTCCCTGAAGCGGAGACGTGAGATGTGTGAGCCGAGGAAAGCAGCTAGGCGGCCTCCAAAGCAGAAGACAGCTCCTGGGGCAGCTCTTCCACTGCTGCTAACCTCGCAGACGGTCTCCGGAGCAGTTTTGGCCGAGCAAGGTTTGGCACGGCCGCAGCATCACCTGGTAGCACCCTTCCCCAGCTAAATGTTGGCGCCGCCCGTCTGCACTAGCTGCTGGCGTGGATCCTGCCCGCAAAGTTCATCATCTAGGACACTTCGCAGTCGGCGAGGCTGCAGGACAACGGTTGCTGCTGTGTCAGCAGCAGCAGATGCAGGTGAAGTTCAGCCACAGAAGGTTTTCCGAGAACAGGGAGAAACTGCAAAGCCTCGCAATGAGGAAGGATAATACTGCCCTGCTCGCTGAGGGGTATCATTAAGCAATTGCAGAGGTGGAATTTTTACAGGATTTGGTAGATCTAAATGGGTTAAAAAGGCTTTGTGCTTGGTTTCTAGCACAGGAGCCACTCAATAATAAATTCCTCAAGTTTCTCTTCCAGAGTGCAGGCAGCTTCTAGTGGTTGTCTCCACAGACTTCACAGAATCAGAATCATTAGGGTTGGAAAAGCCCTCCAAGATCACCTGGTCCAACCATCCCCCTACCACCAGTGTCACCCACTGAACCATGTCCCTAAGCACCACGTCCAACCTTTCCTTGAACAACCTTGAACTTCATGGCAGAGAAGAGCAGAAGGCAGGGGCTTATGCTCCCTTTCCCATCGCCTGAAGAGTTTTGGTCCCTTGTGAAGGCAGGACACCACCCGAGGTGGGCCACTGGTGTGATTTGCTTCAGTTTAAGAACGTTGCCTGCAGCAAAAGTACGGTGTCTCTTGTTGGAGAGGTGTGAAAAGACCCAAATTGGTGTTAGGATTAGAGAAGTTTGGTATTTAGAGAGTTCTCCCAGACGAAGAAATGCGGGTTCTCTAAATTGTATTTTTCCTTTTTTAGTTCTGTTAAAATTCTGAATGCGGGCGTTGATGGTTTATGACCAAAGTCTTCCCAGAGCGCTTTGTCCCCCATCGCATTAAGTGGGGTGACGGCGAGGATATCAATAACAGGAGGAGGTTGTAAGCCAAAGTATTGAAAAATATAATTTGTTTGGGATGGGGCCAGGGAATAGTGCTGCAGGATCATAAATAAGTGGTTTTATGAAGAAAAGGCGTGACTAGTAGAGTCTCTTGTCTTGTACGGGTTACTGAAACACGTACCAAGTTCCCCGCTCAACCCAGTTCTTCAGCAAGCTGACCGGTTTCTGCTTTTACTTTTGGGATCAGCGAGGTGAAATTCAGATGTACGTTTCTCCCCAGGAGACGAAACCAAAGCAAGGCAGCTGTATGCCAGGGAGAGTCTGGATGTGCTCCTTGAAAGCTTCATTAAAGGGGTATAAAACACCGGCGATCGCAGCAATGGAACTTCAGGTTACAGTCTGGATTTTTTAAAATGCTGTTAGCGCACGCTCAGGCTGCTAAAACAATGAAGAAACATTTGTAGGCTTGTAGGAAGTCTGTCGTGCTTCTCAAGTTTATAGCTGTGGGTAGGAGGAAAAGTGTCATCTTATCTCCAGGAACTAAAATACCCCGGTTGTATCACACAGCATCAGCCTCCAGAAGCCATTCCTGCGTGGGGGTACCCAAATAGTATTGCCCTCTTGTGAAGGAGAGCTTTGAAGCTTTGTGACCACTGGCGTTTGTGCCAAGCCAGGGTTATTTCCAGGCTGCTCTCGCCAGCAGCTCCTGGCAGTTTTTCAGCTCTCGGGGAACTGTCAGATCCTCGGGATTTGAGTGGGGTCGAAGGGGTTTTTTACCCGGAGGCATCGTGTCGTGACCTCTGCTAGAGGCGCAGCAGGGCAGTGTGGTTCAGGGTGCCTTCAGAATACAAAAAAAAGCAGTAAATGAGAGGTGGAAGCAGAGTCTGGCCACAAAGGAGGGCAGAAACACTGTCCAGGCATGTAGAGATGGTTTTTAGAAAGTCAGAGCTCACCTAGAGTTGGTGCTTGCAAGGGGATGTCAAGATGAGCTGCTGCTTTTGCAGCGTGGCCCTGGCTGAATGGGCCAGGAGTCCTGGAGGTCAGGAGAAGTCATCAGAGATGGAAAAAATACAAATATTTTACCTCTCTTCCCAAAAGACCACAAGGATGATCCCAGGAGCTGCAGGCTGGTCAGTGCCGCTTCGGTCCCGTGGAGCGAGTCCTCTTGGGACACATTTCTGGGCAGGAAAAGGAGGTGATGGGGACCATTCGGCGTGGATGTACCAGGATTTACCAGGGTAAATCCTGCCTGAGCAACTTTAGCACCCTCTGGATTAAAACGATCAGACTTGTGGGTGAGGGGAGAGCAGTGGATGCCATTTACCTCGCCGTCTTTCAGTGCTTTCTCCCGCAGTATCCCCATCTCCGAGCTCGGACATTAAGGTCAGGATGAGTGGACAAATAATGGGTAAAAACTCACCTGGGTGATCTGATCTTAGATGCCGTGATACAAAAGGCGCTGGGTAAGCTGTAGTAGTCTGTGTCATGTTGCCATAAGTTGTGTGCGTGCCGATTTCAAAGCTAGACTAAGCTCAACAAGCAGACAAGTAACCATTTCCAGAATCATCGGGAAGTTTTCTCACTGCCGAGCTGAACCTGAGAACAAGAAGCATGTGTTCTCCCGGCGCCTAGCTGCTTCTGTTGGCAAAACTGTTAGAAAACACGGAACCAAACTAAGAAGTGGGCTGAACTTCCCAGCTTTTACATTTGTAGGAGATTCAGTCAAGGTTTTTTCCCCCAGCAGCAGCAGATTGCATCGAATCCCAGCTAGGTGACTGCCATCTGCTTGCGCGCGGGCTTGGAGAACGCAGGCCAAGCCTCCACGGCACGGGTGGGGAAGGAGTGGAAAGCGTTTTGGAGTGTGCTGTGCCGAAGGGCTCGGGGATTCGTGCTTTGTTTTCTTATTTTGTGTCGGAGTAGAATTGAATTGGGCTTTGGCTGAAGTGTCGAGTGCCACCCGCTTCCAGCACGGCAGCGTAATTTCGAAGAGGAGCTTCCAAAAGCTTGCTCTTCCAAAGAATTTTGACGCCTTCCCCACTCCCCAGTCCAATTCTAAGATGTGTTTTTTTTGACAGCTTTCTGCTCTGTCTGCTGTAACACGCTCAGACATGAATTCTGGAGGCTCAGAGGAATCCCTTAACGTTTCCAGAGGAAAAGGAGAGTAAGGTTTTCCAGCCCGTGGGACTGGCTTAGAAAGCAGAGTGTCTTCTTCTGGAGGAGGAGGTGGGATGGCCTGAGCCAGACAGAAGGGAGACGTCCCAGGGATAATAAGTCACAGGGTGACTTGAGCTTGCCCTGCTGCTGTCAGGGCACGTTGTGGTTGAGCTGCAGAGATGCGTCTTCTTTCTTTAACCATTTGTAGCCTTACATGCTTGAAAAAAGAAAGCAGAAGGAAAAAATACCAGCAGTGCTGCAGCTGAGGCCAGCCAGGAGCTGGGGGCAGCACCGCTGGGACCACATCAGGGCACGGCTTTGTGCCCAGGCTCTCCTCCTGCCCGCTCCCCACATCCCGTCACTGCGAGGCCACCTCTTCTGGGGGCTTCTGGGGACGACGAGGGACAAATTGTCCGGCAGGACCCGCTCCACACAAGCTTCTGAACGTTGCATCTCCATCCTCAGTGCTTCGTGAAGCCGAGGAAGTGACGTGCCCGCAGCCAAGCAGTGAGACCTGCGATGGATAAATGCACACCAGGAAGGAGTGAAGCTCTTCGAGTGCTGAGAGGCCTGGTTATTTCACCTGACTTGGCCGTTTTAGGTGATTTTCACCTGATTTCACACCAAGGGGCTCTGCTGCAGCACGTGGCAGCTGTGTGGGTGAACCAGAGAGCGCTCCAGCGGCGACTGGGCTGGGAGGGAGGGCTGTGTGTCCCTGCAGGGGCAGACACAGCGAGAGGAGGTTTTGGCCGGTTCATTTATCGGGCACTTCCACGCCTGGCGCTTTCACTCGATGCTGCAGGTCCCGCGTGCTGCTCAGGGAGAGGCGGGCGATCCCACTGGATGCAGAAACATCCGAGCAGCTGGGCTCGGCGTTTCCTTCAGTTCTTAACTTGAAACCTTCATCTGGATCGTCGTTCCCATCACAGCTCATTGACACCGCCCTTCCAGGAGGTGTGGGTGTGATTTTTCCTTGCCTTTCCGCTGCCAGCCGGGCTGGAAATGGTAACTGAGAGCCAGACCCTCCGTTTCCTTGCTATTTCTTCTAGCTGTAAGGACGGGAGCGCAGCTGGAAGCGGCAGCCTTTCAGCAAGCCCTGGAGCATCTTCATTACGCTAATTCGCAGCCGTGCCTGGGAGACCTGTTGCAAATAAGTGAACGGAGGATAAGAAAGGCAAGGCTCGTTGCGTCTCGGCCGCTTTGTTCTTCTCCTTTGCTCGTTACAGCCTTGTTGTTAATTATTTAGGCTGTTGTGGGCTGTGCATTACGACATCCTGGCGGGACAGCTCGGGCAGAGGAGGGGTTCCTGCTCGGGAAATGCGCGGCTGAGCGCTTGGATGTGGGACCTTTCGACACAGAAGGCTTGATGAATCGTCGCTGCCAAGCGAGGAGGCATTTCCAGTCGTAATTTGCAAACGAGAAACGGCATCAATTAGGGAAGAGCGACTTCGGGGCACCGGCTCCAGGAATTGGTTACGGGAAGATGGATTCGGTGCGAGGTGGTGAAGGAAGGTTTGTTTTCGCCGCTTTCCTGAAAAGCTCCCTTTAATAAATGCTTCATCTTCGGAGGGCTGTAAGGAATACCACGGGTTGCTTTTTGTCAGCCTCATCCCTGCGGAGGGGTCTGGGATGGTGACACCGAGCTGGTCCCTGGGGAGCGGTGCGGAGACGTCGCTGATGGAGTCAAAACCAGCTCCTTTCTGAGACCTTAGGGTTTACTGCCTTCGCTTCGGGGCTCTTAACATGGAACAGTTTTCCCTTTGTAAAACCCTAAGGCGTCAAAACGTTACCCTGCATTTACCAAGAGCCAAAACCTTGTGGCACTGAGATAATAGGGAGAGAATTCCTGTATTACGGCCATTTCGCAAACTTCTTTTGCTTGGGAGCATCATCAAAAAGTAACCAGCTGCTAAAACGTTGTAACCCAGCCACATTTCTTAAGCAGGTGCCTCGGTTTTGTTAGGAATTTGGGGTTTTGAACTCTCAGCTCTTGACTTACCGAATGCCAACACACGCTGTGCTCGAGAGAAAGGAATGGACGATGATTTCTTGGTTTAATCTAACATTTGGAAAAAAAAACAAACAAGCGGTAACAGCAGAGTTCCTAAATGGTCCATCAGTGAGAAGATGAAGGTCACCGAACTGTGGCTGGATCTCTGCCCCGCCGTGTGTTACGGTTAAATAAACCCCGGACGCGCTGCGGCCGGCGCGTGCACGGATCTCAGCCGTCTTCTGAGGCTTTCGGCAGTGGTAGTCGGCTCCCGTGACGCCTCTCGGGGTTTGTGCGGGTGTGAGGCTGTGTCTGTAGGATTTCCAGGGGTTTAGGGCTGAGCTGGGAGCATGGGGTTGGTGTCTGAGAGCTCTGGGAGCCTCTCTCCTGGGACGTGCCGGCGCTCAGGTTTACCAGCGTGTGCCCTTATTTATTTTTCCTTTCGTTTCTCCGGCTAAGTGAAGCTTGAACACGAGTTTGCCTCCGAGGTGCATTGGTTCCCCTTCTCCTTCCAGCCTAGTACTTAACAGGCTTTAAAAACTGCTGACAGTTGTTTTAAGAGCTGATTTTCAGGTCGGGCCTATTGTAGCTCCGCAGCGGGAGGAAGATATTGTTAGAAACCGCAGAGACGGAAGGCTTGCCGTTGCTCCAGGCAGGAGAAAAGGGTGCTTCACTGCGAGAGAATAATACTTGGCTGCTAAAGTGCTGCTCCTGCCCCTCCTGCCGAGGCACTTGGAGCTTGCTGCGGCAGCCGTTCAGCTCTCAGGCCAGGATGATGTGAGTGGTACGGGTAGCACCTCCACGAAATGGTGGGGTTGAAGCAGGGGCTGAGGTCCAGAAGAGCCGTGCTTGGATGGCCGCTGAGAAACCAAAGCTCCTGGAGGAGAAACAAGTGGCAGAGGTTTTGTGAGGGGCTTGGGAAAAATTGAGGGAGGGCTGTAGATAATAGAATCACAGAATCATTAAGGTTGGAAGAGCCCTCCAAGATCATCTGGTCCTACCACCCCCCTACCACCAGTGTCACCCACTGAACCGTGTCCCCAAGCACCACGTCCAACCTCTCCTTGAACACCCCCAGGGACAGGGACCGTGCTGCAGCAGCGTTTTTGCGGTTCCTTCCTTTCCCACTCTAGGTGTTAAAGCAGGCGGCGTGTGAGCTCCGATTGCTTAGGTGAAGGGGCTTCAAACACTCCCCTAATTAAGCGCATAAAACCTAAAGCTTCCTACGTCTGCGAAGCGTACGGTGCTGCTTGGGGTCAGCGGTTTCCCCGTGTTGCATGTGCTCGGAGGAGCACGAACAGCGGAGGGCAGGTACGTGCTTGAAGTCGCTCCGAGCAGCGAGCAGAAATATTTTCCAGTCCAGCAGCAGCAGCAATTAATGGCGTGCCTGTATGGCAAACGAGTGCTCCTGCTCCTGCTTTGTGGTCCCTCGTCCTGTCCTCGCGGGGTCACCTCAGGCAAAAGCAGCTGATGGATGTGAGCAGCACCGCAGGTACAGCTTTGGAGAAGAGGACACGGTGAGGAATAAGCAGGTCAAACCCATGCTCTTGGAGCCTACTCCTCACCGTACCCTGGGCAGGCTCTGTGCTTGCGTTGTGATGGGGTGTCCCACTGCCCCCCGTGCAGAACCTCAGGGAACGCTCCCATGCCGTGCCTTGGCCCCGTAACGTTTCAGCAAGCGCCCCATTTTCTTGTTTTTCTTTCCTGTGGAATTGGACAGTCCAAACCTCCTGTGAATACATTGCCACACGCTGAATTGCAGAAGAGAGATTCAGCTTTTTTTCCTGAAGGGTCTTAAAATGCTCTGCAGACGCTTTCATGTATCACAACTTAAATGCAGCCGCTTTTTCAGCTTCAATTCAAGACGGAGGGAGAAAATCTTGCCCAGGGAGATCATGCAAGGCAGTCTGCACCTCTACATCGATCTCCGCAGACCGACCTTAGCTGAGGGTTTGCCTTCTGCCCTGCCGGGAGGGCTGCAGGTGGAGGCATCGCCCAGAAGCATGTGGAGCTGTTGCTGCTACAGCCTCCTCCAGGAAGAGGTGGGTGCTCCCTTATCCACTGGCTCCTTGGCAGGAGGGCAGATCACGAGCAGAGAATTTTGTCACATGAACCCAGGAGTGGGCTCCAAGTCCATCTGCTCCCCTTCTGTCCCCAGCCCCGCAGAAAGTGTCTCAAAACTCTGGCTGATGACAGAAGATGGCCTCAAGTTGAAGGGTGACTCCAAATGGTTGTGTCCACGGTCCAGCTACATCACTGGGCTTCAGAGGTATGAGAGAAGGTCTTTTGAAGCATCTGGGTGCCACGCCGTTCTTGTGCTGTGAATTTTGCATCCTTCCTTTCTCCCGAAATGCAAAACCCTCCAAATATTCAGGGTGAAAACCGATAAAATATTCATCTATTCTTAGCCTCATTAAGGCGCTGTAATTGGATGCCGGCGCTTCCACCACTCTACCGGCGCTGTCTCGCTCCTGAGCCGAGATTCATTTCCACGGGCAAGAGGATGCTCGCTCCTCGCGGTAATGGATGTGTGAAGAGTCCCTGCAGCTCGCCTCTCCTGAAAAGCACCAAACTGTCACGGCACTGCCTCGCTTCCACGCTTCCCAGGGATGCCTTTGCTCGCCGATGCTCCTTTTTCTCCTGCCCTGGGCAGGGATTGCTAACCAGACAGCTTCCTGCACATCTTTTGCTTCCCGAAGCGTTCTGTGATTTCTGATTCTAACAGCATCCGTTTGAAGGGTCCTGCTTCTTCTTCCCCTTTTTTTAGGAGGTTTTTGTGCATTTTTTTCCCTTTTGTAACTGAACCTATCTCCAGCTCCGGCTAGGCTCGGAATCTCTTGGTGCTGTTCAGCTGTACGGTGTGAAAGATTTTGTCCTAACGAGCCCTGCCGTGTGATTTTGCACTCCGTGGAAGGCCTTAAGGATAACCCAGAAGGGCAAAAGGGAGCAGTTTGGGGTACCCCAGTATGTTTGAGATAACCTCTAAATTTCCTGATGAATGACGCCAGTTTTCCTGCGGCCTGCACGGAACCAACTCTGCTGGTGGTTACAGAGCTGCCCAGGGAGAAGGACAGTATTGAGGATCTGGAGGATGACACCAGCACCTCTGGAGGAGCTAGCTTGCAAATAATTCACTAATACTCGGCGTGTGTCTAATTTCACTTCTTTCGCAGGCTGCTCTATTTAGGGAAAGCTGCCATTGAGCGATTCCAGTTATATTCACAGCTCCCAGGCGTTGTAAACATTGCCACTCCAAACACGGAGGTATTTGAAAGGTTTCTTCTTCAAGGCACCGTGTGGGAGCTGATTAACATTTAAAGATTTGGGTTCATCCCTTAATTCAAGATTTGGGTCCATCGCTTCTGGGCTAATCCTGTGCACGCGTCAGACTTGCACGCCGTGGGACGGATCCTGATGGAAGGGGTGCTGATTTATCAGCTTAGGCGGGGGCAGATGAGTGCAGAGATGGTGCTGAAATGCCACAGACCCTGACCTCGTGGCCCTCGTTGAGCATTTTTAGGACTGTTGGATGCATTCCCGTTACCAGTTTATTTAAGACATTGAATAACTATCATTTTCTCTTGCAGACAGGTGGTTGCAAATGGGCAGCGGTGAAATGCTGAAAGTAATCAGAGGTCAGCCAGCTGAGGCTTATTCCTTGCAGAGCCGTGTTGGGGTTGCAGAGCGCTTTCTTAAAGCGTATTTACGGCCTAATCTGCAGAGATGAATGTAAGGGAGCCTTTGAAGGAATTAGTGAAATTCGGTGGAGGCTACTTTACATTCGGGGAATGAGAGCTGCTGAAGGACCCAACGCTGCCTCAACTTGTAAGGGCAATCCCAGCAACGTCCGTCTGAAAAAAAATAATATTAAAAAACTGCTTTTCCCCCTGCAGACCTGGCCTGCGACTTCACTTGATGAAATGAAGCTCTCCTGAGATTCCGCTTTTGGAGCCAGGGCGTTAAGTCATTATTGCACATACCCATCAACACCGTGCCACCCAACAAGGAGGGCTGCTCGAGCACATGCTGAAATGGTTTGCTGGCTTCTTTGGTCCTCCGTGGGGGCAAGGGAGGTGAATTCTGCCGTCTTAGTTTAAAGACAAATTGCTTTTTTTTCAAGGAAAGGTGTAACTAGAAACACAGGAGGAGATTTTGAGTGCTTGGAGGGCGCTGTCCTGGCTGTTTGTTGTCTGCGTGGGGGAGTTCTGCCTGGTAGCATCTCTTCACCACAAGCACCGAAGGGTCACTTCTGCTCTAGCGGAGCGGAGCTCAGTGTCAACACTCCTCGTTTTTGGTAGGAAAACCCGTATGTCACAGTCTCGTGTGAACAAATGTGGTGTCTGGGCTGGATGGACAAAGTTTCATGGGTAGTAATGAGTGTGCTTAGAATAAGGATCCAAATCAAAAGGGGAATTGACAGGAGCTGGAGAAACCAAGTCTGTGCCATTAGGTTTTGTGGGTCTGTGCTTTCATGCCCACCCTTTTTCATTCTTCTCCCAATGAATGCCATAAAACTTATTCTTGTAGGGTGCTGAGAGTTGTTTCAACATAGGGACGCCGTCCTGATGCCATTTGGGGCGGCAGTGTGCATCTGTACGGTCACCCCCAGATGACAGCGTGGTGATTATGCTGCTACAGCCAGGTAGGGAGGATTTCACTTAGGTTTTCTTCAAAACCATACAAGTGATGCTGCCAGAGCAAACCCAGACGCTCTTCTGTTGCCACTGGTTATCCTCACGTTCCTTGTCCTTGGCAGCAAGGCAGTGCCTGTCAACCAGAGAAAGATGGTTTGTGCAGAACCCAGGGGTTCAGCGACCAGCAATATCTGAAAGGTTTCTTTGTTCCTTTCAGGTTGCTTTTGTGTATCCAGAGAACCAGACTTGAGGCATGGCTTGGGTTTAGAAGCTCCAACAGGTAGTAGGGTTGGACCAGTTGACCTCCAGAGGTCCCTTCCAACCTCAACCATTCTGTAATTCTCTGAAGATGCTGGGATGCTGGATATCCCTCACATTCCCAGGTATTCCACTGGTTTCCCCACATCTTTCCACAAATGTTTAAGACCCTCTGCTGAATCACCCTCTGGAAGATGCTGTAACATTAACGGTAGCACCGAGCAGCTAATTTTATCCTCTGTAATGTAATCAGGAGTTTCAAAGGGCTCTCTTCTGACCTCACCAGCTGAGGGGTTGTAGTGGAGATGAATCGCTCTGCCCGCTTTCCCTGACACGCTTTGTTTCTAACCCAGATTTATCAGCAAACTTTCCCAGCCTTTCATTAAAAGCGGCAGAGCCTGGGCTTGTGATACTCCGGTTAAGTCCACCTGCATTAACGTCTTACCCGATGTCTCATGCAACATTTTGCGCTACCCCGAAGAAACCAGGAGAATAACCTCCCTCTCATGTGACTGCTCACGGCGTGAGAAGAAAGCAGAGTACGGATTGAGCTTAAAATCTGGCTTTTCAAGCAGCAATCCGGGCTGATGGAATTGGTCTGTTACTGTTCCCTGAGGCATACTGTAGCCTCGTAAAGGAAGCCCTGGACGTAAAGAAGTGCGTTAAGCAACTTATCTGGAAGTCTGAGCCTTCACCTTTCCCCCCTTCGGTCTCCGTTCCTCCCACCCGCCTGCCCCTGTAACGATTTGGAGGGTTTCGTATGGATTTTCGCGTGGCCGCCTTGGAGATCCGTTCGGCCAACTTCCCCCTGGACTATCTACAAACACTAAAAGATGTTTGAAATTACTCAACCTCAACGGTGCTTGAAATTGAGCCACGTTCCCTTGTGTCAACAAGAGCGTTTCGAGTGGTGATTGTAAAGGCCAGGATAAAGATTTCCACCCCGGTGCTGCCCACAAAGCTGCCGTATTAAGCGATGTTCCCCTGCCTGCTAGCTTGGACGTGTTCCTCTGGGTCTTATGTGTTGGTCTTCCTTCCCCTCTTCTGTTAGGGTGCTGCAAGCAGTGAAGGGCTGCAAGGCCTCCAGCAGAAGCTGCCACCTCTCCTTCACCGTTGGGCCACACATGAACCACGAGGAGGAGGAGTGGCGAGGTGTAATTGGACTTGTTTTGGTCTCAGAACGTATCTGCTGAGTGATTCTGCTGACCTGTAGGCTGGTAGGTGTCTGGGCTATGAGGACGGTCCAATTTTCACTCTTTCTTTTGGAAATGATATATTTCAGTGGGTGCAATGCAATCTCTGCGTCTCTCCTGGCTCAGGAGTTCTTCCTGCAGCCACTTGGATAGTTTTCAGTAAATATCTGGGAACACGACAGCGTCTTCTGATAAATAAAGGCATCTTTTGAGTGAAAGCTGAGAAATTAATTTATTTTTTAGTTGACTTGTTTCGCTTTCAGTGAGTGGAAAGCCCTTCTGGTGCTCAGCCAGATGATGAAGAAATCCCACCTTACACCAAAAGCAGCACAAGCGTGCAGCACGTTGAGGTCAAAATTAGCCAAATATTTGAAGGGCCAGCGATTTCGTGGTGAAGACATGCGGTATCAGTGGGCTGAGGATTTTGGAGGAGAGGTGTTGGTAAAGGCCTGTTCTGTTGTCTTCCAGCTCAGGTGTCTCACAAGCAGCACAGTGAGTGCCAGACCTAATGAAGCCTGCCCTCCCGAGGGCATGTGCCTCACGGTCGGCTGCTCTGGCTCCCAGGAGGGGATTGTGAAAGCTTTTCCTGCCTTTTGTAGGGTTTTCTTCTGGGCCCAAGAAGGGAGAGGTTCATGCTGTGGTCTCCCCAAGGATGCGAGCGGGGCAGGATCCATCAACCAACCCCTTTTGGCATTAGTGGTGTCTTTTGTGGGCTCAAACTGATTTTTAGCCTGTACCTCCAGTGGGAACTCTCTCTTTTCTCTTTATTTTATATAACTCCCTCTTATTTTATATAACCTTCAGATATCTTACTCTAAATACCTAACAGAGACACATCCTTCATATCTCTAAACCACAAATGATCTTTAAGATTGCCCCTGCTGTGTCCTGCCTGGGGCAAACATACAGTATGGTCAGATAAGCAACCTAGGAGGTTAAAACAACTTGTGGGACAACCAAAGCTTACACACACCAGCTTGTTCTTCCACTGCATGGCTAACTCCAAGAAGAAGAGTAACAAATGCACCCATTAGGGGAAAAAGGATAGCTGATGAAATGCAGTTAAAATAGGAGTTGCAGTGTTGGGTTAAACTTTATGTGAATAGTTATATGATAGGATAGATATATAGATAAATTAATCATAGGCAGAGAGACCTATAGATAAATATATACCTAAATGTAGGTCTATTTATAAAAATAGATAAATAATAGGCTTTCAAAAAGGATACCCATGTAGCAACCTTGGAAGTCATCATCTTGCCCCTCCTTGAACAAGGGGAAAGACAACTCTGCAGGTGACAGTTGTGGGGGGTGGCACTGCTGATTCGGCAGCCCTCCAGGAAGAGAGAGCTGCTAATGGTAAGCGTTATTCGTTGGGAGAGCGTTTGGTCTTCCTCTTAGGGCTTCAGCTCCTCGAGGGGTCACTTGAGAAAGAAGATCTCACTTTGTGCTCAAGGAATTGATACACGTGCTTCTGACTCTAGTTGCGAAACAACAGCTGGAAAGTACGAGTCCAGAGTGCTGAAAATCGAGAAGTAAAACTGCCCGCCGATGTCTGCTTGTGGTATTTCTGAATCCTGAGGTTAAAGCATTTTGTAGCACTCTCAGTCCAGCTGCAGGAAGGCTGTGGGTCTGGAGGAGCGGAGCGTGCTCGAGGGTTGGAGCTGACCCCTTGTCCCGCGGGTGGGTGCGGAGGACACCGACCAGCTGGAGCAGGGCAGTCACTGTTATCGGCGTCTGACGTGCCTTGGAAATTGTGGAGGTAAGAGAAGAGACACGCTCGTGAGCATTAGTGTCTCCAATGCAGAGATCTTGGAGAAACTTCCAAAGGCAAGTTTGAAAAGTCACCAGAAGTTATTAGAATCACAGAATCATTAAGGCTGGAAAAGCCCTCCAAGCTCATCTGGTCCAACCATCCCCCTACCACCAGTGTCACCCACTGAACCACGTCCCTAAGCACCACGTCCGGCCTTTCCTTGAACACCCCAAGCTGACATCCTCTCTTACATGCCCCAAGAGCGGTGCGGGCAGTCCTAACCTCGGGGCTGCCAAAGAGCTTGGGAGCAGGCAGCAGCTGAGCCGCCGCGCTTACTGCTTCAGCCTGCGCTCGTGGCAGTCATCTGAAGTATTCATTAAGTTGGGGACCGATTTGCATATTATTAGCATTATTACGTGGGAATAAAAGTGCTGCCGGTTCTTCCCCTCCTTCCGCGTCTCTTTCATCACCCGCCTTTATGAGCGCTCCGAATCCCGTTTGTTGGGCGACAAACCGGGCTGATAAATCCCGATAAATCTTGAATGGCTGGCAGACGCCTTGCACATTACCGAATTTGGCGAATTATGCCATAAAGGCATAATTAAAATTAAACCCGGAGCCTCGCGTGGAACTTTATAAAACTCCGCTCATGACGAATTGCAGGGAAATGCACGTGGCTATTAGAATTTAAGCCGAATTATTTGGATTTATCTGTAATCAATATTTAACACGCTACCTACAAGTTCCTGCGTACCCACAGCAAAGCTGCTGTTGTGGCTTTGCAGGAGAGCACAGAAAGTGTGTGTGTAGAGGAAGATGTTTGTTCTCATTGTGCTTCCCATTTTAATACTTGATTACCGAAAAGAAAACTCCCCCCAGCACGATCCAAAAATTGCTCCAGCCAAGGGAAGCCCCTGCTAGGAGCCTGCTTTCCCCAACCCTTTTCCCACTTGATAACCTTCGAATATTGTGGTTTACTGGAGGAGAAGCGTCGTCGTAGGAAATAACTCACTCTAACGGAGCGCCACTCGGTTGTTCGCTCCTCGCATTGTCATGAAAATCATTCTGAAAATCTTTTCCGTGTGTTTCGGCAGCCCCGGTTCCTGCGTGAAGACAGCTGTCCAAACTGCTGTCAGTCTCACGGAGGTTTCTCTTTGAAATATGCTAAGAACTTACTTTCTATGCGCCGAGATTGGCTCTAGAGGTATTTCTAAGTGCCTTGGAAGGAGAAGAAGTGTTTTTAAGGCAAGCAGACCGCCGCCCCCCCACTTAATTTCTAAAGGTTTGTCTTTCTTAAGTACCAAACTGAATAGAAGGGATTTCATTCCCCTAAATCCCCGATTCTCGAGAAGCAGCTTGAGATCTCGGTAAGAGAATTAACACATGGGTTAAATTCACAATAAGAAGCAGGACTTGGAAAATGCCTATTCAGATGCCGCTAAGGAAATAATAGGATTAGTTCTTGTCGTGTCGGCGCCGATTCAATAACGATGGCTTCTCTTGGAGGCAATTTGTTTGAAGGTGTAAGCTGGTAGTTCCGCACACATGTGTACAGGTAATTCGGGATGACAAATAAACCACTGATAATTCCCCCCGATGCTGTTGTTTGAGACCGGGACGATCTTAATTGCAGCTGTGTGAGTGGGAAAACGCCTTTATCCAACGTCACGACTTTTCCATTTCCATTATAAAGGTATTTCCGTTTGTTTTCATCATCTGTTAGAAACACGATCCAAGTTTTTAAGCACTGTTTCCATTATTTGCTTAGGATGGCCCCTTTTTTTCCCCAATGTATTTCTTATAACGTCTATACATCACATACATTCTTTCAGATATAACATCTTTGTGTTTGTTTTTTTTCACACCGCACGTTAATCCTGAATCCTGAATCAAAGCATTATTTTCAGTTTGTTGTGTCTGCCATCTCATAATCATTCATGTGTATCTCTATTTTTAGCCTAAGCAAAAGACGTGAAGTGTTCAGGCTGAACTGGCGCTGTTTTGACATCATCTGATTTCATCAGAGAAGGTGCTGTAGGATCATCCTCTGAAAGACAACAGAATGGTAATGAGAAACAGCAAGGCTCCTGTCGTGCTGCTCCTCTTGTTTCTTTGTCTTCAGACACATCCACTGCTTCTTTACAGAGCTCCTCTTTGCTTTTCTATGGGGTTTTACTGAGCACGGGGTGTCCTGTAAATCCCCCAAAAAGCAAGAAGAGAAGTTCTTGGGGTAGATCACCCAACGAAGCCTAAACACAGAAAAACCCGCATGGCTAAGAGCAATGTCGTGCATGGAGAATAATTCCCAACTGTAGCAGGAAAAACAACAGTAGACACCGTAGACATGCGCTTAGGTCAACGCTCACTTTGGAACTGAGTTTGAGAATATACCTAAATATTTCTTGAAGCTGGAACTTAACGGAGCAAAAATAAAACAGCAGAAACTCTTCGGTGCGTTTTCGCACAAGATATATTTAGGGTGTGCGTGCGAAGCTTTTGGGAGAGCTTTCTTCACCTCTTGAAGTGACAGACGCGTGCAGCTAGTGGCGTCTCGTGCGAGTTGCGGCTGGGCTCAGCGCTCCTGTCTGAGAGCTCCAGGGGCACACGGGCTAGGATAATATTGCTGGAAACTCGCTGGAGCTCTTTAGTCAAGCTGAATAATCTCGTGATTCCAGAAGATAGCGATATATCACCTTAGTTAATTTACAGTTCAGGATTTAAAAAAAAAGTCCTGTGAAAAAGAATCAATTTAGGAGAGCCACACTGAATGCATACAAATGCACGCAGATGAGAAGATTACGGTCTTGCCAGAAAATCTGGTGCGATGAGAAGATTATTTTCGTGCCAGAAAACTCTTTCTGTCCTTCTGGTGGCAGGTATTTTCCCATTCTTGTGCTTCTCCTGGCATGGAATGCCTCGTTCTGCTCTCTTCTGTAGCTGTTCCTTCCCTGCCCGCTAACGGGAGGTGCTTTCTTCTAACAAAAAGTCCTTCCCCGTTTAATAAGGATGTGTATCTTTAAATGTGTCCATTTAAATGACTAATTAACAGAGCAAGGATATCTGCATGATACAATGTATCCGCTTATGTGTAATCGGTATTTGATGGGATCTAGCCTTTATGTACTTCATTTTTTGGTCCTTTTATCTAGCAGGATATTTTTAGATAAGAGCGTAAGAGTTGATTTACACTTGAAAGTAGACCATTGCCTTTGAATACTGCTTTTATTGGTGAGCGGTAGCCTTTTACCAGCTCAGCTAACAGCACGTTTACTCCGTGGAAGGAAGCCCCAAAGCAGATATCCCCATTCCTGTCCCAGCGTGAGGTGTAGTTACACCGATCTGTTTGCTCCTACGTGTACAATGTCTTTTTTTTTTAAGGACTTTTGCCTAGTTTACCCCGCTGGGTTTTTCTGCAGCCTGGTGAATAAGCCGTGGCATCCCACTGAGAGCTGCAAAACTGCCCCAGCCTCAGCAGGACGGTGTTGGCCGTGCAGCTGGGAAGCTGGGGTGCAGATTCCCCTGCAACACCTTTTCTTTGGCCACTTACCCATCGGTGGCCTCTCTCTCTGTGCCTTCCGGGTCTTCTCGATTAAATCCCTTATTTTGTAGACAGAGGAGGGGTCTGCCGCTGGGATCCCACACCCGGTGGGGTATGGATTCCCCAAGGGGCCACCAACCAAACCCCAAAGGCAAGGCGGTGCTGGGTGCAAATCCGGCTTCCTGCCCCTGACAGCTGTGCTCCTTGCTGACCGATCCCAAACTCACCCCTTCTTGGTTGTTTTCCACTCAAAATTAGTGCATCTCCATACGAAGCTAAACCCTTGCAAGTATTGTTAGGGTGAAAAGAATTCCCCTAGTTTCATTTTATTGAGAAAATAGTATATTCCTACTGTTCTTCTGATTCTTTTTTCTCCAGTAAATGAGAACATAGGAGTACACCAAGCAGGGAAAAATCCTATTGAACTTAGAAACAAGATTTTGTCGAGAAGTTCAGTAGGTCTGAAACATTATTTTAATTTTTATTTCACCATCTAAGATTTAATTTATTGGCAGTGGGTTAATTAACGCTTGGGCATTATCATTTATTTAAGTCCTTTATTTTCTTTTTTAGGTCTGAAAGGTTTTTATGGGTGGTGAGATGCTCCAGTACTTGGATGAATGTGTTTTACTGAATGCTGGGAAGGAGGGGGGTGGGTTTTGCTTGCTTGTCTTCAGCTGATGTCGTTGTACCTCGGCGCAGCAGTCCCAGGTGAGGCATATCTACGTGCATAAACACGACAACACCGTGTGTAGAGCAAACGAAGCCATCCCTGGGCAGAAAAAGTCCCCGAGGAGCTGGTGAACACTAACGGGAAGGGGGAAGCTCCTTGGCTGAGGAGCTGCTGAGAGGGAACAGGCATACATTGAAATTTATATTTATTTTTATGTATTTTAATTTACTTATGTATGTTTAATTTATACATATACACACATATGTATTTAAAACCGTCCTGGGACTTGGTGGACTGAGATCAGACGTGATGGGATTCGGATGACGAAACCCTGCCCGTAACCAAGCAGACAGACCTGCCTAACGATGCTTCGACTTCGCTGCAGACCTGCCGTCTGTCCCCAGCCGTAGATTTCCTTCGTAAAAGCCTGTTAAAATAGCTCTGCTCTCTGGGATATTTAACTCGCTGTGTTTTCACTTAGCCACGCTGAACCTCATGGAACAGAGTGTTGCGGCTTCCAGCCCGGCGTGCATCTAGAGTTCAGAAATCTCCGCAGAAGATTAAGCAAGTTAGAGGGAGAAATTAACTCCTGATCCCTTTCTGCCAGCATAGGATTATCCCCCAGCACACTGGTTTTGAAGTTGATGTCTAATCCAGTTTTACACGTCCCTGGGGACTGGGCTCCTTGCGATTTCTGCGGAGCAGTTGTGGCGCAGCCTCTGATTTGGAGGGACTTACTCGGCACCGAGATTTCAATTTGCATTTCCATTACTGCAGCCCATTTCATCCTGTGCCATATACATAATGTTGCTTCTTCGTGGTATGCGGCTTTCAGAGGCATATGGATCATTATCGTGCTCGTGCTATTTTATACGCTCGCTACGCTCTCAGCTCGGCTACGCAGATTTGAACCCCGGCCTTGCAAACAGCTGCGCGGGACTCGTGTGCAGGTCTTCGAACTGTTGGACGTATTGATGCACAAAAGGGCTTGTGTCCGCTGCAAATCATAGTATGTAAGGACAGGGGGCATGAAACAGGGTGAAAAGAGCCACGTGTAGAGAAATACTCAAGGCCAAGAGGAGGCTCCTGTTGCTGCTTTCCAGCATGGTGAAAGGCTCAGTGCTCAGTTTGGAGCTTTTCAGTGCACTGCATTTTATACACGATTAATTTGTAAAAGCATATTTTATCTTTTCTTGAATAAATGTGTGTTTTCAGGCTTAAAACTACTTGTCTGTGATCCTTTGAAGTGCCTTTCTAGGAGCATTGAACGTCGGAGCACGCTCAGCACGTTTGCTCCTTACGCGCGCCGGGCGTCGCGGTAGCAGACCAGCGGAACATTTAAGCACGTGGTTTATTTTAAGTAGGCAGGGGACGCGTTTAGAAATGACAGCATGTTTTGCCAGCCTGACAAAAGCTTGTTCAGCCCCGTGTTAGGTTAGCACCCAGATCTATCCCAGCGACATTTCGGGAGCTGCTTTCAGGAGGAGGAAGTACTGCATAGGTCAGGAATGCGATCTGTGCACCAAAACAAATGCATTTGCCGGGTCAAGAGTTAAAATTCCAAGTTTTAAAGGTGTCTGTACTGCAGAGGTAAGCCTGACAGACCCCAGAATTGAGCCCTCATCTCTGTCCCTGCCCTGTGCCTTCAGTCTTGACTCACACCTTGCAGAATTTCTTCATTTTTCTTCATGTGGCTTTTAGCAGACCGTCGCGTGCTCCTGCCACCACGGGGATACCTTGTATCAATATATATATATATTTATAAGATTTTTTAAAGTAAATCAGTGCTGGAAAGTTGCAAGGCTGTCAGAGGGACTTCTCCCCCCTCCCCTGGAGGTGGCATTTCTCGAGGATCGTGGCGGATGCTGCTTTAGCACGGTGCCTCCTGCGCATCCCTGGTGAGAGTCGGGTCTGAGTCCCGCAGAAGTTCTTCCCCTGATCTATCAGCTGGCCCAGTTTGTTTAAAGTGTTTGGCTTCTTTTTTTTTTTTTTTTTTGGTTTTGTTCTCATCGCTATAGTAAAAATTATTTTTACGACCCTTTGGGCATTACCTGCTTTTATCATCTTTCTATAATTAAATTTACAAATCCGCTTTTGAGCTGATGGTGTGTAAAACCTTGCAAACTGGATCCTTTGTGCGTTAACCTATATTTGTGTTCCTTTTATTCCTTGTGGCAGTAATTATCCTGGCTCGAGGCCTAGGATTAATCCATAAGATGCTGAACATGCTTGAATTTCCCCCCCTTTTCTGTGGCAAACTCTCCAGTCTTATCTAGAGCAGGGCGGCTAGTTGGATGCCTCTCCGTGTCTTGCAGGTGAACACGCTGTTGCTGCTCAGCACCTTTACTTCTCCAAATCCTTTTGGGTTTGCAGGATGTCAACTGGGTTTGTTCCCATAATGAAACCTCCTGAACCTTGGCTTCTGCAAAACCAAAGAGTACTGTTTCTGGCATCTTCCTGAGCACATCAGAAATGTTGACTTTTTCCCCCCCAGGATGATGTTGAGCAGAAATTAGTCATAGAAGGATGGGAGTTCTGCGTTCATCCTAAGCCGTGCATTCCTGTGTGATGCCAAGGGCATCCAGCAGGCACAGAGAACAGCTCTTGGGGTTTTGCTTTTTCCAGCAGCGACCTGAGTGGTTCCCCGGCCTGGTTCAAGAGTTGGCCTGCTCCAGGGAGTGCTCCCAGCAGGCGTTTTAGGTGTAACCTCTTCTTTTTGGAGCAAAAGCATTCAGCTGTAGGATGTAGCTCTACCTGCTGGCACCGCGATGAGAACATGGGTGCTGGTCATGTCTCTCCTGCAATATCTACGTGGGCTCACTGGGTCTTGGACCAAGCTCTGGCAGGATCACCGTGAAGCTTTTTTAACACTACACCCTTCATTCCCTCTGTGGGTTAGCTAGCAAAGAGGAGGCACGGTGAAAAACTCGGGGCTGTTTCTGTGCTGCTGGTGGAGCGTCATCATCATCATCCTCATCCTCATTGATTTGCAGCATGCCCGAGCCAAATTCGAGCATGGAGCCGCCTAGGTCTGAATTTAGCCATGCTGGCTGCTTTCCCTAGGAGGAGGGATCAAGGGGATGAATTTGATTGCCTCGGAAAATGAGTGTTGATTTCGGTGAAGAATATTTTATTAGAGTGTTTGCATTGGCATTCTCTTCATAGGATAATGGCTAAGAGTTCCCAGTGTTTCCTGTGCTTGTGCCTATTTGATGATTTAATCTATTCCTTCTCAATACTGGATTGGAAAAAAAACCACCAACAAGGCTGGCTGCCTGCTCTTAATACCCCACCATAAAATAAAACAAAATCACTAATCCCGGAGGTTGCCACTGAAAAGAAAAAGAAATCAGAATGGGAAGTATTCAAACTAAATGATACGCTCCAGAATGGATATAATAACATGCTCATCCGTCTTGTTTTCTTCAACTGGAGGAGCCAGAGAGGCAGTGGTGCCTTTGAAAATCGGGATGCTGTTATCTCCATCCCTGAGCGTGGATTTAGGGAGCTGGCTTTAGGCTCAGCAGCTGGAAGCTGGCTGCTGCTGGCGGGTGCTCGGTCTTCCCTCAGCACACGTGGGGCATGGGGCAGCCCGTGGTCACCTGCCTGGGAAAGAAAAGTTGGAACATTTTGCCTGCGTGCGCTCCTTTTTGCTCCTGCCTTGATTTTTGGGGTACGTGTATAATGTGTAATACACGTCTTTGGCATTTGCTTGACCAAGTGCAGAAGCGATGCGGTGTCATCCGATGTGTGCCGTACCATTATTCCCCCACGTGAGCCCTGTGAATAACCAGTTAGGGTCCTGGGGGATGCGTCCACAGCTCCCACCCCTGCAGCAGCTCCTCCTGCCTCCCTGGCATATGCAAAAGGGAGCAGGGAAACCCATTCTGCGAGCCACGTGCCCCCTGTCCCGTGGAGACCCGCAGGGCTCGAAGCACCGCGAGCAGCAGCCTCGCCGGCTGTACATCTCAACCTGCTTGTCTTTACGGCCCGGAGCCTGAAGATTTCCCTCTTCTCCCTCCTCCGGCGTCACTTCAGGGCTGGGAAATTTTGCATCAGCAGGAAATGTCTTCGGATGGCTCCGGTGAGCGAGGCCGTAATGAAAAGGGCTGCGTGGAGCTGAGGGTGGCAGGCGCCGCTCGTAAATTCAGCGCCGTGCCCGCTAAACCAGGCTGCCACGGCGGGCACCAGGGGAACGAGGGTAATCACGTAAAGGCACTCCAGGCACGCAAGTTTGCCCAGTTAAAATAATAACGAGATGCTGAAGCTAACGAGACCAAGGCTGGGCTTTATGGGGGCCGGGGCGTGCGTCCAGGTCTGCTTGCAGAGCTCCTGCTCGAGGCCGTGGCTCCTGCATCCAACAAGGTGGGACCGGGAGGAGAAACAGGAGGAGAAGCAGGACGGGGGCTAAGCATCCCTTAAAGGTTACCGTGCGTTTTGCGTAAGACCCGAGCCTTGATTTAGGGTGTTCCCGAGCCAGCAGGGAATCCTGTCGGTGCTCTCCAGCGGCGTTTCCAGCCAGGCTTTGTTCCCTCCGAGCATCTCCCCCCCGAGAGAAGCGGCGTGGTTGAGAGCCACACGTGGGGGAAGCCGGGTGACCGATGGCTACCGCAGAAGGGCTCCTTCGTGGCACTGCGTTTACCAAAGCTGCCTGGAGGAGGGCTTTTAAACAGCAGTGGCTTGAACCAGGCTCTTGACATAATTTCCTTCCGTCTGCAGCCTAAATGCCAGCCTCTTCTCGGGTATTTAGAGGAGCTGGTATCTCTTCTCTGAGCTGAACGGCTCTCGTGGACAGTCGCATGCTTTTAAGGTGCTGTTGTTCCCCTCGGAAGCTCCTGTGCTGTTCAGTGCAAGCAAGGCTCCAGCGTGTGGCAGCCCCTATAGGAGAAACACCAAATTTTAGCAGCACGTGGAGGTACTGGGGTTTGGGCCGGCTCTGCTGATGAAATAAGGACACACGCAGCGGGACGGGGATGCTGTGAGATCGTGGCGCTGAGCTCGAGTCTCTTTCCCCGCCGATCCTGCTGAAAGCCAGGAGCCACTCACCAGGATGGTGCTCAGCTCCTTGCTGCTGGGCCCGCGCGTGATGGATGTGGTCAGGATTAGTCCGTGTGCTGCCAGGTGAACCACGTTCAAGGTAACCTGAAGCTGGATTTGTATTTTTTGGAGCCTCAAGGGAGGTCCCGTGGGCTTGGCCGATGCTGTCAGGGGTGCAGGGTGCGGATGCTTTTGGGACAGATTGTGAGGTGGGTTTTAGGGTTGAAATTTCCCCTTTTACACCCCAGAGGGACAGGCTGTTTTCCCCCAGTTCCTCTGCAAGCCTCAGCCCTGCCAGCGAAGATGGTTTAAGAACGCCTTCACTTAGGAGTAAAGAGAGTCTTTGTGTGGAGAAGCACTTGAGTTAACAGCACCGAGAGCTCCAGGTAAGTTTGCAGCAAAAACTTGCGCTCCAGAAAGGCGGCGGGGCGCCTTTTGCAGCCACACCAGCCTCCTCCTGCCTAATCCTTAGTGGTGTGGGGTAATGGGGTCAAGGCACGAGCAGGTTTCGTGGCTGGACAAGTGAGTTTTGAAGTGAGTTACGAAACCTTTCGACAGTCCTGTCGTGTGATTCCAGGGCCACAAAAAAAAAAAAAAAAGCGCTTTTTATTTTCGAGAGGAAAAGCTGCAACCTGGGGAGAAGTCCCCAGGAGGAAAGTTGAACATCTTCAAAGCGTTCTGCAGCGCTTTTCCTCGGTGTGTGGGCAGGAAGATTTCTCTCCCCTCAAAACCAGGCTCTTCTCTGCACGGTCTCTTGGGGCTTTGAGGTAGCCTTCAGACCTCTGGTGCCTTCTGAGGGTGCTGTGAAATTCTCTGGACCACGGAAGCCACCCGTGCTGTGATCCAGCTTGGCACAGGAGCAGCTGCCTGCTTCGTGTTGCTTCCTTACCCATGCGCTAGCTGCGGGCTCCCTGTTGCTCAGGGATCCCAAACGTGCCATGTTCATAGTCCTGGCTGTGCCTGAGAGCCACAAAGGAGTAGAGCAGCTTGGGGAGCTGCTTGGCTCCCATTTGAATACCTCCTGGGGCGTTTGCCACAGCTTGGGGACTTCAGAGCTTGGGGCAAAGAGCCAGTCCTCACTGCCTTTCCGTGCGCTGACTGTCCAGATAAAGAAAGGACTTCCAAAGGATTTCCAAGCAAATCTAAGGCGAAACTCTCAAGGGCTTGTGGCATCTAAGAGAACTCACCAGCCCGGGGCAGAATGACGGAGAATTTCCCAGTGTCATCTTCTTGTGCAGCTGCTTCGATGAGACAACGTGGGATCAGGAACCGGTGGAAAAACCAGCGTGGGCTCTCGCTGCCAGGAGAAGAGCCCTGACAGCTCTCCAGTTGGTATGACAAGCCCAACACCGCTGAGAAACCTCGACCACTTCTCGTCTGCCCAGCAGGACAGGCTGCAGCAGCCGGGCAGCTCGGCGGGATGCTGGATGACATTAGGAGCTATCAGACTTCAGCTGAGCTTATGGGAGAGGCTGTGCCCCTCTACGAGCTTGCAGTTGAATGGGAGAGCTGAGGCGACTTCAGATTTTGCCAGCAGCCTGGTGTTTGCACATTTTTATCTTCGGAGACATGGAGATTTTCACCAGTGCTGCCCCAGAAACACGCTCCATCGCAGCGCAGTTGGGAGCATCGACACGAGCACCCACACGTGGACCCGGTCCGCTGCAGCTGGAGCAAGCTGAGCTGTCACTGAGCTGCCGGGCGGATTTCGGTCCCCGTGGGTCCCTCCAGTCCCAGGGCTTTCTGATGCTGAGGCCACGAGGGAGGATATCACTACCTAATGCAATTTGAGACCCATCACTGAACGATGAACCCCGCGGGAATTCAGCACCAACGTGTTCCCACCTTTGCCGAGCCCGCTGCTTTGGCTGCAGGAAGAACTGCTGGGCTCGGGGGCTTGGTGCCACCTTCTCGCACCAAAACGTCCCTTTGCGGTGAGGAAACCCCACCAGTGGCTGCCCTCGCAAGCAGCACGTCGTCGTTTGCCCTGCTGCAAGCCCAGATCGTGCCACGAGCCCGAATGAGGCGGTTCCGCGGCAGGCAAGTGGGGAAACCTCCTGAAGGCCTTGCGGTGGTTGCACCCTTGAGGAAGCCCCGTCAAGAATTAAGGGACATGAGAGTGCAAAACGAGGAGGGTCCCATGAGAACCACGCACAGCCCCAAACCCATGCCTGGAGCAGACCCCCTGGGGCCTCGCAGTGAGGGTGGGATGGGAGGAAGGCAAGCCCCGAGTGGGAGTCTGTTTTCCTTCCAACTGGGAATTCAAAAGGCCCAGCCTCCGCTTCTCTGCGCCAGGAATTGTTGCTGCTACAAGGGCAACTTGGCATTTTTTTTTTTTTAAATATTAATTTTCTGTTTAATGGCATCGCTTACGAAGCTCAGGAACAGCGTGGGGTTATTGACGTCTGTGTGCAAGAAGCCAGGCTGGGCGTCGTGCTTTCCCCTGCAGGAGCATTGTGCTGGGAGAGTCGGGGTTTCCTGGTACATCCTCAGAGGATAAATACTTCACTGGGGCCGAGGACATGCCCAGCAACCTCCTGGTGACATTGTCACCTGAGTTTAGGAAGTTAATCGCGTAACCCACCTTGCCCTGCTCCCAAATCCCCCATCTCCATAGAGCTGTACCTACAAGGTGCCACATGTGGAGGACGTGGCATGGAGGAGGCCAGAGCATCATCCCGAGGTCTCCTAGCTCATCGTGGTGGCATTTACAACACTAGTGCAGATGAATTTCAACGACTCAAAAAATAAGATCTGCACGAGAAGTCTTGCGGCAAGTCTTGGGGCCAGGTCGGCGAGGAAGTGATCGGCTCACGAGCTTAATCAAAGAGAGAACCCTAATAAGTCGTCGCGTCTTCTGGCTGCTAATAGCAATGCAGCCACAAACGAGGACACGCATCGCACATTTTAAACCTTCTGTACAAGGATTCCTGCAATGAGGATAATAACGGCACAAGCAGAACGAAATACGAGGAGGTGCTCAGAGGCGAATGAACTCCCACGGATAACGGAGAACAAGGAAAGGAAAAAAAAAGGGGGGGAGGGAGAGAAAAAAACAGCTGGATCGGAGCAGAACTGAATCCTGGAAATACTCCAGGCCCTGGAAATCTGTAGGCTTCTGGTTCTTGATGGATCCCTCATGGAGCTTAACAAAGGCTGGAATATAAAGATACGTTAATGCCTTTTCTTTGGGAGTTGTTTGCCTGCATTGTGGGCTAGGGGACTTTGCCCTCAAGCCTAAAAATAGGGATAATTGATGCAATCCTAAACCAAGGGAGCGTGCCAGCTGCATGCCCAGATTATAAGCCTGTCTTCTCAACCCATGGAGGTCGTGGGGTGACACTCAAAGAGGACATTTTTTGAGTGCTGGCCCCCTAATCATGGTGTGTGATGAAATAACAGTGGGTGATGTGAGCAAGGGCTGAATGGGACAATTAAGAAATCCATCAGTTTTAGTGAGAGGCAGTCTGAGGACGGATTTCAGGAGGCAGCTGCCTTCTCTGGAGGTCAGCCCATACCTCTGAGCTGCCGAGGTCTTCAGACACCATCCTGGCTGTGTTGCAATCCAGCAGACAACACATTATGTCCTTACTAGCCACGTCTGTACTAGTATTGCCATCCCAAAATAAGCCTGGGTGCGGTTCAGGGGTTTCATACGAGACATGGACCCGTTCCTACCAGGCAGTCTGGAGGTACCTACCCCATTTGGAGGTACCTACCCCGTTCGGGAAATGGTCAGCACGAGGACTGGGGGCTGCAAAAAGAAAGTGTTTGGTGCCCACCATCTATCCTCCCATGGCCAAGACGTAATTCAGTGGTGGCCGTAACCAGCCATCAGAGTGAAGATTTTACAGCTCTTCTGGGCAGACTCCTCATGCATAGCATAACTGAGTCTTCATTAGGTCTGGGAGATGCTACTGAAAAATTAATAATGCACTTACGGGTCTTAGTTAAGGAGGCTGCTCTGGGCAGCGAGTGAATGTCCCCGCTGATGGGGCCTGGAAACCTGGAGAGCTAAGTGTTGGTTGCTATTTATTCCTCTTTATTTAGCATCTATATTTAATGCTTCGCCTCTTCCGATGGCTTTGCAAATATGAATGAATTAATTGGGAAGTTACTGCAGTGCACAAAACGAGTAGAGCCCTGCTAATTAGTCGGGGTGGGGTGTCGGTGCGTCTCTGTTCAACAGGCTACTCCCAGCGTTCATGTTTGCTTTCTTCCTTCCAGTCCAAGTGCTGTTTTTGGCTACCCTTCACTGATGGGGAAACCCAAGATTCAGCAAAACTCTGCTTTGAAGCATTTTTCTTAGAAAGGAGAAGCAAAACCTCCGTGCTCTAGAAAGAGGAGTTACGGTGATGCATTAAATTTCCTGATCTAAAATGAGTTAACTTGCACTTTTTTCCCTTCTCTTTCTGAAGAGTGATCAGATAGCATTAAACATATACCTGGCTGGGAACGTATCTCTAATTAATTGCATTGCAGCAAATGAGACCATTTCAATAAATCCTCCGTGCACATTTTAGACCTTAATCAAGTGGTAACCTCTTTGACAGCGCATTGCAGCGAGCTCGATAATTTCACCCTGTTGGAACAGGCTTGTTCCAGAGGAGTGATTAATGAACGAGGAGCTGTAGGTCATCCTGCTATTACGGTTGCTCTGAAGTGTGTTTCTCTTTTGCAACCATGTCTTGCTGGAAGTCGGAAGCCCATGAGCCCAAATCTTTTGAGCATCTTCCTCTTCTGGATAAGATTTCTCACCCCCCGTTCAAAATCTCCCTGGAATAGCAGTGGGAATGTGGTGGAACAGGCATGGGGAAATTATTGTGTTTCTTTTAGGTTAACCTGAACGTGTGGCTCGTGGCATCCTCCCCTCATGCAAAAACTAAGGGGAGCTGAGCTTCCTTTCCGCATCCTCATGGCTCCAACACATACCTTGCTTTTGCTCTGGTCATCAGGGGATGATTTAAAGAGTTACCCCTGGAAATAAATGAAGCTGGTTCAACAGGCCATATGTCTCTATATCTCTCTGAATTGTAAACCTCACTTCCAGCTTGCCCTAGTGACTTTGGTGGGAAACCCTACAGCATCTCCCAAGGACTCTTTGGAGATGTCGGGCTGGGAACAGCCCAGAGCTCTTCCTAGCTTTGTCCATCCTCACGCCAGGGTGGGTTGCAGACGGCCTTGTGCAGATGATCACTGGCGGTGCAGCCTTCAATATTACTTCACTGCAGAGTTTAATCTCTCCGTGTGCTGCTGAGCTTCCTGCAGCCCGCCGGCTTCTTGCCATACGCTGCCTTAGTAGGACGGAGATTCACAGTAGGAAAAAAATGAGCCCAAACAACCCAAAGTAGCCCCAGTGAGAAACTAAAGAATGCAGAGGAGAACAACATGATGTAAATCTCAGTAACTGTCAGGGTTGAGGACTGGGTGTTTTGGGGAGAGGATATTTGTTGGTTGGTTTTATTTTGGCGAGATGGGGAAGAATTTCTCCATGGTGGCTGTTGATTATCCCTTGTATCCCCCACTCTGCCCTTGGCTAGCTGAAAGGCTCCTCCCTGTAAGCATTTCACGCTCAATGTACTGACTTCAGTGACCTTTCTGTACAGTCACAGCTTCAATATGCTGCTCCTACTCATGAACCTGCTTACCTAGCCAAGAGGCTGTACATCTTCCCCAAAAACGTAGGTGTGCGTACTTGTGCTCCTTAGCCGAGAGAGCAGCCAAGAGGCTGCCTAACCCTGCCCCACAGCCCAGCCGTGACCTCTCAGGAGGAGGACACTGAAAGCTTTGCAGCCTGCCAAGAGCACCGTGGCCTTGGGTTCATCCCCAGCCCCAAGACATTTCGATGTGGTCGTTATGTAGTCCTGGGAAATGCTCTGCCGGAGGGAAACGTGGCCAGCGCGCATCAGCTGCTACCCAGCCACCGCTCGATCCGGCATCAGGCTCGGATAATCCCATGTGCCTTTAAACGTGATGCACATCAAAGCCAAACAGCGCTGAGGAATTCCCCCTTCCCGCTCCCTCCTCCCAGCCCTCCCTCCCTCCTTTTTCCCTTTAAAATTTTCGGAACTGGAGAGCGGATTGCGGCTGACACAGATTTGTAGCCATCTCCATGGATACGGAGCCGGCTAGTTGTATGTGGAGCGTGTTCATTGTTAAGTTTCTAATTTCAGTGAGGTCGCTGGATGGTTTTTCTCCTTTTTTTTTTTTTTTTCCCCCTGAGATACCCAGGAGAGGGATGAGAGCTGTCGGTGCCCCTGCCTCCCCCTGCCTCGCCAGCCGAGCTCCCTTGCCGCTTCCCTGCCATCCTCAGAGCAAACGCACTGGGAACCTGCCTCTGTTTTTCAAAGCCTCGCCGCTTTTCCCCATCTGCCCGTTCCTGTAGGTATTCGGCTCACGTCCTCCTCGGCAATTCCCCGCCTGCATCTCCTCGGTGCTTTCTGAGCTCTCCCGTCCCCTCCCCGCCGCCTCCCGCTCTTGCTCACGGTGCTCCCGGCAGGATGCTCAGCAAAGACCAGACCGGGTGCTGAGGCACAGCAGGCGCTGGTGGCTGCTCAAATGTGGCACACCACGAAGGACACCCCATATGGAAACAGTTTTACTGCAACTGTATTTCCCTGCTTCGAAATACTCTTCTCTTTGGTGGGGTAAGGCCTCCCCTTCACTAAAAATTCATACAGTTTTTCCTGGAATCTAAAATTCATTCAGAATTATAGAAGTAATTAAACTCTTTTTTTGTTGTTGTTGTTGTTCAGAAAGGAACAATATTCATATGAAACAAGATAAACTGCGCATAGCACCAACTTATTAAGCAATTATTGTTATTGCTAAAATGCAAATAGGACTCCGACATCTATGGGTGCTAAACAAACCATATAAAACCAGCTTAAATTTGATAAATGCTCAAAACGTTCTAAGATTACATCGGTTTGGAGCTTTTTTTTTGCTTTTTTTTTTTTTTAATTAATGCTTGTAGATGAGGGTTATAACTTTAAATAAACTACATGCGTGGTTCAAAAATGATTGAATACATACTGTGTGCACCATACACAATGAAGTGCACAGAAACAGTGGCAAAAATACACAGAAACACTGACAAAAATGCACTTGCGGAGAGCGCTGGCAAATTCTGGCCGAGGAGAAAGGGCTTACCCACGTCTTGCATGGGGCAGAACTGAGATGTGGCCACCGTTCACAGGGAATTTGTGGTGGTGTTGGTGTTTCAAAAGTTTTTTATGGTCCAGTTGGACATTCCTTTCTTGCCTGTAGTAAAAAACCAACCCATGTGCAGACTTGGGGACTTTAAAAAAGCTTTGATTAAAATGGGGTGGAGTTTGGTGTTCCAGAATTACCCCCCTCAAGTCGTCCTCTGGAGGGTGGCAGAGATGTTTTGCCAGGTGGAACCGGGCCTTGGCGCTGGCTTAGTTGGCAGGAGGGTTGCCTACATGGTCAAGAAGAGGTTGGGGTAGGTGGTGGCAGTGCTCCTCCTGCAGTGCCTTTGGTGTAAGGTGGTCTTGGGGCAGAGACGGGAGGCATCACGTTGTAGGTCCAGAAACAAAGGAAAGGCTCAAAACCAGACTGGGCAACTGGCATGGACAAGGTTCTGAGCAATCCTGTGAACATTTCTTTGTGCAACACTTGGGGTTTGTCCAGCACAAATCTCTCCTTCCTCAAAGCAAAATGAGGAGCCGATTGCCTGACCCATGTGAGAATCTGCTATAACCCTCAGAGCAGATTCCCCAGTGGACTTTCAGGCAGTTATGAGGCCATTCTTGCCTTTTGATCCCAACCCAAGACTCTTCCATTGGGTCCTCCATGGATTCAACTTTACCCTTTTTTTGGTGAATGCTTCGCTATACATCCGTGTTTGAATACAGCCTGAAAGCCAGAAGAAAAGCAGCCTCTATTTCTTGCCTTTATACCTGCAAACACCAATGTGAGGTGTTTTTGGAATTGTCGGTGTCTCTTTTTTTTTTGTCTTGCCACATGGGAAGCTGGGGTAGATGGCATTTTTGAACTGCCCTGTGCCGCCTCTAAATGTCCCGCGTCATCTGGCCAGTTCGTAGCCTGGCTGAAAACCCTACGGGTGTGCTAATTCAATTAAAGCCCTTCATATAAAGCGCTGAACTTTTAAGGTCAAGTGCAGTGAAACACACAGCCGTAACTGAGGCATTCGCTCACTCATGTGCATGCTGGTGGAAGGCTTGTCTGATTGATGGACCTGCTGATGCGCTCCTGGAGGAAGGATTCATGCCTGACATTTCAGGCCCGGCTGGTTAGGTTGGGAAGGCCTTCGTGCTTCCTACACACCGAAATGAGATTTCTATTTCTATTTTTCATTGAAAAGGTACCTTGTTCCTTCTAGTAGATGTGTTTGGGAACCAGATGTAAGCTTTTCCTCCTTGGTGACCCCCCACTCAGTTCCTCACCTTGGCGCTGTGCAGAGTTTTTGTGGTGCCCAGGCTGCACTGACATGCTCCAATTTACCCAAAAAAAGCAAATTTTCCTTCCTTTTTCAGTACATGGCCATCTTCCTGGGCTTCTTCACCTTTTGAATTAGACAGTGAGCAGTTCCTTGGGCTTTTCTTAGGGGAGAGAAAGGGACGGTTGATAGAGGAGAGATTAAACCAGGGGAGGGAGCAAGGCCTTTAGCTGGAGACAGTCCTTCCTGTTGGGGTTTTGCAGGAGATGAAAGGCCGGGTGGATTAACCCCAGCAGGAACACTTGCATATTCCAGCATATTGTGCTTCTTTCTACTTCTGGAGAGAAAACAACATGCTCCTGAACAGGGTGAGTGTGATCACAGGAGAGGGAACAGTATGGGGGGCAACCTTGGGATTCTCTTGGGTCCAAGGGAACGGACCACTCAAAATAAGTGCAGGGCATCTGGCAATGTGGAAAGGGTTCCTGCTCCTGAGGAAGATTTGATCTTAGCACAGTCCTTCTGGTCACGCTCGGGATGGGATCCGGAGTGAGTTCATGCTCTCAGCATGCAAGACCAGGAGGTGGTTTTGGGGACTGGGCTGGGATCATGTCGGGGATCTGGGAAGGCTTGAAGCGAGATCCTCCCCTTCTCCCAGGAGTTCACAGTGAAGCCGTTAGGGTGGTGAAGGGCTGTTTTAAACCTGGCTGTTACCTTAGGATCCTAGCAGGAGCCCTGGAAATGGCCAATCAGAGCAGATAAGTGGAGATCACCAGGCTCACCACGCTGTTTTCTGTAGAGCAGCTCAGCGCTGAGCTTGGATAAAACCTGGATTTCCACTGGCACAAAGCGATCTTGTCCATTTGCTGCTGGAGTTTGTCCTTTTCCCACTGCTCGTAGGTTACAAAAAGGTCATATTGTAAGGACAAATCCAGTCCCCAGTCTTAGAGAAGGGCTGTTATTACTCTGAAGTGAAAACAATAAAATCAAATAATGCCAGACTTTGCAGTAGTCTCTTCTGTGCAGAGAGCTCTAGAGGCTTTGCTGTCTCTGTAGGAAAGAAATTACAGTCTGGGGGTTAACTCTTCTGCTTTACTTAGTTTGCAGAGTTGATTTTGGCTTTGGTGTGGAATATCTCTTCAGATTTTTTGTTTGCTTGCTGTCATTTTAATGAAAATATTATATTTCTTGTCTGTAGTACTTAAAAAAATAATTGGGAGGGAAGGTAAGGGGATAGATTTTCATCAAAATTCTCATTTTTCCTAAAGATCCATGCTTGGAAAATATATTTTTCTGAGAAAGCCCGTGCACTCCAGGAGCTAAGGGTGAACTCTCCAGCAAGAGAGAGAAGGAGAGAAGTGGAAACTCAGAGGGTTTGCACAAGGTCAGACTCCCCCAAAATGAAGAGCAGGAGGCTCCAGCCCTACTCCACTGTGGTGGCACCAGCATGTTCCCCATCCCAGGAGAGTTCCTGAAAGTGGGCATCACAGGGGAGATGCTCCAGGGCCCGTATCATCTTTGTGGCCCTTCACTGGACTCTCTCTTTCCAGGAGATCCCTGTATTTTATTATTATTATTATTATTATTTTTTGTACCAGAAAGTTGTGCACAAGCAGTTCATGGACCTCACTGCAGTAATTTCTGTGTTGGTGACGGGACTGGTCAATGGGAAACAAAACGAAAAGGAATAAAATGGGTGTGAAGTGATCCAGGGTGGAAAACACAGAGTAGAAGTGGAAAAAGGATGGAGGATCAGAAGTATCCTTGGTGGACACCAGGCTGATCCCACCATACCAGGCACTGGGGAGACCTTGCTAGACCATGGTGCCTATTTCTGGTCTCCCCAATATGTGGAGTCCAGGCTGGACTGGGGCAGGGTTCTCTGGATGGTCGGGGACTGGCAATTTGATGGCAGGAGCTGTGGAGCTGGAAGAGCTCCAACTTGCCCAGTTGTGGGAAACAAGGGTGGAGAAGGGATTTGATGGCTGGCTGTAGTATGGTGTAGCTAGGAACTTGGAGGGAAGGAAGAAATGCTGTTAAGCTGGAAGGCAATTCTAGAGAATTAAAAATGGGATATAAACCAAATTAGAAGACTAACCTGTCACAGCAGGGAGAGCTTGGAGCAAGTGTCTCCCTGTGGAAACATAAGAAATGAGTTTTTAAGAGGGTCTTTAATGCATCAAGGAGACTGTGTGGTGCTGTTCCTGTGATAGCAGAGGACAGGGCAGGACAAAGGATGCCTGGATCATCCAAATTCATCAAGGAGAGGAACAGTGATAGTAAGCTACCAGCAGGAAGCACTCCCTGCCTCCCCATGGATTTGGGGCCACCAGCAAGGAGACCGCTGTGCTCTGAGCCTGGTGGCTGGGGTCTCCCTTCTCTGAGGCATTGCAAGGAGACCTGGGGTCAGGTGAACTTGGTGCTCCCCTTGCTCCCGATCCAGCACTGCACCAGCCTGCGATAGCTAAAACCACACTAGGACAGCTACCACCTCCGAGCAGCTGAGAGAGAGGAGGGAATAATTAACCTCCCTTATTAGCGGCGCACAAATAAAACTGCTGGCATCCCCAAAGGTTTGCAGAATTAATCACAGCTGAAGTGACAATGACCAAAGAGTAAACAAAAGGAAAGCACGTCCCACTCATTGTCGTGGCGCTCCCCAGCACGTGCACACCCGCGGTCACATTTTTGCCTGCTCTCCCTCCCAGAAGAGGTGTCGCAATATCACGCAGAGGTCCCAGATGAAATTACTCTGGTGCTGAAGGTGCTGCGCATCCTGACAAGATGGTTGCTGCTCTGAAGGAGTATTGCTAATAAGGCTGCGTCCCCTGCTTTAGAAATGCCTGGTGGAGTACATTCAGTTCCCTCCTCAGCACCAGACCCCCTATGTGTCTTTGGGAAGACTTTTCACCTCCTTTTGCTGTTTCCAGTGCTGTAGGGCTGGTAGCACTTCCCTGCCAGAAAACGATGGTGTGTAAGGAACACCCATTGCCTTTCTGCATGGGCTGTTTTCCCCCGAGCTCCCTAAGGTGGATGCTAATCCAAGCCTGCATCACTAATATTTTGCCAGCATGCACTAGTGATTTTCTAGTGCCTCTACTCGTGATTAAGCTAATGCAGTTGTGCAATGGCACTGCTGTGGTGTGTGTGTTCACCTAACGTGTGGTGGGCACATGTTCCAGCTCTTTAAAACATCCTCTAAAAACACAGCCAGCAAGGCGGTGGTATTGGAGGCTGCAATTGGACTTGGGAGGAGGATGCTGTGAGGCTTCTGTACAAGGAAACCCAACTCTTTCCAAGCTGAGGATCAGATCAAACACTCTCCTTGCCAGTCCGCTAAATGCACTAAGTGCTAATTTTTATTTTTTTTTATCTCTGCTCTGTGCACTTAAAATAGTATCCCTCCTCTGGCTATCCTTAGGAACTCTTAAAGAAGGTTAAAAATACAAACGTGAAAGCTGTAATAATAAACGTCCCCTCAGGATTGATCAGAAGCCTTTCAGATGGGTTGTGGAGCCAGGGCAGAAGACCACAGAATGAAAGCTGGAAGGTGCCCACAGCCGAAGCTCTTGCTGCAGATCCAGAGGAGGTGAATAATGAGTTGCGTGATGAAGCCTGCAGAATTACACTTTCTTTCCTAACCCTCCCCTGTCCCAGCTCCATGCCGTTCCCTCGGGTCCTGTCGCTGTCCCCAGAGAGCAGAGCTCAGCGCCTGCCCCTCCGCTCCCCTCATGAGGGAGCTGCAGGCCGCCATGAGGCCTCCCCTCGGCCCGCTCTGCTCTGGGCCGAACAAACCAAGGCACCTCAGCCGCTCCTCACACGCCTTCCCCTCCAGGCCCTTCACCACCTTCAGAGCCCTCCTTTGGACACTCTTTGGTAGTTTTAAGTCCTTCCGATATTGTACAGCCTAAAACTGCATGCAGTGCTTGAGGTGAGGTGGCAGCAGGCCATTGATGAGGCCAATTTATCAGGCTGATGCAGGCTATTTTTTTTACCCCCAAATTATTTTTTTTTTCTTTCCACAAGTCTGGCTGTGCAGAGAGGTTCCTACTGTCAGAATTATTAAAAGGAAATATCAGTTCCTCTTAGTGGCTCGCTGCTCCCAATTCACACAATAATATAGTGTTGTAGTTAATAGTAGGTAGCTTAATGGCTTGATGATGAAAGCCAGGACTCAGACATGGCTTAAACTGGTTTTGGCAGCAGGAGAAGGAAAAATGTTGCTTGGCTAACATGAAAAGCCATATTTTGGACCTCCCCCTGCTCCTTGATCTTTTGCTCCTGTGAGCTAATTGGTTTTTGCAACTGAGAGGCAGAAAAAGGGTCTCCTGCTGCACAGATGTCCAACCCCATGAGCAGCACGACAGAGCCCGGCTTTCCCATACACTCCAGTGTAGGATTCAGTTCTTTGTGTCCCCCTTTTATGCCAAAGTTATATCAGATATTACGTTGGGATGGAGGATATCCTGAGGATATCTTGGAGAAGGAACAGCTCCTGCCTGCGTGCGTGGATTACACGGACGTATTTTACCTTGAACATCTTGTAGGATACGTGAGCACATGAGTCTGGTTCCTCTGATGTGTTGTGGTGGGATGTACCCAGGAAGATGTGCCTGGTCTGCACTAGAAAATTAAGCACTGCCAGGTCCTGGACATTGGGTTTTGGGGTCAGGAATGCTAAATTCTAGGTTTCTTTGCTGTTCGGCGTGCATGGACCTAGGCAGGCAGCCCATGGCAGTGTCTCCTTGCAGGCATGGTCTTGTGCATTCAGCCTACCCCATTCAGAAAGCCCACCAGGGCAATGTCTCTGTATTTTCACTAACAAACCAAACAGGGTCAGGGCATGATCCTACATCCCATGACACTACATGTTACCATAGTCCAAAGCACAGTTTTGGCCCGGACCAACCCTCCTTCTCCCAGACAATATCTGGGCACGCCTAAGGGTTTAGCGTGGACGCTTTCCTGTCGGCACAAGGCCAGCCCGTTTCGGAGGATGGGTGAGTTTTGCCATATGGACGCGAGCTGTGCCATGCTGCCTGCCCTCAGAGAACTGGCTGCGACCCAGTTTATTTCCCAGCGCGGCCATGGGCCGTACGTCCTGCGGGTGCTGGCTTAGTGCACTGCGTCCTCAGGCTGTGTGAGCTCAGCTGCCCTTTGCTGGGTGTCTGCAAGTTTTAAGGACTGTTAATGAGAAAGCAAAACCCTGCTGGTTGCCTCCCCTCTCTGGGAAATCCCTGATGTGTCCCAACATCCAGTTTTTTCTGTGCATGCACCTAAGCAGGAATATCTCCAGATCTAGAGGAAACAGAGGCGTGGGACTGCAGTGATGTACCAGCTCTGAACTTAACCAGATGTGAATCACCCCGATCTACAAACTGGTCGGCTGTATTGATGGGACTGCACGATGCCTTCGGCACCTGTCCGTGCACCACATTGTCCTCACGTGGCACGTAGCCATGGAACAACTTGCTTCAGAGAGCTGTGGGTGCTAAAGGTTTGTGTGGCTTCCAGAAGTGGTTGGATTTATTAATTTGGAAAAAAAAAAAAAAAAAGTCTGGTTAGGTAGAGCCTGATAGGGACATTGCTGGAGATTGGGAGTGTTGGGGGAAAATATGGTTTTGTCCAATTCGTACTCTGAGGTCTCGTGCAATTTGATCCAGTTGAAGCAATACAAGGGAGTTTGGATTTGTGACCACCACCCTGAACCTCTCTTGCATGTTTAAAAAAAAGGGTGTACAGCCTTGGGAGAAGTGTTTGGGCTCCAGGGGGCTGATGATGCTCCAGGCTCAGCGTCCTGAGTGCTGTGTGACTTCAGAGGCACAGGGGGGACCTCCAGCTCGCCACCAAGGTGACATCTCCATATACATGCAGCCTTCTCTGCAGATAGCCCGCCTCACACCTAACGCATTGCAAACCACCCAGCCCCTCAAATAACCCCTTTCTCCAGCCTTTTTGGCTTTCTGTGTCAACCAAAAATACTTTTTAAGTGGAGGACTGATCCCCGAGTGCTGCTCACAAGGGGCACTTCTGAACGTGTTTGGCGTTCATCTGCATAAGGCGGAAGAGCAGCCCTGCTGAATTAATAAAGAGCAGAGCTGTGCAGCTCCAAGTGGCGTTGATGCTAATGGGGAATGGCATGAGGTGGAGGGGGAGGAGAGCACCGGCTTCTCGGAGAAGCTTCACCTGGTGGGAGGACAGGCAGGAACTGACCTTGAAGAAAAACTCAGCTCAAACACGCACATCTGTGAGCAACCTCAAGTGGCTGCATTGGTGTTCGACACGGGCATTGGTAAAGCATTCGGCGTGGGTACTGCCATGGGGCTGTGCCCTGTGCACCCACAAAACCAGGAGATGCTGGTTTGGTCCGTCAAAAGCCTCTGGAGAGTCAGCTGCCACCGAGCAGAATGAGTCCCCAGCCTAAAATTTCCACTGATTTCTTCCTGCAGGAAGAAATTCTTTTTCTGTAGCAAAGAGCTTCTTTCTAGTAGGAGGCGTCGGGCTTTTTTTCATGCACACACGCAGCTTTGAGAAGACAAAGAGCAAGACAAAGTAGAAGATGTTGCCTCTTCTAGGAGCCTTCGTTCCTATGGGCATCCTCTCCTGTCCTGGACCTGCCCCACAGAGCCCATCCCGTCCCCAGCCTCACTGTAGGCAGCTCCGTTGGGCCAGGGGATAAATGACACAGGGGCGTTTTCTTCTCTCCATTGGTCCAGGAGCTTGGTTTTCTCCACCCATCAAAGGAGCACAGCCTATTCCATTTCTCCATTTCTCCCCATCATTCCTAAACTGCTCCTAGCCAGACACTCGTTGCTTGAAGCGGTGTTTGATTTAACCAGAGGCAACTTCACGCCGTAGTCATCAGTCAGTTCTTGACACTATCAAGGCCTGGGAGATAAAGAAACGAATTAAAAGGGAAGAGAATAATATATAAAAAAAAAAAAGAGAGAGAGAGAATAATAAAGAAAAGCCTTATCCCCTAAGATCTGATTTCATGTTAAATGTTTTCATCTTTGCAATGAGCATTAACAGCTGATCGGCGGTGTCTGCTCTTTTCACTCCCTTGTAAAATGCAGTTGTTGAAAGAGACGGGGAATGTTGTCTCCTGCAGGAGATGAATGGCCAGCAGCTGCCTGGATCTGAGAGCAGGTTACTATGCAGGCTTGGCAGCCCGTGGAGGGCTGGAGTATTTCTGAGGGTCCCTAATACCATGAATATTCTGAGTTGGAAGGGATCAAGTCCAACTCCTGAATAAACTACTGACAGTCTGATCCCTACTGGTATTTTCTTAGTGCCCCCCTGCTTATGCCTAGCAGGAATACAGGTCAGATCCCCTGTGGACATAAAGAAACACAAATTGACTGGCCGGGATGGAACAGCTTTGATTTACAATAGCTGTGGTTGCTTTGGACGTCAGTATCATGGCCCCGGGTTCAGCCACGCTCATGGAAATGCTCAGACTGACACTGCACTGGCAGCCTTGATGCGACTGCACAGGAGGCAAAGATGTTCCTACATCTTATAGGGACATCCGTAGATATCCGTACCCTCAGCCACCTCAGGAGAAAGCCAGTGGCACCGTGTCACAACATAAATGGTAGCCACATGCCTCGGGTCCACCCCTTGCCATGTCTGCTCAGCCAGTGGCTGGGAGTCAGGCGAATGCTTTTACAGGTTTGCTGGCTGTTATCTGGCACCTAAATGAACTGTTTCCAGGGACTTTTTGCCTGTGCTGGGTGCGTTTCCACCACAGGAACCACATGGCTTCCTATTTCATAAAATCCCCAAAGCTGGAGTTGGGAGACTTGAGTGCAGTTAGTCTTCAGACAGCTTACCTACCTGGTTAAGTCCTGCCCCATGAATTCTGTAATCACACAGAAGCCTCCTTTCCCCTGGTTGACCGATACCAGGTTACCCTAAAATTGCTGATACCCTAAAACCATTTTAGGGCAGAATGGGATGGCAAAGCACTTGCTGGAGGCATAACTTTGCTTCTCTGATGGTTCACCTGAGACGTGGCTGTGGCAGAAGGGCACAGCCCCTAAATTTCAAAACAAGGCACCCCCAGCTGTGCGTGCAAACCGTGGCTTCCCCAAGTGCAGCTGTATCCTCCTGCACCTGCTTCTCAAGCGATGATGCAAATGGAAATTTGAGTGAGTTGAAAATACAGCTTTAGAGCTCATTCGGCATTTCTGAGCGACGACCTGGCAGCTTAGGGGTCAGGCTGCTTCGTTATCCCCGCTGTGATTAAACACACCCCTGGAAGGTACTTGGGGACTTTTAGTTTCGTGTTTCTGGGTGGAAATGGGTATGAAATTCCAAGTAATGCCATCTGATAGACACCACCTGTGTAGTGATGAGACCCGTGCAAGTTCATCTGACTTATTTTAGGTGGCCACGTTAGGGTGGGTGATTGGTGTGCCAGCATCCCTGGGCTGCGTGGACTGATCCCCAGTGCCCAACGTCTTCCATCCCTCTGTTCCCCGGTGCCTGTGCAGCCCCACGTGCTTGATGCCATTTGCAGTGATGGTCTTCAGATCACCGCCAGGTCTTCTGGAGTCTTGTACGGGTTGAACAGGGCCGGGTTTGTTGGGCTCATTATTCTCAAAGTGTTCGGGCTCGTGGTTTCGGAGTCCTTCCTATCCACGTGCTTGGATTTGAATCAAGGCTGCCAGGCTGGTTTGATACCATCAGGTGTCAGCCCGTATGTTACGGCAGCAGTCACAAAAATACTGATTTAATAATGGTTTATATGATTTTTTTCAAAGATAAATGCTTGAAGAATACATAACCCGTTCCTGAAGGATTCTGTGTTCGCCGTGATGTAAGGCAATATCCAAATAAGCACGAACTTTGTATTTTTTAAAAAATAACACAGTTTTGCTACGGGTATCGTGAGCCACCCACGAGATGCCTCTGCAGCAGCACAGCACTCCTGGACATGGTCCTTGGTAAACAAGAGAGACAAAGCTGGAGCTGGAGCTGAGTGTTTATTCATCATCACCTTTTTTTTAGGTAAACCTCTTCTATAAGAAACTTTAGGATCCCTCCAGCAATGGCAGCTGGCTCGGGGCTGGACACTGCTCTTTGCAGCTCCTTTTCTAATTCGTGCCTCTCAATACCTCCTCGTTAAGAACAGCTTTGGGTTTTATTCCTCCTACCAGCCAGTTTCACAAAGAGCCAGCCTGCTACCTAATAAACTCAGCGTGTTGGCAGCCAATCGTCTGATCCTTCTGAAGCAAGCACCTCTGTTTCTACTAACACAGGCAACTTGATTTGTAAACAGATACTTAAGTGGGTGTTTTTAGCAGTATAGCAGATGGTCAATACATCTGCCTCCTCTCCCTTCTCCGCGTTCGCTCCCCTCCTCTACAATTACAGTTTCTTACCATTTTTCTCTGTAACGTGGATTTGGTTAAAAAAAAAAAAAAAAAAAAAAGCAAAGCATTACAAGGGGGAGAAAATTTCTCAGTGAGTTTCAAGAGAAAAAAAAAAAATTGGATGGCAACCTAAATGTTACCTTAAAAGCACCGTGAAAGCTTCCCACGCGTCCTCGCTTCTTTGCTTGACTTTCCCCGCTTGAGTAACCCCCGGATCTCAATGGGGCTGCTCGTGTGGGTAGAGCACGGCGCTGGGCTCGGCGCTCCTCACGCACGGAGGCCCGTGACTAATGCTACGATACGAGGCTAGCGTGTTCGTTTGCCTCTCTGCTTGATGGAGTTAGTCACCGGGGTTTAGGCAGGTGCTTCCCTCCTTCCTGCAGCCGGGCGTGGAAGGAACGTGGGGATACGAGGGGATGGCGTAGATCCCTCCCTGATAATGGCTTGATTTTTCCAGGAGTGGGGTCGGGGTCTTTGTGGATGTTTTACTGGTGTTTTAGCATGGCTGCCTTGCATTTTATTCCGGTTTTCTGAGGTTATCTTGCTGTCTCTGGTGGGATGGATGAGTGTGCAGTGGACAAGGTGCTGCCGGAGGCTGCATCTGGTCCCACGGGCTGAAGCTTTGCTCCTTGCTGTTCTGGGAAGTGCCACCAGAGCCTGCTTTGACTGCCCCGGGGGAGATTCCTCTGGATGCAAAAACATGGGCAGAGGGAGGCAGAAAGAGCCAACACATCTCCACAAACGCCCACGTTTCCTTTACGTCAGCCTTGCACCCCGGCTTGTTTTTAACCCGTTGCGTTTTTTCCCCAGGAGAGTTCCCAGGGATGCCCTCCTGCTCCACCGCATCCTGCGGCCCCTCAAGGTCCTACTTCACCCCATGATGTGCCACAGGGCTCCTGGCTGTTGGCTTGGCCCTCACCCAGCATTTTAGGGGGGCTGGAGCAGGAGGCAGCCCTGGTTTTGCTGCAGGGGGAGGCTCTGGGTTATGGGGCTGGAGGGGCTCAGCTCTCCCTGAGCAGCACCCCAGGTCTTACAGGGCAGAAGGATGCAATGCCAGAGGAGGCAGGAGGTGACAATAACGGGGCCGTTTGGTTTAGGGCTGTCTGTGGACACCTGGAGGGGTTGGAGAAGCCCAGGTCACACCCTGGCACCTGCAGGATTGGGATTTGTCTTCCCAGTTTTGGGGGAGTGAGTGAAGGGCACAGCTCTGTCGATACGCACGAGGTATGGTACCACCAGTGCCAAATAGTCCTCGAATTGATGTAAACTGGAGACGTGAAGGATAATAACAACACCAAGTGGAGTGATGCAGGTTCTTTTTGATGTGCCTTGTAGCTTTTGTTTCATTTTACGGGAGACTTTAGCCGTTCCCAGCTGCCCCCTTTGATGTGCCCCGGAAGGACGATGGTTTCCACCAAAACTCACGCTCCCACCTCCTCGCCTTGCTGCAGGGGCTGCTCCTCTTCCCCCCAAGGAGGGTTCCTGGCCCTGTTTGCCTCTGCCTTGCTGTTTTCCTGGCCTCAGCCTCATTGCGTGGGGATGGCCACGGCTCCCGGTGCCTGCCCATGCCCCTGGCCTCCGTCCATGGCTAGCGGAGGGCCCTGCGCAGTAGCCAGGTGCCGCGTGTGCTTCTGTTCCCTGGCCCGGAGCCCAGCCGCCTTCCCTCCCCGGCCCTCCTTTCCCTGAATGAAGCAGAGGGATTTGGCCGGGTGCCCAGACCCTCCGGGCTTTTATCAATGGGATCAACAGTTTGTCAGCGTGGCTGAGTCACGGCGAGATCCCGTTACCGTTCCTAACACCTCGCCCCGGCCTCGGCTGCGTTCCTCCAGGGACTGGCGTGGAAGGGATTTGCCCACTCACACGGGGGCGAGCAGCCTGTTCACACCGGCTTCCCCGTGGTGGTCTCGGAGAGGGGCTGTGGTGACGGCCACAGCAGGGACAGGACAAGGTCGCCAGCACCCGTGAGACGAGCGCCGAGCCACCCAGGAGAGTCCCTGTCCCATCACTAGCTCACACTCCACCAGCTCTTTTCCCCCACATTTTAAAATTTCCTGGCTTCGCCTGTCACTGCCAATCCAGGATGTACATCAGACCCTCGAGAACTAAATAAAACCAGGCGACTAGCGAAAAAAAACAAAAAAAAATCATCAGCATTCGATTTTTTTTATCATTATTATTTTTTTCCCCTACGTGTCAGAGCCCGGAGGAAAAATTTCAGGCCAAGTCTTCTCACCTCGGAGACATTTCAAATGCCTGCTTCTGCGTGAGAGGTGCCAAAATCTGTTCCCGAAGATTTCGTGTTTGCTTTTGTGCAGTGTCTTTCACCAGTGACCGCCACGGTTTGACTTCGCTTCCCCAAGGAAACCAGACCTACGTGGCGAGGGAGGGTGGCTGTGGACCCCTTGTACCTTTTGACACTAATTTGGCAGAGCATAAATCCTACAAATTTCACCATGCCCATGAATAGAGGAAGGACCAGTCCGTATCCTTGGAAAAGGAAGAAGCCCAGGAGCTTACCCCCACTTAAATTCCAGCAAAAACACCCTTTAGAGAAACTTTATGGGTAAAGCCTTGGGTAAATCTGATGGAGTTTGTGCCATAAGGGACGCCAGGAAATCCGCCCTCCCTTGCAATGCAACCTTTGCTCTCCTTCTCACAGGGCAATCGGTTTTCTTCCCTACGTCTTAGCACGAGGAGAGGTCTGGCGGTGGTTTCATGGTGGAGCGTGTAAAGAAACACCGCAGGAGATGAATGCAGGTTTGCTTTGAACCCTGATATATGCACGACCATTGAAATTTCCCAACGACCCTAACAATAGGAACGTGGGTGTTGCCTTGATTGTTTACGAATGGTGATGGAAGGGAAAATCTGTAGGTTTGATGGTTTTTTGGAGGTGAGGGGAGCTGAGGCAGAGCACTTGGTGTAAGGGAGGGTCACGACAGAAAAAAAACCTGGTTAGCTGGGCTGTGGCTGAGGCTCCTGGGGACTCTTGGGCATCCCTGGAAAGTGGCAGGTTCAGCTCCCCGCTGCACAGGGCTCTTGGAGCGTGTTGCTTCCAGGTCTGCCCACAGCAAATGAGGTTGACAAAAGAATCAAGGATGGCACACCAGCAGGAGGACATCTGGGGATAAAACATCTTTTCCCTAGGAAGATCTCGATGGGTCGAAGCCCACACGTGCTGCTTCTTTGGGTCCGGAGAAGACTTTCTGGAAGGTCCTGCCTAAGGCGGCCGTCTGCACCACGGAGGAGTAAATTAGCAGGGATTTGAGCCTCAGTCTGCCACTTCTGCCAAAACCCACACTAAATCCATTTCCAGCTCTTGCTCCCCCATCATCTGCTCCCCTCCCCTGAGCGCAGCGGCATTGCTTCACCTTCCCACAGCCGTTACGGCCATCAGACGAAACCAGCCCCATCCCCTCCTTTTCCTGCTTTCCCCTGGTGCCTACTTAGACCCATTAAGTTTTTAACCTGGCTCCTGTTTACAGTCTCCATTTACTGTTCCCCCCCTCTTATTTCTTCTCTTTAAGACGTGCTGCCCGCATCGCTGGTGCTTCAGCAGCAAGGAGGTGAAGAGTCCCATCGGGTTTTAGGGTTGGGTGTTGTTTTTTTTTTTTTTTTCCCCTCTTCTTTTTTAGGGTTTCCCAAAAATGTCCTGAAAGCTTCATTGAATTTGGGGCCTCATCTCTTGCCTTTGGGGCTGCTGCTGTGCGTCGCAGCATCTGGAAGGGGTTTGTGGGTGGTGGTGAAGGCTCTCCTGGGGAGGTACCACAATAATCCTCCCACCTTCAGCTTCTCCTCCCTGGACGCCCATGGCAGGAGCTTGGTTAAAGCTTCCAAGAGCAAGCGCTTGGCTCGGGGCTGAGAGAGGATTCCTCCACCCAACCCCAACCCCGTGTCGTACACCGGTGCAGACACAGCCTTTCTGTCTCCTCCAACAAGCCCTGGCCCTGCCCAGGCAGTTACCCAGCAGAAATACGACTTTTAATTACTATTTCTTTACAACTTCCTTTCCGTAATTGCACTGGGGGCTCTTTGCTGCTCTGCTTTCATCTGCATCCTACGAAATCACTTTCCCAGGCATTATCTGGTGAACGGCAAAGGGAAAAAAAGGGCTTCCAGAACACAGAGGTGGGCTTGTTGGCAGCACAAAAGGTGGCAAAGCTGATGTCCACGCAGCCGAGGTCCCTTCCCTGTGGCTGTTGTGTCTCACCCATCGAGGCGGCCAGACCTCTTCTGTTCCTCGGCAGTGGCCTCCAGCTTATCCCTCTTCCCGAGCTGGGCTTGGGTTTGCTCAACCCCTTTATTCGACCTGCCCAGAGCCCCCGCTACCTGCCGAAGAACAAGCGAAATTATTATTTTCCGAGCAACCTGCCGAGCCACGTCTTGGCAAAGCTTTTTCTGTGCGAATCGCTGGACGAGGTCAAGCTGGTTCCACAGCTCAATTCCCTTCTTTTTCCCACCGTCTTCCCCAAAACACAGCGAGGAGGTGGCCGACGTCCTGCAGAGTCCTGGACGTTCCCATCTGGCTGCCCTTGCACTGAGGTTTCCTCCTCGTTACGTGCAGGGGCACTAATTGGATTAAAATATCAGCGTGGCAGGGCGAAGATTTTAGCCTGGCAGCCCCTCTTCCCACCCCGTTACAGCTCGGTGCCCCCGTCCTTACCTTTTATTGGATTTATTGGGGTGCTGGGATTGTGCGCGGGAGGATCTGCACAAAGGAGGATCTGCAGATGGAAAGCCTTTGGAAAATGCAACCGCTTGTTGCTCAGAATTAAGATGTGGAAGCCGGGTGGTCTTTGCAAGGGGGGCAGGAGGCAGGAGCAGGAGTGGGGACCACTCTGGGAACGGAGCCGGAGCTTCAAGCAGGCGATACGGACGGGTTTGCTTCTGGATAATGTGTGTCTACGCCGAGTTCCCCAAGTGCTTCAAAAAATCCCGTGGGATTTTGGGCGTGAGACAAGCCCTGCAGTAGGCAGCAGCCAGGAAGTGCCGAGACCTTTTCTAGGCGATAGCCCCAGGCTGCTCTGGCCTGGGCATCCCACAGAGGGATCCAAAATTCACCAAGACCCGCGTGGAGCCAGGGAAACAACAGGGTGACGGTGGGGAGATGAGTCGTGAGCCAGGGCGTTCCTCAGCACAACCAGCTGCAAGCCTTGCAGGAGAGGCTCCTCCTTGCAGCAGAGCCCCCGAGCTGTTAGATTCCTTTCCAACTAAAGCAGCGTGTAATATATAATAGATAATGGTTACTCCTGGTACGCTCCTCGTAATGAAGTTTTAATGCTAGGGACAGCTTTGTGTGTGTGTGTGATGTACGGCCCTGTTTCCCTGCCGTTAAGCACAGGTGCGCGGTGCTTGTTCTGGGGACCAGGTGAACCCAAGCTTTTTTCCTACCATCGATGAGGTCAGGGCCATATTTCCCCGGTGCCCCTATTCCCACCGAGACCGAGGGTCCCGAACTTGAAGAAGACCCCCCCATAACCCTCTTTAAAACACAGTTTGTTGTGACAGAGCAGCGTTGGAGTTTGGCTGCCCGTGAGGACGTCTCCATCACCTTCGGGCATCGCTAGGACGAACCCCAGCTGGCAGCAGCGGGCTCGTGCCCCCCCTACCAAGCTGCCTTTTCCTAAATTGAGCCGTTTGCCCCCCCGCAGGGTGAAGCAGCCTGCCTTTTCTCTTGGCACTGATAACGTGGTCTTGCAAATTCCAGCAGTGACAGCACAGTGCTTTATTTTATTTTATCTTCCATTTGCTCTTTTTCCGCCTTTGTCTTTCCATTGGCTGGCTGGCGTTCTCCAAAGAGCACAAACCACTTGATCTCATGGCAATAATTAGCTGCAGGGGGGCTAATTAACTCCCTCTCCAGTGCTCCAAGGTTCCCACTGAGCTGTGTTTTCCCCTCCATTGATTTATTTCCATAGGCTAGGGCAGGCAGCAGCGTATGTGCATCCCGTTTTGCTGGTGTCCGACCCTGAGCCTCGCTGGAGAGCAGGGGGATTTTGCCTCCAGGTCAGGCGTGCACAAATTATTGGGAAGGAGGAATGAAGTCTTCTTGCCTTCTCCCATACCCACATCTCCATGCTGATAGGAGATCTCACCTCACTTTCAACATGCTCTCACCCCTTTCCATTCCCGTGTGCATTCATGATGTTGTCTTAGAGATTTTTGGCTGAGCAAAGCAAACACGACCTGGTTTCGTAGAGCCGCTGCGATGTGTTTTTCAAAAGGAACAAGTTCTGACCAAGTCTTGCTTGGGTCTGTCTTGCTCAAAGCCACTCGGATGGCTGATGTCTTCTGTAGGAGTAAGACCATTCTTTGCCTTGAGAAGGAGAAGATGAAATACGTGCCCTCTCTTTACCTCACCGTGCCTCCCCTTCTCTTTTCTACCGAGGTGCCCATTTTTGTGATGGTTGGTTGTGGGATATAGGATTGGGACCAAACGGGACAAGCTGTGTTCACTCTGTAGCTCCTGGGTCCTCTAGGTGCAAGGTGATGGGATGGTTTGGGCCAACGCTTGTTGGCCTGGGCCAGAACTGTGCCAGGGACTACGCTGGTAACAGCATCCTCCATCCCTCCTGCTGGTCGTTGGTGGCAAGGACTGGGGAGAGAACCCCCAGTATGGGATGTTTTCTCCTTGTGCCCCCCCCCCAAAAAAAAAAAAAGATAAAAAAAGAGGAATTAAAAAGAGCAGGCTCTTGGTGAGGAAAGGAATAGGATCCAGAGGTGGGTGGAGGAATAGTGCTGAATTCCCATTGTCCCCATCCCCATGATTCTGGTGTTGGAGTGCTGGAAGGCACCGGTGTAACAGCATCAGCAGCCAGCACCTGAGGGCTTCGTGGTGAACGGGTGACCCTTTCCTCTGCCCTCCCCGGGAAACAACATCCTCGAACCACAGAAGGGCTTGCTTGAAATAAGACCAAACGTGAAATCTTGGCCAAATTCAAGCACCGATTCCCATCCATGCTTGGTAGGAGTATTTCACCAGCAGCAGAGGTAACGCCGAGCCTGGATTTATCCCGCTCAATATCAGATGCTAGCCTGAGCCCGAGCCAGAATAAGTCTAATACAGAAGATGTTTGGTTTTGCCCTCCCTAGCTTGGTCTGCACGACCCAGCTGGGGTTTAAGCAGAATTGAAATGAGAGGTGAGGATAAGGAGCGGGGTCAGACACCAGCAGAGCTGAGGCTGAGGCCAAAACCAAGCTGCGGTGTCCCCGGCTCGCAGAAGAGGCTGAAAAGCATCCGCGGCTGAAATCCTCCTCTGGGATTTCCAATCAGGCTCTAAAGGCGGTGGAAATCACGGGCATATTTATTTGCTTCCAGTTTTTAATCCTGCGTCGAACCTGATGGCGGTGATGGATATTAGGAGTGATTGGACATGGCTTATTATTGTTATTACTATTATTATTATCCCGGCTTGCTGCGGGGCGTGCGACGGGCTCTTGCAGCGCTCTGCCTCTTCTCTGCTGCTCGAGTGACTCCTAGGGACGTGGAATGGCTCCGTGGCAGAGTTATTTTGCCTGCTATTTTGTTAGAGGTTCCTTGTTGTGCTTTTTTTTTTTCCCCTCCCCTATTATGGAGGGATAAAAAAAGCAAACCCCAAACCGCTAAGAATGTCCAGGTTGGAGCATTTATGGGTATTTATAGCCATACACTCCCTATTAGGGTCCCTAGGTCCTGACCTGTGGGGTGAGGACCTGGCCTCGTGGTTTGGCAGGAGGAGCTGAGCAGTCTGGAGCCCGACAGCACCCGTTGAGCTCAGGAAGGAGCCCTGGGGCTGATTTTAGTGCAGGAGCTAAAATCTCCTGCACGTCCTGGGTGCACCCTGCAGACATCCATCCCCACCCGTCCTCCCCTCCTCTTCCTCATCTTCACTCACTCAGAGCCACCCGCCAAGCGTATAAATAAATATTTAGCTATCCTGGGGTCAGATTTGGCCAGGGAAGGGTTAAATCCTGCTTACGTTGGGGTACAATCCTGCTTTATTTTGTAGGATTTAAAGGCTGGGGCTGGAGGTAGCCAAGCCCACGGCAGTCTCCTGGTATTCCTCTCTAAGAGCATCGCCCTGCTAAATGCCGGGCTGAGCAGATGAGATGGGGGGGAACGGTCCTAAGGGGGAAACAAGACAGTTCATGGCTTTGGGATAAATTATGGATTTATTTAAAAAAAAAAAAAACTTAATATCTCTTGTGACTGATTTCTGGCCCTTTTTTTGGATCACGTTTGGACCAGCTCGGGCAGAGGATCCCATCCCATCCTTTCCTTGGCTCAGGCTGGTCTCAGTGCTCGGGGTTGCAACGGGACCGAGGTTTTTTTTGCACATAAGCAGCGGACGGTTCCCAAAATGACCCTATCGCTGCAGGACCCTTTACCCATATCCGCCGTGGGGATGGAGGGAGGAGAGCAGCAGAGAGGGAGGAGGAGGAGAAGGAGGCTGGGAACTGATTACGTGGGAGGCATTTTGTCCAGCACCGCCGGGAATGCAGATGAAAGGAGCAGGCACGGTGTAAATGCCCAAATCCCCCACGTGCCGCTGTGCTGGCAGCCGGTCCCAAAGCCATTTGGGTCCAGTTCCCCTCTCCCCATCCTGCTTGGTGTCAGCACCCCCTGGCTCAGCACCCCGTGCCCGGACACCCCTCGGTCGTGCTGCCGGGGCCGGGAGGAAGATGGATGGGTCGGTGAGAAGCCCTGGGTGTGACTGGAATACAAACGGCGGCCGCTTCGCGCTGACTTGAGGGCACGGATCCAGAAAACGGCATTGCTGGGGAGATGATTAGCAGCAGAGCTTGTCCTTAAAATAGCAAGCGGGCTCCTCACCGCCCCTCCTTCCCCTCTGCACCTTCCTGGTGATGGCTGCCAGGTGCGTGGGGTCCCCCCCAATTAATCCCTTATTTATTTCTGTATTACCGGTGTCTCTCTCATCACTCTGTGTAAAGATGTCCTTGAAGGGCTCATGGTCGGGGGGAAGGGGAAGGGTGGGGAAGGAGCTGGTGCTCCTGCCTTTGCTTTTTTTTTTTTTTTTTCAACATGCAACAGGCAGCCAGGAGGAAAAATAATCCAAAAACGGGCAGCAACCCAGGGCAGTCGGTGATCCCTCAGAGCCAAAGCTTCCAGGACAAGCAGAGCCTTGTGCCATCATCTCAGGGAGGGGGACACTGAAGTCCATGCCACATCCCACGGGTGCATTTGCGTCTTCAACAGACATCACCGGTGACAAAGGAGTCACCAATGGCAGTGCCGAGGGCTGGAGGGGCAGCAGAAGCCTCCTCCACTGGCTCTGCTGGGGGATTGTGAGTCAGAGACCTCATCGGGGGGCTGAGCTCATCGCAGGCCTAAACTTAGCTCCGAGAGCCCCAGCAGCCGCCCGGGAGCACTGCCACGGTGGGATGGATGCCCTGCGGCAGGGTTTTGTAGGCCAGGCCATCCGGTTATTGCAGTTAAAAATATCCTCGGCTGAGTTACGGAGGCTTTGCTCTCACTCGCTGGGCTCCGTGCGGGTGCCTCCTGGCTTTCCGTGGCCAGGGTCGTCACCGGGACACTGCCACCAGTTGGCCAAGCCCAACGAGCGTTACATTTCTAGGTAGGGTTACCACGTGTTTTTCCTTTTTTTTTTTTTTTAATCCCAAGGATATTATGTGATAAGTAAAAAATCCTTTCATTTATTTAATTAATTTTATTATATTTATAAAACATTTATTTTATTTATTCACTGTCCCCGGGTAATACCTTTTCCCACAAATTGGTCTTGGATGTAGGCACCCTTCTTCAGAGGCCACAAGGGTTTAGTAATTTGGATGTCTCCAGACACCGCCGGCTCCCATCAGGGTTTTATTGACCAAAGGGTTGTTGGGTAGGGTCCTCAAGAGACTTGAGGACACTGGAATACGGGGTCTAGAGAGGGCAAGGAGCCTGTTCCATGCATGAAACCCAACCAGCAGATCCAGCCAGGTGCTCAGACCTGCGGCCTGCTGGCCCTCCGCCTGCATTTCACAGTCTGAGGGGGCTTTTGCCCTCATTGTCCGTACAACTTGGGCCAAAGACACCGGAGGTCCATGGTCATTTGCCAGTTCCCTCCACCCTGGTGGCCCATGTGCTGCCCCCCTCATCCCTGTGCACGTTCACATCCTTTCTATGCCCCCATATTTTTCTTTCATGACAGAGGCCTGGCATGAGAGAATGTGGACAGCTTACCCTGCTACTAGGGGAAAACCATTCCTCTTCCAATTTTCCCAGCCTTGGGGCAACCCCAGCCTAAGTGGGGCCATGCAATTATCTACATGTTGCCCTCTACAACTGCCTGAAAGGAAGGTGTGGGGAGCTGGAAATGAGGAGGCATTTCTTCTCAGAAAGAGCAGTCAGGCCTTGGGATGGGTTGCCCAGGGAAGTGGTGGAGTCACCGTCCCTGGGGGTGTTCAAGGAAAGGTTGGACGTGGTGCTTAGGGACATGGTTTAGTGGTGACATTGGTGGTAGGCGGGTGGTTGGACCAGATGATCTTGGAGGGCTTTTCCAAACTTCATGACTCTGTGATTCTGTCCACACTACTAAAGTGATTCTGTGGTCACTGACACAGCTTTGAGCCCAAACAAGCCAAAACCAAAAAGAACCAACCCAAGAGGTAGCTGGGATGAGTTTGGGAGCCACCCTTTGTCAAGGAGGACTTGGGGGTGTGGAATTGATCTTTGGGGCTGAGCTGGAGGCGGAGCCCAGAGATGTATTTTTATTTGAACCGATGCAAACAGCTGCATGGGCAGGCTCTTGCTGGTTTCATCTGGCCTTTTTTCTGCTTAATTAATGACGGGGATGCTGGCACCGTGCTTGGCATTCACTTAAAAAAGTGCCAGAAGAGCTGGTCCTGAAATCCTGGCGAGGGGAGCAGTTCGGAGGTCAAGGCCACAGGGCTGGCACCCAGGGGAGGCCAAGGCGAGGGGTGACAGTGAGTGGCCTTTTTCACAGCAATGACCTGTCTCAGACATGTGGAGGTGCCTGGGGAAAAGACAGAGAGAGGCAGGAACCTGGAGGAGAAAGCAAAGAGCTACAGACAACCTGAACCCATCACCTAACTGATCTCCTTACAAGTGATTTCTGGGGCCATTCTGATAATTTGAGGATACTTCCTATTCTTTTTAAAGACTTTCCATTATGGGAGAAGAAGGACTGGAAATATTTTTCAAGCTGTTTGTGACTTAGCAGCTAGGAAACTCTGCTTACTTGCAGCAGATGATGCCTTAAAAGCACCAAAGGCTTTATTATATTACCCAAAAAGGCCACGGACTCCTTGTTTTTATCGCCCCAGCTTCAGAACAGGGAGTACCCAAACCTTCAACAGGGCCAAGAACACAGGGCAGAAGAAGGCGCTGCACAGCTCTGTTGGCGGTGGGGCAGCACCACGCTGCGGAGCCTTTTGGGAACTCCAAACCCCATAAAACCAAAACATGCCATACCCACCTCCCGTGGGACCCCTTCAGGTGGGCTGAAGCCTGCCCCAGATCACAGGACAGCTGCATCCAGAACCTTCATACGGATGGCAGCCAGCCATAAATCTTGGGGGGACAGTACCCTGAGTACTGGAAATGGGAATTGCTTGGCGAGGAAGATCAGGACAGAGGATAATGGGGGCTGTGCCTGCATTAAATGGGGCATAGATGTCCTCCTCTTCACTAGGTATGGCAGACCTGAGACGTTTTTGCTAGGATTTGGTTTGAGTGGCAGGAGCTTGCGGGGGCTGAGGTTAGAGCCTCGCTGAGCTGCATTTTGAGAAACAGTATCGTTATGATCCTTGTCCTGAAGGATACGGGTCACCCGAGGTAAGCAATACCCGTCAGCAGGTCAGTAGCTAATTTGGGACTGGCACTCGTGTCTGATTTTGGGATCACAGCCTGGGGTGCCTCCTGAAAGCTCGGTTCCCTCTAGGATGAGTGACTTGAGGATCAAAGGGAACAAAGTTGCCTGAGCGACTGTTCTGTAACACTGTGGAGGTTCACAGGGGAAGAACCAGGGACAACCAGATCGGGAGCAAGCCTCAAACAGAGCAGGGTGGCACTCTGTGCTGCAGGGAGCTGTGGAGGCTGAGGCTGGAGATCTCTTCAAATGGGGAACAGGGATATCCATGGGGTCATGTCCACCTGCGGATGTCCTTGTGGCCTGCACGTTGCAGGGCCCCTAGGCTACAGAAGAAGAAGAAGAAGGAAAAGATCACTTTGTAAAGCATCCCTATGCACCTACTGCTGGTCATTTCTGGAGAGAGGAGGCCTCCGGATGGGCCTTGGTTTGATGCCTCGCTCTTTGAGTCTCTCAGAAGACAGAGGGAACAAGAAGATGCAAGGTCACCCAGTCCAACCAGGAAAAAAGGCCAGTCACCCTCCAAGGTCACCCAGTCCAACCTCTGACCTAACACTAACTAGTCCTCCACTAAACCATATCACTAAGCTCTACATCTAAACGTCTTTTCAAGACCTCCGGGGATGGTGACTCAGCCACTTCCCTGGGCAGCCCATTCCAATGCCTAACAGCCCTTTCAGTAAAGAAGTTCTTCCTAATACTCAACCTAAACCTCCCCTGGTGTAACTTTAGCCCATTCCCCACTTCCCCAAATAAAGAAGCATTCACACAACCCCTGAGAATTGGCAACAGAGCTGTTTATTGCCGGGACATCTTGCAGGTAAGCCTGCGGGATGTCTGTGGTGTTTGGCAGCTCCAAGCTAATGCTCAGGATGGAGCCTGAGCAACAAGAAGGGGGCTCACCGGGCACCCCTGCGATGCTGTTGGTGCTTTCGGATGGCAGAGCACAAAGACATGCCGCAGCAGTCCTGGGTCTGTTCTGGGAGAGGTGAATCCACTTCTATCGGTTCCTCCACATCTGATGGATCCAGCTCCATGGGCTCCACTGTGTTGGGTAGGAGGCTAAGCCAGTCCTTGCCCGGGACTGCCCAAATGGGATGTCTTCCATTCGGAATGTTCTCAGGCCAGGGTGCCGAACCAGGGGGTCGTCCAGTCACATGCCTTGGTCCCATGCCACTGTCGGCTTAATTTTCATGCATGGGTCCGATGCTGCTGTCTGGTTTACGGCCATTACTGGGTCCCACTCTGTGTTCTGGACCATGGCCACACTTCTGCTCCCTGCGGCTGTCTGCCTGATGTTCCTGCCTTTGCCCCACATCACCGTTGCTCCTAAGGTAAGGCCCAGGCCCCCTGTCGCTGGGTGTTTGAGGGGCCGGCCTGTTCCCTGCATCGTTGCGGTACCAGTGATACTGCCTGTATGTCTGTGGGCTGGGCGCCAGAGGTCCCTTGGGTGCTGGTGTCTCTTGTGACATTGGCGCTATCCCTCCGCCCACAACTCCTCTCCTGCTCGGGTGCATTCTTTCTTGGTGCTTCACTGGACAGCATCGCTGTCCTCGCACACCAAGGAGGCCTGCTGCTCGCCTTGCTCTTCTAAGTCTCCTTCCTGCCTCACCAGCTGGCAGTCAGGGTCTAGATGTTCAGCGAGTGGTGGGCCAGCAGCAGGGGGCCTGTTTTATAGGGCCCACGTGCAGTGGTGGCCACTGTGACCTCAGCAAGCCTCTGTGATGGAGTGGCCCTTGAACACCACCTAGAACATGTCACGGGATCTTTCCAAACAGAGGCCATTGTTTGGCCATGTGGTGACTATGACTAAGAAAAGGCAACAAAGCTGTGGTGGCTGTGAGCGGCCCTGTGGTTGCTTCTCCAGCCCCACCATCCAGGAGCCTGTTGGCATGACCTCTCCTCCTTTCCCAAGGCAGGGACGGTGCTTCAGCAGCTGTCCCCAGAGATTTATATACCCAATATCTCGCAGGAGTGGGATGAGTGATCTCAACTAGAAGGCTTGCGAGGTGCAGCGGAGAATTGATAACTCCCTGAAGAAGCTGGAGCAAGGGCTCTTTTCTCTTCTCATTGGTTTTACAGTCCTTCTTGTCTGTCTTCCAATGTGAGCATGGGAGGTTGTTTTGAGATAAAGCCCAAGCAACTTGTAGACGTGGTTGCCCGTGAGGATGAGTTATGCTCTGTTCCCTTCCCCTGCTCGGCCTTCAGCCCTGCCCCTGCCTCTCACAGGTGCTTTCCTCTATGCAAAGAGCTTCTCCGAAACTTGGAATTACCAAAAGTGGGGGGAAAATGGAATATCCAGACTTTGCATTCATACCAGACGGAGACAAGAAGCTGACCTTTAGGATATGTTTGTGGGATTGGATTTCTGAAATAATTTGTTTCAAAACTAACGCTAGCAAAATATATTTATCAGATTGCGTGTGTGTGTTGATGCATATATATCTATAGCTGCTTGACTCTCCCCATGAGTGAATATGGTTATAAATACAAATGCAGATATAGATGCATATAGAGACATCTATCTATGTAAGTACATATACTCGCACATATATTAATTGAGAGTCCTCATTTTGCTGATATTATTGCAGCCTTCCGACTGCAAAAAGTCAAAACATCATCTTGTAGAATAAGAAAAATTGTCTGAAAGTTATTAATCCTAATGCAGTGGGAAATCAAAGAAGGATCTCTATTTTTGATTAAACTGAAGGTTTCAAACACTCCAGTGAAATACCCCATTTGTACTAATACCCATAAATCGCTTAGGGCAAGACTGATTCCAGCTGTGTGTTATCCCTTTTCTAAGGAGGGAATGTAACGACTGTCCTAATACAAATAATTAAGATTGCACTGGTAAATGAGACGTAAAGAGTCCATCTTCTGAATTAGTAAAAATTCCAGAACTGACAGAAAATCAAATTCTGCCTAAGAGAAAATGTTAATATCTCAGCTCTTATTTTCTTCTCAGACTGGGAGAGGGAAGCTGGGGTCCTGTACCTATTTGTTCTGCTGAACAACCTCTCTCTTTGCAGAGAATTATTTGGCAAGGGCGATTTTAACTTTCTGGATATTCCTGAATCAAAATGTCCTAGGTTAGCTCAGTGTTAACCCTTGGCGCATGGCCTCCTAGGATGCAGTTTGGCCATGCCGGGTCTCTGTCCCTCCCTTGGGGATGAACCCCCATTTTGGACTGTTTCACCCAACCCAAATTAAGAGGGGTGACCCCAGATTTGCTGTGAAGGGTGTCAACTCAGCCTGGGCCTTGCTTAGCTTATGAACTCCCTGCCGCTCATGGCATCAAAAGTTCTTCCACAGAACTGCTTGAAAAATCAATCAAGTGACATAATGAAATGCTGACACGATTTAATACATCTATTTCCCATTAAATAAAGACTTAATAAATTGCCTCCTTTTTTTCCACCCTTTTTCTTTCTTCCTTCCTTCTTTTCTTTCTTCCTTTCTTATAAACCTGCATACATTATTGAATTTGTTTGAGATGGAGCATGTTTCAGAAGCTGCATAAATCTGGGTGAATTCATTAAGCCCCAGTGAATTTATTGAAAGTTATAAAGTTTTTAAATCTACAAATGTTTGACATCTTTAAAGAATTATTAATTAATGCATACCATTAAATACTGTTAAAACTCATGTTGCATTTATGAAGTATTTGAGCTTCATTGAGTATGCAGATCAGGTAATTCATCTTTTTAAGCTCTGTCAATGCTTCTGTTCCGAAGAAAGATGGGGGGTTAGTGGGAAGGAAGAAAAAAACAAAGTTTGTGGAGTTCTTAGTGCGGGAGAATTCACGGCCACAGTCAGGATTTCTCTGTTTCCAGGAATTTCTATCTAAGCCTTTATGGGATGCTTATTGCTGAATGCCTTCCTGATTGCTTGTGTCTTTGGACTTGTATCAAAGCACAGCCTGGTGCTGTTGGTTAGGGCCATGGCCTTGTCCCGGGTCCTTCAACCATTGAGGGCCACTGAGTTGTGCTGAATGGGGATGGTGACAGACGCTGGAGAAAAGCAAGTCCATGTATGCTAGGCAGTGATCTTGAGGTGTCAAGTTTGCCAAGGGGTCCAGGAAGTGTTTGGGTGGAACCTGAGTGAGGGCATAAACTAATAGATTCACAGAATGGTTTGGGTTGGAAGGGGCCTTAAACGTCATCTAATTCCAACCCCCCTGTTGTGTATGTGGAGGGGCAGATAGAAAATGCAGAAGAATTGTGGCTGTGTGCCTGAAGATGGCTTGATTTTCCCAAGGGAAATCAGTGGTGTTTACTTTGAAAAAAAAAGGAAAATCCTCTTTGGAGACCTTCACACTGTCTCCTGCAGAAAGTCAGTCTGATGGTTTTCTAAAATAGGTGAGTTAAAAACCCAGACATGCATATTCTGAATAAATGACCCATTTTAGACTCGAAATTAAGTAAATACTGGGAGAGGGTATGTGCACAGGAGTTGAATGCAGAGAAATTTGCTTACAAGGACAATCACGCTTCCCATTGGTTCAGGTTTTCAGGGTGCTCCCAGGGAGCCAAGCTTTAAGAAGGCTTGAGGAAATCTGTATTTGAATTGGTTGGACTGGGTTGAACTCTGGTCAAGTGGGGGCTGCGGTCTGAGTAACCTCTTTTAGACAAAGTAAGTCACATAGTCAAAGTAAATCACATAGTGATTTAAAGGGTGAGATCAAACCCTAAATTTGTGAAGGACTTTGAGCATCCCATTCACAGAGCTGAAGGATCAAGGGCTGAAATGAGGCAAAAGCAAAATATCTGTGTATTTCCTAATAGACAGATCATGGGATGGACCAAGGGAAAAAATCTGCTTTTGAGAAAAACTAGAGCTGGCCTTAAGCCTCACCTATCCAAGGACTTATTCTGGACTATGTACTTGACATTAGTGGTTCATAATTAATTCCCTGTGTTGATGCTCTTATTCCAGAATCTGACATGCCTTATTCCAAATTAGTTCAATCCACCTGGGACCCCGCCACAAAACCAGGTTAAGAAATGAGCACAAATCAACCGAGCCCTTCTAACCATCAGATATGCAGGCAAGCCTGTAGAAAATTCAAAGGAGTTCAACTTAATTTCCTATATTGGAGAGGATGATAAAGTCACGTAGCAATACCTGCCTCTGAGTAAAAAACACACACGTGAGCAATAGCTGAGTCTCAGCTGATGTACGGTAATATTTTAAGTTGCCGTGATGTGATAGAGTGTAAGAGCCCCCAGCACTGCTGGGAAATAGCTCTTCTACTCTAAACTCTCTTCCTGCTGTAATCGGAGTGATTTTGTCCCCTCAAAATAAATCTACAGAGAAAATTTCATAGAGAGGCAGCCAGACTAGGAGAAGGGGCTGGGATAGCTCTGTTATGACCATAGCAGCTGATCCTTTACTAATATTTTGACAACTGGTGTGAAAGTTAATGAATCAATAATGTAATGTTTCTGTATTTCTGCTGATTTTTTTTTCTACATCTGAAGAATTTTAGAATTTCAAGGAAGCATGAATTTTGTAGCAGGTGACGGTAACAAAGCTACTGCTCTTAGGAATCAATATAGGACAAAAAAGCCAAAAAAGGGAAAAAGAAAGAAAAGAAAAAGAAAAGAAGGCAGCCTATTCTGCTGTCATTGGCCAACAGGAGCCTAGTTAAATGAAAGCTATCAGCTTGGTCGGAAACTGCTGATTCTTTATCTTTTCCCCACTTTGCCACCGATTCACTGTGTGGCTCTTGGCATGTTTCTTCCCCTTCCAGTGCTGTCAGTAGTAGAAGGAGAGAGCTGCTGCATGCCAGAATGACAAAATGACAGAAAGGCTGAGATCGGAAGGAACCTCAAGAGGTCTTCTGCTCCTTGGTGGTGGTCCCTGTTGGGGGACTTGCTTGGGTCAGCGCTCATTCACCTCTTGCGTGTAGGTCACACTGCAGAAAACCAAAGCATCAAACGCTGCAAGGAGCAGCTACATATTTTCTTGTGAATGCCAAGGCTTGCCAAGGCGGGAGGACAAAGCTGAACCTCTCATTTCTCTGATCCTGTGTCAGATATCATGTTAGTGCACAGGGTGACAGCACAGACCTTGGCAGAGAGACCTTGTGGTCTCCTGCATCTGTTGCAGGAATGGGCCAAAACACCATGGAGAATGGTTCTTCCCCTTCATGTTGCTTTCTTCAGCTCAATGGGATGTTGTCTGTTGGAAAAAGTGCCCAGTGGCATGAATTAAGCAAATTCCTGAGTGCAGGAAGGGGAACTGCAAGCAGTATTCTGACTTCTTCATGGAGAAAGAAGAGGTCCCATCAGTAACTGATCTGCAGCCAAGTGCCTGGGCACAGAACGCCGTGCTCTGCCACAGGGGTTTCCAGCTAGAGCAGTGTAATGAAAATCGCTGTGCTGTCAGAGTTGGATACACACCTCAGAGTAAGAGGTGAGGATTGCTGAGTGAGTGGGATCGTGGGGCACTGGTGACAGGAAAACAATCAGACGTGAAGCAGCCCGCCTCTGGTTTGAGGCCTAGTAGCAAGTGCTCTTCCTAAACTGTTGGGATTTGCTTTTGCTTCCAAGAAACTCCTGCAAGCTTTCCAGACAGTGTAAAACATGACTTCTGTGTTGAGACAGCCCTTTGAAGTATTTCACTTCCAAGGTATTTCATGTTTCACGTGCAGACAACAGCTGTATGGGTGAGTTAAGCAGTGCCAGGACTGGCTTTGGGGCCAGCAGCACTGTCCCAAGTGGTTCTTAGGAGCCCTTTTGGAGTTAGCACAGGGCAGGGATCATCCTTGAAGGTGGAATATCAACAAGGAAAGTGCTTCTTCATGGTCTGAAACCTCCCCCAGGTTTTGCAGTGTACAAACAACAGGGGTTGGGGTGTAAATGTTGCATAAGGGAAGTGCAAAGGGGAAGCTCTGTAAGCTCATCTGTCTTCTGTACCCGTGATGTGACCAACAGAGACAGCTCAGCTCCACAGGGAGGCTGGCATTAGCAAGGCCTCGGGTGAACTTTCCAAGCACAGGGAGGTCAGAGCTTCTGCACAGCTGCCCTTTGGCTCTGGGACTCAATCCTCAAGAGATGAAGATGACCAGAGATCTTCGTCACTTTTGGAACAGAGGATGGCGAGGCCCATCTTTTCGCATTAGCTTCCCTGTGATGCTTCCCCAGGGGAGCAATTATGGTGATGCTGGTCCTGGGGAGATACTGGCCAGGCTTTCTCAGCCGGGTCCACAGCAAGGAAAGCAAAGCAGCTCACTGAGCAAAGGGTGCTGCTTTGGGGATGTGCTGGGGGGGACACAGCTCTTCTCCCAGGAGCTGTGCTGCAAATGTAGCTGGCTGTGGTGGGACTCAGCTCTCAAATATGCTACTCCTTGGGGGTCCCAAGTGCTTTGCAGCACAAGGTGCTTGCAGACAGACAGGATGGTTGAACAACGTGACGCCATTCACAGTGAAACACAGTTTTTTTCTTACATTTCTCTGGGGTTGTTTATTCTGGAGAAGAGGAGGCTCAGGGGAGACCTTATTGTTCTCTACAACTACCTGAAAGGAAGGTGTGGTGAGCTGGGGGCCGGCCTCTTCTCACAGGTAACTAGTGATAGCACTAGAGGGAATGGCCTCAAGTTGTGCCAGAGGAGGTTCAGGTTGGAAATGAGGAGACATTTCTGCTCAGAAAGAGCAGTCAGGTGTAGGGACAGGTTGCCCAGGGAGGTGGTGGAGTCACCGTCCCTGGGGGTGTTCAAGGAGAGGTTGGATGTGGTGCCTGGGGACATGGTTTAGTGGTGACATTGGTGGTAGGGGGAAGGTTGGACCGGATGTACATTGGAGAGAGGGGAACTTCAGTATGGAGAAGTTGTATTGCTGCTGGTGGGGAGCCTAATGCTGTGGCTATAGCCTGATGCTATTAGTGTGTGTCCCGAAGTGCAGACACACCTGGCACATAGCTTGACAAGACCTTGTCTTCATGGACAAGAAGTGGACAAAACTTGAATAGCATCTCCATTCCACCTGCATCAGGGCAACTTCCCAAAGAAGTGGCAGGCATGCTGAACGTCACCCAGCAATCTTGAGTCGCCCGGTCTGTGACATGGCACCACACCAAGAGTTTAGCCAAAGACACAGGTTCAAACACTTGAAGCATCCCTTTGCTTCAGAGGGTGTCTCAGAGTTTTGCTATGGGGTCATGATCATAGGGGCCACCTCTGAGGGGTTATTAACTCAGGCATCCTGCCTTACCAGGCCAGTGGGTTCAGGAGAGCACCAAGAGATCCATCACACCACCCAAATCTGGCTTCCCATATAGACAGGGACAAGATATCACTGCAGCATGCTCCAGGACATGGTCCAGCTTCAAGGCCCAGTGTTTAGAAAATGATGGTCACCGCTCAGGTCCTGGGTGATCGAGAGAGGGCCGCTTTCCCATCGAGGGAGATGCCCAGGGCAGGTCAGCCTGCAGCATCCCACCACATCTGGTTGCCTCAATGAGGTGGATAAGGACAGGAGAAGCAGTACAGGAGACATGTGCTCAGCAACAAGACTCAAGACTACGTTTTGCTCCAAAGTGGTCCACCCACCCTGCATCCTGATCAGAAATTTCAAGTGTCCAGGAAAGACTCAGTGGAGAAGAGGATATGGCACCCACTATTCACCTGTGGGAGAGGGAAAATATCATTAGCTGTCTGGTTCTAGATCACTGTGGGGTTTTGCTTCTTGCATCCCCCATCCTTAGCAGCAGACCAACAAACCAGCCAGAGTGCAGTTAGCCACATAAAACGCGTGAAGCAGGATGGACAGGGCAGATTAAATGAGAGCACATCGTAGCTGTAAATAAAGGACCTTAAATGAAATCTGTCACAACTGTTAGGCTGCAGCCGCAAGTAAAGGACAAAGAAATATCTACAGGAGCTCAATAACGCGGACAGGAGGTTCTTTATGACTGCCTCACAAGATGCAGCGAAAATGTCTTTGGCTTTGTGGGAGCTGCGCCAAAAGCCTGTGATAATGTGCACAGTGATAGTTTTTGTAAAAATCTTTAAAAAAAGATTAATAGAATTTATGCTTTTAGGGCTGGGTTTTCCAAAGCAGCTCAGCACTGGGCTGTCTCAGCTCCCGTTGGAGTCAATGAGGTTATACCTCTGAAATCAATGATGGAGCGGATTGTTGCTGATTCTGAGAGCTTTTGAAAACCTAATTCCTAGCATATTTTTTGGCTAAGCAGGCAAATATATACCCCCACCTAAACAAACAAACAAACAAAAACCCTACAATCCAATCCCTGCTCCCCCCATCCCTCGTAGAGAGGAGGATTTCAGCAATCCTGCCCTGAATCTGGAGCAATGCTAAGCATATGTTGGATATACGTCTGTGAGCAAGGGGGTCACCCAGCTCCCTGTTCGATGGGGAGCTGACAGGCAGCACAACACCGAGGGATGCAGACCCTGGCTGTATTTATTGTATTTAATGTATTTATCTTGTCTGGCCTTCCCTTACCCACCTCTGAGGAGTGTCGGTGCCTGCGTGGCAGTACTGCAAGGAGCCATCATCAATGGGGAGGAGAGTCGTGCTCCTTGGCCTGCCTGGTGCTGAGCTGTTGCCTTTTTCACTGGGGAATGCAAGTCTGGAGCAGTCAGGTAGCAGCTCCTTTCTCTGCATTTTGCCTTTATTGTCAGACTTTTGGTCATTTTTCTGAACAAGGCTGCCTTTCTATTGCCTTGCAAGTGACACTTTGAGCCAACATTCCCTTTTGACTATGGGCAATGAGTCAGTGGGCACAACATCCTCTGCTACCAGCATTTCACACAATCTGTGAGTATTTGAGGTTTTAAGGGACCCTGGAAATACCCTAGTCCATCCCCCACATTTTTTCTTTGGCTCTCCAAATCATTAAATAGCTACGTTTTGGGAAGTTTTCGATGGCACCCCTCTCTTGTTCACTTCTTGTACAGTCTTGTACAGTGATGAAAAAATATGTTATTTCTTAGGTGTCATTATCCATGTTCACCTCTGCAGTTGGCCTTAGTTCTTGCTCCCATGCCTCCCATGCTCTTCTCCCTGGCAAGCTTTGCTCCTGGTTGCCTTAATCTTTCTACGCTGCCTGTTGAGCTCCACGTTCGGGATGCCGGGTTGTTTTCCTGTTAATTAGTCTTTCCCATGCTGCAGGTCTGGTGATGCTGCCTCCGGCCACCATGTTCCACGTACCACATGCTGGAATGCAGCGCAGAAGGACTCCTCATTTGCAAGACTAAACGCCGTATTTATTAAACGAACTATTTATAGAGATGCGGCAGCCTGCGAGGCGGCACCACCGCCTGACTCTCCACTTAACCTTTGTGTCCTGCTTGACACGATGCCTGCTTACAGCCGCTGTAATTTCCCCCGCTCCCTGGTCAGCCAAAAGCACCACCACGTTTATTTTGTTGACCTCTGAGCTATCTGAGTCCTTAATGTATTTCTCCTGCCACCGCTTAGGGCCTTACCGAAGGTGGCACCTCGGTGTTGCTCTTCGCTCTTGCATCTTCTCACCCAAGGGATACCTTGAAGGCAAACGGCCTTTCCTCAGCTGGCAGAAAGTTCATTTGGGCAGAACTTGTGTCTTTTGAGGTGGTTTAACCCATTCTTTCCCCATCACCTCCCAGTTTTTGTGCTTTTCTCTCTCTCTCCAGTGATACTTTACCAGAGGGAATCCCAAGGCGAGCGGGGCCAGCAAAACAAAGTTTGGCCTTCAGTCAGGCATTTGTGCACGGTGCTGTGGATCAATTTAACTTGGCTCACTAAGTAAATGCTAGGCTAACTAAAGCTAAAAGGCTCCTTAATTTATCAAATTAAATCACGACAAGGTCCCAGCTGCTGACTCGGCAAAATTCAGCCTTGAAGTCAACGCAGCACCAGGCACTTGCAAGCAAGGTGGATTTGGAGAAAGGTGTTTTGCACCACGGAGTAACAAAGATGTGGCTGGCACTCAGGTGAGTGTGACTGTTCCTGCATATCACATCCGAAGGTGGCTTTGGGGCTATGCACAATAGTCTGACCACCCCTGGGACAACACTGCTGTCCTACAAGGAGCGAAAATGTGGTCATCCATGTCCTGAATCCCATAGGTAGGGCCAGGGTACCCTGCTTCGACCTCCATGTCCGAGATGTAGGCATAGTGAGGCTGACTTCGTGCTATGGTGCTTGGGAAGGGAGAGATTTGCTGTGGATATGAAAGTCATTGAGATAAACTTCCCTTCCTAATTGGTCTCATTGAAAACAGCACGTATTTGTATCACTGGTTCAGATATCAATCAACCACTGGCCAATTCCACTAAGCGGTATCCTTTCCAAATTCACTCTTTTGTTAAGTAATATATTAAATCTCTAGGAGACTGTCCAGACAGCCCAAACGAGCTTTATTAACTAACTGCCAATAATCCCAGGCTTTTCATGCAAAGAGGGAGCCTAAGGAAATCCAGGCAGGGCTTTCAATTCTCATTGAGTTTCTTGGTCCAGTGTTTCGCAGGTCACAGAATGTGTTCTGCCTTAAAAATGTGGTCTGATTGGATGCTTAAAGATTTCATTTCACCCTTTTTTCCACTGGGAGAGCTACACCAGAGGACAAGCCAGCTCTTCCACGCAGCTGCCCATGCTGAGTCCTGCCTTCCATTGAGCCATCCTGAAATGCCATCAGCTGGCCCAAATTTCACCCACTGACTTAGGCATCTTTGCAGACGACGTATTTCTGTGAAGTTTGGGTCCAGTAGCTGGGCAGGAGCTCATTTACAAGCCACTGACAGCCAAAATTATGAGTAGACTTAAAACCAGAGGCACTCCATATGCCCTTGCGGTCAACATGACTCTTGGTGGCTACCACCCATGCTGTGTTTTCAGCCAGCTCTCCAAGACACTGTAGTGGCTTGTCTCATTGTGGTTGTGTTGGCCTTTTTCCAATATCCTCCAATATCACTTTCTGGCTCCCTTCTGAGCTTTAATATGAGTTAGTCGGGATGCCTGACCGCACGAACCCTGGAACTGCCCTGTACGTAAGTCACATCGCACGCAGAGGTGGCCGTCACAACTCTGCTTCCTAACGGTGTCTGCTTTCAGCCCCATTAATGGCCATAATTATTTTCCTAAGCATAAATTGTTCCTAATGACCATAGTCATTTTTAGCATGATAGCACAGCAAATGATGCATCCACGGGACGGGACGAAGGCAGGGAACAGACCTTTCAAGCCCTCCTAAATGTCAGGCACACATATTATTTACGGGGCACTTCAGACTGTGCTGTTGCCATCGTTGATTTGGAAGTTCAGACAGATTGTCACTTCTCCTTGGCCTGTTTGGCTGTGATCAAGGGCGGTCTTGGTAGCGTGTTTCACTTACCCACAGCTGAAAGCTAGAGCTTTTGTTCACGCAAGGGTAAAAACTCAATAGGTCTCTTTCGATTGCTGGTCACTGAGTGCTGGGGAAAATGATTTGTAAAATTATTAGATATTTCAAAGGGATCTGTCGAATCAAATTTGTCTCAAATAATTCAGTACTCCGAGCTGCAGACTGTAGGTCGAGTTCTTTATGAAACCTGTGTAGTTTTGTTTTTCATACCCATCACTCCATCTGGCCTTCATTATTTTAGTCTCTGCTTTGGGGCTTTATAAGAAGTATCCGCAGCTTGGAAAGAAGAACCTAAGTCTTGGGTGTAATTTTCTTAGAAGACTTCATCAGCTGTGATTAACTCGTTTGTAGTCTTAATTAGATTACGATCCTGGACGACTACTGAAAGATCTATAAGCTGATATTTGATTATTGGAGTGGTTAATTGTGCCCTGAGCAGAGCAGTAGAGGCAGAAGCGCCCAAGGGAATGCTGCAGGTTAGGGACAGGGCTGCTGACTTCCGCTCTTGGGACTTCATCACCACTCAGGATTTGTCCCTGCAGCTCCAGCATCCTGAAATCACGCAGTTGTTGGAGAGTCTTTGCTTCCATTAAGGAGACGTTTCTATCTGTCACACTTGTTAAGGAAACCAATTCAAGTGCCGCCCGCGAGCTCAAAACTTAAATAAAAGATCCGCGGCATTATTAGTAGTGCTATCCTTTTGGAGAGGGAAAGATACGTATTTCTGAAGTCGTGCACCTTAGGCATAGATTTGGAGATGTGTTTTCTGGCATCTGGTGCAACATGGTCATACCCATGCTGCGTGTCTCCTGTCCCTGTTGTGCTTGTGTCCTTCAGAACAGGGTCAACTGGGACCGGTCCCCCACCCAGGCCACCTCCCAGACCAACCTCAGGAATCATTTTTGGTCCCTACGTGCTCGTGTGGGCCATCAAGTTCCTGAGCACAATTTAAGGAGACAGCACCCTGTAGCTGACGTCTTGGCCCTATTTCATGTGGATGTTTGGTGGTGAACCTACAGAACTGGGTGATGGATGGGATGGAGAAGGGGCTTAAGCCCAGCAAGATGCAGTCCCCGAGCCTCCATGCTGGGGTTAGGAAGGGCAGACTCTGCCCCAAGGAGGGCAACAAGCTGCTGGCCCTATTCCCTCTCCTTCCCAGCACAGGATTTGGGGTTAGAGGGCTTTTGGGGAGGGGGCAAACCCCAGGGACTGCTGGATCCAGTCACATCAGCGGGCTCAGACCAACATTCATGGACAGCACCATGCTCTCTGAGGCTCTCCCACTTAACCCTAAATAGAGAAGCCCTGCTCATCATCTTTCACCCCCTAATACCTACGTACGTTGGGATGAGCCCTGCACCGTTTGTGCCTGGGGGGAGCTCCAGCTGCTCTGCAGTGCATCGCTGTACAGCAAGGCAAGAAGGCTGCAACCGGCTGCACCACCTGGGTTTTTGTGTTCTTTTTTTTATATTGTTTTTTTTTCAAACAGGGCTCGTTTCGTGCGCTGATTCATTGCAGGCAGGGCTAAGTCCAAATGTTAGGCAGGAGGCAGGGCTGATCCCGTGGATTTCCTCAGCCCGATGAGTGTTAATTTGATCCGTGCTGATGTGGCAGGGGGAAAACATGGGGGCGGCGCGGCTGAACACTGAGATTCTGGAAAGGGTGATGGAGAATTTAATGGATCTTGGCGGCTTAATGCTCCATTTTTCTTGTGATTCCCCCTCGTTTCTTATCTCTCGTATTTACATAAATTACGTGGACTCCAGGGAAGCTGCTAGGCATAGAAATTTAATCAACCTGCTTCTCAGGAGCCCGGTCACTGCGCAGCGAAAGCGAAAAGCGGAGGGGAAAAAAAAAGGAGGGGAAAAAAAAAAAAAAAAAGAGATGGGAGGGGGAAAGAAAAAGAAAGAAATCATCAGATGTGTCAAAAGGGACGGAATAACCCCAGCCCGTTCAGCGAGGGGCTGGATTTCGGGAGCGGGGAAGGGATGACATCACCCTGTGCTGCACACGGGTTTTCTTGCGAGCGGGAGTGTGTGGGCTTTGGTGCACGGCAGGAGAATTTAACGCCTCGCACCGCAGCACCACAGCACCCTAAAATCTGCCCCAGGAGAAGGGGTGCTGCTCCGGAGAGCCTGGAGTGGGACATCCTCTCGCGATCCCTTTTCCCCTGCGGGCAGGCTGCTTTTTCCAGCGTTTCTCCGTAGCGGTGCCGTTGGAGGAGGGATTGAACAGAAGGGCTGGGAGCGAAGAAGAAGTCGTTCCGGAATTTCCCGGCTCCTCCTCGCAGGATGACATAATGCATGGCGTGGTCGGAGAAGTGGCGGGTTGCGGAGGGATGCAGCAGGGGCAGAGGCACACCCGCCTGCCAGGGGTGCAAAGGCAGGAAGAAAACTGGATGCAGGGGGATCCACCCCTGATTTTACTGCCTGATTTCGAGCACTCTCTTTAAAGGACAGACCCTCCCCTTCTCTATGCAGCTCATGCTGTGCTTTCGGGTACTAAAAAGAAATCCCTTTGTTTCAGGGTGATTTTTCCCTTTTTGCTTAAAGCTAACTGCTGAGAAGGGAAGTTGAAAATGTTGGTTTTTAAAATGCCAGTCTGTGATTCCTAGGCTTTTCTCCCCTTCCTGTGATGCCTTTTTACTTTTAATGCAAAACTGTTACCCGAGCCCCTACCTCGCTTCCCTCACTCCTGCCATTTCTCAGTTAACGCGGGGTCTCCCCAGGACAGGGGGCAGCTGCAGGCTGGGGATCGGGAGCAGCTTTTCACACGGAGCTCAGGCAGCACTGGAGATGCTCAGGGAAGGGGGGAATCTCCATCCTTGGAGGTTTCCGAGACCTGGTTAGCCTCAGCTGACCTGCCAGGAGTTGGGCTTGGGCTTAGAGCAGAAGGTCAGAGACCTCCAGATTTCTCTTCCAACCCATATTTCTAGGGTTTTCTGCAACCTCACCAGGCAGGAGATCCGTTACCCATGCAAAGCCAGTTAGTGTGAGCTACGTTGACCAGCATCAGGCTGATTTTCCATCTGAATATTGCACGACACAAAGCCAAACACTTGACAGAAGTCCTTTGCAGTTCCCCTTCTCAACCACAGCTGATATCTGAGCAAAGGCAGATGGAAGCACTTTGTGGTGGGGATTCCAGGCTGCCACTGCTCACTGCACCGTGCTGCTGGTCTTGGTCTTCACCCGTGGGCTTTCCCCCCACTGCTGGCAGCATCGGCAAGCCGAAGGAATACTTTGGAAAAGTCCCACCAAATGTCTTTCTGTTCTTTCCCTGCCAACATCCTGGGAAGCTACACGAGCTGCCAGTACTGAAGACAGCTTTATCGGATGCTGGGCTTATCACGGCTCGCCTTCCACGTGGTGACGAGCTGCACTGAGCGCGGTATTAATCTGACAGGAACCACTACATCCAAGGATCTTCCAGGCCGGCGTGGGGCAGAGAGCATCCCTCTCTGTCTCGCCCATCGGCAGGGCTGACTGCTGCCAAACTGTTCAGAACTGGCTCCGATGACCAAAATGCAGCCCGGGGAAGCACCGTGAGCCCCTCACCGGCCCTGGTGAAGAAGCATTTGGTCAGTTCGTTGTGCTCGGTGATGGTTAATGAGCCCACTGAGGAGGGTTTGAAGAAGCCTTTATCATTAGTCTGTAGCAGAGGGCTTTTCTTGTTCGTTTTCTCCTGAAAATCCCTGAAATATCCCTGTCTGATGTCTCTGTAGCTCTGCATCCCAGTTCTGGAGAAGGGTTGACTATAGAGCTGGAGTATGAGGAGGAGGAGGAAAAGGTCCACAGTGACAGTCTATAGTGAGAGGTGTGATACAAGGTTTATTTTCCAGTCTTTTTTTATTTATTTTATTTTATTTTACAGCTATTTTCAAGCTGATGCTTTGTCGTCTTGTGTGCTAGCCCTTCCCTTCCACTATGGACATGAACAAGACTTCATTTTTCTGTATGTTTAAAAAATAAAAAATAAAAAGCCAACAACAAATCACAGCTCAGGACGTCCATATGTTTGATAAAATAGGCAGTATTGGCTACGACATGCAGCAACTGGGATGCTTGGATAAACATCATGAACAGAGCAGAAGATCATCTACCTTTGGGAAAAAGAAGAAGCTATAAACAGTGGGCTCCATCTGACCAGAAGGAAACCTCTGCAGTGTGGACGTTCATTGCTGAGCTGTTACCTAGTCCCCTTTACAGTTAATGGAGGGAAACGTGTATCTAAAATAGCACAAATGCATTTTCCGGAGTTGATTACAGAGAGAACCTGGGGCAAAAAACTCAAAAGTAGACACTTGCATGCTGGACACCTAAGGTTCAGCTCAGCTTATTGCATTATTCATTGCTTATTGCTCATCCAGCTTCAGCATTTTGTCTAAAAACCTTTGACTAGCATCACTTGAGATACCCAGAGACATCCACTTGGGGACAGCAGCTTGCATATAGGGCTTGCAGGAACCCCATGCCTGTCTGGACCAGCAGCAGGAGAAAAGATGGGATCCTCTAAGACACCTCAAGTGGTACTAAACACGCAGGACTAGCCCAAATTGACCCTTACTGCTACCAGTTTGGGCATTACTCCCTCTCGGTGCTGTTAGACAAGTGATAACCAGAACTACTCATGGAGATCAACGTGGTCAGGAGTCAGGGTATCCCTTCCCTGTGTTGCAGAAGGATTCACTGTGCAAAGAAAAGGGGTCTCCTCTCTCCCAGTGCCCTCCTTGGAGCTTGTAGCGGTCCCTACAGTTGCAGTCATTGCTGACTTGGAGCCAGCCAGCAGGGCAGGTTTCTGTGCTGTTGGACCAGCCAGGCCTTTCTGCTGTGTGGTGATGGCCAAAGGTAGCCCAGTGTGTAGTCAGAAGCCAATGTGATGCCTTCGCATCTTCCCCCAGTGGGTTTTCTTGCAGATTCCCTTCTTTTTTCCATTTTCCATTTTCTGTTTTCCCTTTTTCTGTTTTCCATTTTCTTCTTCTTCTTCCCTTTCTGCTCTTTCTTTCTCCTCTTTCTTTCTTCCTTTCTTTCTTCCTTTCTTCCTTCCTTCCTTTCTTTCTCCTCTTTCTTTCTTCCTTTCTTTCTTCCTTTCTTCCTTCCTTCCTTCCTTCCTTTCTTTCTTTCTTTCTTTCTTTCTTTCTTTCTTTCTTTCTTTCTTTATTTATTTTTCTCCTTCTTTCTTTCTTTCTTTCTTTCTTTCTTTCTTTCTTTCTTTCTTTC
>CM021699.1:114238665-114323138 GCA_011074415.1 Stictonetta naevosa
TTTCTTTCTTTCTTTCTTTCTTTCTTTCTTTCTTTCTTTCTTTCTTTTTCTTTCTTTCTTTCTTTCTTTCTTTCTTTCTTTTCTTCCTCTTGACTATAATGTGGCATTGTGCTTAGGCATAGCCTGTGGTCTCACTTCCATCTGCTTGAGCCCCATCAAGAGCATTTTACTTGCAAGGCTTTTCAGTAAGCTACAAAATGCCCATCCTGGCAGCTGCGTCCAGAATCACAAGGACAGAAACAGACCTGACAAAGTTCAGGTGGACCAGGAGCAGGAACACATGCTCGGTGCATCCATGGCTTGTTCCAAAAAGGACTTTAGATTTATCCCCATAATGTCACATATGGAGGGGAGAAGTCTGGAACATCGTGAAAATGCAAGTCTGCCAAGAAACCTTACCCCACTGAGACTGAAAATATGGAGTATCTGAATCACAGCTCCTAGGAAAAAACATCATGACATTTCTGTACAGAAATCCTGTGGGGTTTTAAGCTTTCTCTTAAGAGTTCCTATTTCCTTTGAAGAATGAGGATCAGTCCCAAAACCTTTAGTAGTTTTAGTAGCTGAGAAGTATATCCCATTCCTGTTTCTCCCAAAATCCAGATTTCTACCAGTGACTATAGGAAGATATTTCCCAGGAGGAGGCCAGCCACGCGCATTGCAGATCAGGAAATTCTGGTGACACACATATTCAATAAATAAAACAGAGCCCTTTGGCCACAACCATTTTATTACATTTCTCACCCTCCAGAACAGAATGGCCATATCAGAAACATGGTCCCTGCCCATTCATTCCTGAAGCCTGCCAAAAATTGTTAAGAGAGGACAAAATCTGTAGCAAGAACCATCCTAAAGAAGTTCAGGTGGGAGAGCAGCAGTCTCTAGGCTTAATTTACTAACACAGGTGCAGCAGAAGACCTTTGCCCAAATGCAGGGTCTGTTGCATGTTCCATCAAATGCTCTTCATTTACCAGAGATGCCCAAGAGGTGGCCAGCATCATGTTGCCTTGGCTGGCTCCTTGGTCTGAGAAGCAGGCACTGAGAGATAAATTCATCTGGTGTCCCTCTCGACCTATACCTGGGACCCCAGATTGCTTCTGGGGTGTGTTGGCCCTGGCACAGCATGCCAAAAGCAGTGAGACAGGGAGGGCTCTTCAAAATGTTTGCAGTGATTTATCTCCTGCAGTAAAAAGAGGAGCTTTGTGCTACATTTTTCTTCAAAAGTTTAATTAAAAAGTTCTCTTTTCTCTTCCTTTTTGTCCTCTGAAAATAAGAAAAGAAAGGAAAGGGATAAAAATAAAATAGAAATGAATTTAAAGCATGCAAATGTTGATTAAAAAATATGAACCCACTCTACTGTGAAATGCTAACAATGGTTCCCATGGCTCCTGTCTCCCAAGTCAGAACTGCTCTGGTGGGTGAACTTCTGATTTCTAAAAGCACAGCCACTTCATGAACGGGCAACTCACGCTCGGAAAGGCAGGATCTAATGTAAGAGACAAAATCGCCGGCTGAGATCTTGTGTTTGGCAAGTGGTGTCACTCACATTCCAACCAGAAAGGAGATTCACGGCTTTGAACAGCGTGGGCTGGTAGAAAAGGAGAACAGGTCACCAACAGGGACTGTGTTGTTTTTTTTTTCCATTATTTGCATGTGTGCGTCAAGGCTGGATTGCTTGCTGGGAACCAAAACCCGAGACGGGGCTCTGACAAAGCTCTCGAGTGGGAAACCCTACAATCACTCCACGAGCTCCTTGCTGCCCTCCTAACACCACCTCCCAGTTTGTGCATCCGTGAAGAAACAAACCCCAAACAGTCACTTATTAAGTATTTAATTGTCACACTCACTTCGCCCACCTCACAGCAATATTTCGCACTAGCACAGCGCTTTAACGATCCTGGGGAAATTTCACAGGGTTTCTTTCATCTGGCGACTGCTGAGTAGGAGTAACCTAAGCATGCTTCTCCAGAGCTTGCTCTTTTACCCCCCTCCTTTCATTCCAACAGATCAGATTTCTACTTGCAATCAATAGGAAATAGAAAGAGAAAAGCATTAGCATCTGATAAGGACCCCCTAGTCTATGCAGTAGCCAATGTGCAAGGCAGGGAGTGGAAAGGCTTGTAGGTTATTTACGAGGTTTGGGGCCAGCTGCCACAGTTCCTGATGGAGAGATGGGTGCACAGTTGTTTTTTTTTTTATGTCCCCTGCCCACCTCCCTCCCATGACATGGCCCTGGCATGTATCGAGTGGGTGTGGTGACATTTGCGAGCAGAAGAAAGATGGGATGGGGACACAGCTCAGCCAACACAGCTTCTTCCTGAGCAGGTCTGGGGCTTCAGGCAGGGAACAGGGAGCCAGGGCAAAGCCAGAGCCAAACCATCCCTACCCCAGATTTCGGTGATAGGAAGAGCCCTCTTGGCAATCACAAGCAATGGGTTCAGCCAAAGTTACCGTGAAGATGCAAACTCAGTTTTGGGGAGGATTTTGCAGAGAAATTTCAGGGGATTTGAAGTCAGACAGGCTTGGGTTTGAAAAAACAAACAAACAAACAAACAAAAAAGAACAGCTGTGCTGGGCCAGCCAGTTTTGAAGTCCATCAGGCACAGGCTGAGCGATCGCAGGGTGGTGGAGGAGCAAGGCGAGCACACGCTGCTGCTTCCCAGGAGGCTCCTCCCTGAGCCAGATGTGGTGCTGTTAACTTAATAACCGTTGACAGAATTTTCCTCAGTGGCTGAATTTGTCTGTTTGGTTTTTTTTTAGATGTTTGCAGCCAGAGTATCCCATGAGAAGGAGTTGCCCCATTTAACTGTCCTGGGTAAAAATAAATAAATAAAATCAGAATTCCCCTTTTCTAGTTTCGAACTGTCACCTAAGCATTGCATACGATGCTCCTGCTGGGAAGATCTTTCATTGCAGACCACTCATGATTTTAAAGCTCTTAATCTTACATCATGCCACTTGTCCCTTTTCTGGGTTGAAGAGTCTTGTCCTGTGTGGTGGCTCTTCGTGTAGAAATGGCTCCGTCCCCATGACCACCTTCCTCACCCTTCTCTGAACCTTTCCTAGCTCTCCTGCAGCCTTTTGGAGGTGAGTGGGGACCACAGGTGCACGCAGCATCGTGAACAGCGAGGCAGTAGCATGACTCTTGGTTTGTCTCCTTCCTTTCTGAGTCCTCCCTTTCATCCGGTTTTACTCCCCTGACCCATTGCTGGGCTGGGGCAGTTGCAGAAGCCTGGTGTAGCCACCTGGCTGAAGAGGTCATGGTGCAGTGGGGAGGTTTCCACCTCTCCCCGACGGCCTACAATGCTTTGAGCTGTGATTGCTCTTCCTCCAACCATTTCCCTGGCTGGCACAGACGGTTGGTGGCTTTCTGAAGCTGAAAACAAAGTCTAAAGACACCGAGGCCACCGTATTCAGAGGCTATCAGGCGGTGGCAACTTTCCATCCCTGTCTCTTCCTATTGACCCAGTGGGGTTTTGTTACAAACAGGTTGGTGGATTTAATTAGGAGCAGCGAAACATTTTGATTTATGATTCCTACCCGCCTTACCTCCTCCCCTCCCTCCCTGCTCTCCAGCTTCACGCTTGTCAGAGCAGATATTTTTAATATATATATATATTTTTATCGCAAGCCGCTCCTTCAGCACTACAGGCAAAGCTTTTAGCAGGGGAGAAGATGCCCAGCTTATGAGTAGCTCACCAATTACTACTGCTTGCTTTAGTGATTCTCCAGGAGAACCCCAGGGCTGTGTGCTGGCTGTTCCTCTCTCCTCTGCAGGGCCATTCCCTCCAGTCCTATCACTGGTTATCTGTGAGAAGAGGCCGACCCCCAGCTCCCCACACCCTCCTTTCAGGTAGTTGCAGAGAGCAATGAGGTCTGCCCTGAGCCTCCTCTTCTCCAGACCAAACCCCCCCGGTTCCTTCAGCCGCTCCTCACAGGACTTGTGCTCCAGGCCCTTCACCAGCTTTGTAGCCCTGCTCTGGACACGCTCCAGGGCCTCGATGTCCTTCTGGTAGTGAGGGGCCCATAACAGAGCACAGCACTCGAGGTGTGACCTCATATAAAATCAAACTAGTCACTTCCATGCTCATTTGGTGCCTGGGAGCCGCGATGTGACCCCTGTTGCTGGTGGTGCTGTGAGGAGACTCGGTCCATCCCTGCCGTCTATGGCTGGGCCTGACACTGGAGGCAGGCTGGGGAGAAGCGGGGTGCTGGAAGAGGTGCTGGGGCGAGCAGAGCCGGGCTCCTGTAACACCTCAGAGGCTGTGGGGAAATGGGAAGGACAGCTAGAGCATGGCCGTGGTCTCTTGGTGCCTCCGTGTGGGGCAGGAGCTGGGTAAAGAAGCTTTTCTCCTATTCTGTAACTGCAGTGGGGGGTACTGGGGCCTTGCCGCCTCCTTGGATCACCAGGGAGAAACCCTCCCCCCTGCCTGAGGTGATGATTCAAGCTGTATTAAGTGATAGCTGTGCATTTCTTATTGTATTTTTAAAGAACATTTTGCCATGATAACACATGATTCAGTGACAGGTCATTCCAGCCAGCACTACCGATGGCATACACTTCATATGAAGTTTAAAAAGTGACGTACAACCAGTAAAAACAATTTTGCTAGGAGACAACTCTTCACAGGTTTTTAAAAAGACCTTTTCCCATACCATTCCAAGGGTGTTATACACAAAATCTTCAAAATATGCATTTATTTCTTCCAGCTTGACCTTAAAGTTGATTTCTTGTATTTATACCAGACAGGAGTTCCTGGTTTGACCTGCTTCACCAGCAGAAAGTTGGTTTTATAGAGGTATAAATGGGTAAAAAATGGTCATATGTATGGCATATATACAAATATTGTTTATTCTTTAAAATGTCATAAATGTTATTCATTTATATATACCACATATATATGTATATATACTGTATAATTTATACATATATAACGTATAAATTGTATATTTATATATATTTATATTTATACATGCTGTGTACTTAAATATATTCATATAGATGTATACATATATGTGTATATACACAGATAATGAACAAATAACCATGGATATGTACGCATATATATGATCCTTGGGATAATTTTATTGGTATACACAGCCCAGTGTGGTGCTTATAAATTTAAAAACAAACAAAGAAAACAACGAACTCTTAAAATATTAATTCCAGAGTCATTGCATAAAGAGACTTGTGGGTGAACACCTGGGAAAGATGAAAGTGGGGCAACAGTCTAGTGTCAGAAAATGGAAACGGGTGAATATATAGACAATTTCTAAATAAGAGGATGGTGGGACCAGGATGAGATTTACCGCACCTGACTTGGTACACTGGCAATGGAGATGCTTTGAAATGAGCTATATAATTTATAATTAAACTCATAATTCATCTCAGCCTAAAGCAGATCTCTGAAACACATCAGATGGCTCTCACTGTAAAAAAAACACAACTTATTTTTCACATTGAACGTGAAGGGCGCTGTGTGTTACCAGTGCAGATGGACACACAGGTATCAGGTCCCCATCTACCACCTGGACGGAGCCTCCACCCTTAACAGCCACGACTGCTGCTCTGCCCATAATTTTTGGGTGCCCACCTTGCCCTCCCTCTCCCCCCTGATTTCCTGAGACGAGTCGATCTCTGCGGCTGCCCCTTGCTCTCCCTTGGCCACTGAGGAGGTCCGGTGGACACCAGGGTTCTGGTGCTGGGGACACAGGTGACCTGGTGCTTGTCCAGTCACCTCAAACCCAAGGTTTCAACATCTGGTGTCAAGCTGGCAACCAGCAGTATCCAAACCTGTAGAAGCATATAGACCAGAAGGAGAAGAGACGGGCATCTCGCAGGGCTGGCTGCACTGCAGCATCTCCACCACCCACCTGATGAGAACTTTCCGTTCCCTCCTCCTTGCCCGACCCCTCACCCAACCTCTTCTACTGCCCCTTTGACCCAACCCTCACCTTCGAGGGTGGTGGCCTCATGCCACAGCAATGCTGAGCAGTGGAAACCAGGGGTGAAGCCACACCAGTTGTCCACAGAGGTGCTCCTTCCCACGCGGTTGGTCGTGAAGGCTTTCCCTTGACAAACAGTGAGCCTAAAACTCTTTGACAGTGTCCCTTGAAGGCACTGTCAGCCGTGATTGTCTTGGACGTTGCGCCCCAGGCGCAGGCAACGTCTCGCTGATTGGGGATGATAGAGGATGGGGCAAGGAAATTTTCATTTTTTACTCTATAGCCTTCTCCACGTTTGACAGCGGAGCTGCTTACCTTCCCCGGAGGGAAGATGCCCGTTTGCCAAAAGGAAATGTCTTAGGTGGAAAACACCTGCGTTGGAAAAGTTTTCATGGGAAGGGTTTTATTTGTGGCCACAGTGGTCTTTGGGTTCCTGCTCCAGAAGCAGCTGATGAGGGATGTACAGGGGTGGGGTGCGTCTGCCCTGCCTGGCATGTATGGGGAAGACAGGGCCAACAGGTACAAGGCAGTTTTACAGGTGTAGGCTTGGCCTTTCTGTCCCACCTGTCTCAATTTTACCTTCTTGCCCCCATTTTACAAGCCCCACCAAGCTGAAGAAAGCAATCCAGATCTGTCCCAAGGGGATCTGGGATCTCCATGCTCACCACACCGCTGGGGAGATTCATGGGTCTAGGTCTGCCTACCTTGTCCGTTAGCAGGTTGCCGTGTGCATCCTTGGGTGAATCCCAAATCCATCTTGCTCTTGAAATTCCCACCTGGATGGGAAACACACTGGAGGAAACGAGGGGCAGCGGAGACCAATCGGAGGGGCTTTCTGCAACCGGGCATCCCCACGGGATCCGGCCAGCAGCCGCTCTCCTCGCTCCCCATCCTTGGGATTGTGCTGCCCATGCCGGTTGTAATAAAGGTTTGCAGAGCCTGGGAGGGGAGCAGCTTTCCTCTAAAAGCCACCGATGGGCTGGTTTCATCTCTCCCCAGCACAGAACAGAGCCATTCCCTCTGCTCATTAGCGCACAACCGGGAGAGAGGCAGGAACTTCCTAATGACTCGCGGCTCCGGAGCGAGGAGCCGGCGCTTTTATTATTTGTCCTGTTGGAGCTGGTTTCGCCTTTGATTCCTCTGATGGAGGGAGGGGACTGCTGACAGCAAGGGCTGAAAGCAGGCATCATTGAGAGAGGAGATGAAGGTCCAGCCTAATCCCTATTTTTTTTTTTTGGTAGTGTGCATATAAAGAGCTGGGCTGGGTAATCTGGAGGTCTGGACAGCATGAAACACCTTGCCTTTGAATGGCTGGAGCAATTTAAATCAGAGACAGGTATTTAGTTTTTTGCGTTTTTTTTTTTTTGTTTTTTTTTTTTTTTAATCTCAGTGTGTATTCTTTAAGCAAGCTTTTTATTGAAGTAATGAGCACAGAAAAGGCTGGAGGTAACCAATACGTTCTGCAATTTTGACTCACTGGTAGGAGAATGGACAGAAAGCCATCCCGGTAAGGCCACGCTTGCCATGGAAGGTAGGGCTCTGGTTTTCACACCAGCATTGCCAGAGGGTTTGAGCATCATTCCTCAAACGCAGGAGGATGATTTGATTCCTCCACTGTACCTTGTAACCAGCTGATGAAGCCTACAAAAGACCAGCAGAAGAGCCAGGTTCAGGCCCTATTCAACATGGGTTGCAGGGGATGGGCTCTGTGGAGCTTTATTCATCACCTCCACCCATCTGCTCTGCCTCCATGCTTCGGCCACTGCGGCCTCTCCAACGGGCACGTGGCACCTGCCCCCACCGCTGGCCCAAGGGTGCAGGTCACTGTAACCTACTGCAGGCTGCCCCATGAGGATCTGCCCTCGCTGGGTGCCTCCAGCAGCTCCTCTCTTTTAGATCCTTCGTTGGTTCCTTCCCCCATGTGTCTCCCTTGGTGTAGGAGAGAAAGGTCTGTTGGAGCCATGAAGTGGCTGTATAATAAACCTTAGCCACAATTCCACGCGCTGCTGAGGTTTTGGGCATGGCTGTAGCTGTACTGGCATAACATTGAATGAAAGACATCAGGAGCGATAGCTAAGGTGTGAAAAGTCCCAGCTGCACAATCACTTAATTTCTATAATTCCCCTGAATTCAAGAGGATACCTCGTAGGGTACCTTTTGTTCTTAAATGGGTGGGCATGCTCCTCTCCATCACTGGGCAACGCTGTCCGTTCCAGATTCACCTGCCTTCCCCGTGGTTCTCGTAGCTGATGTGCCACAAAAGCACGTGCTTGAATTACAATACACATATCCATTGTATTTTTTTTTATTGAAAGCCAACCAAACCTCGCAGTACTACAGTTCAACGCGTAGCGTTGCTTTTGCAGAACATTATATGATTTACTGAAGCGTTCATTTCCTATAGCCAAACTTATAATGGGATACAAAAGTAACATTGATTTTAAATTATCATGGCAAGCTTGCAGAAACACTCCCATTATTCAGCCGAATGGGTGAAGGCGCTGCAGTTCTCACAGCTGTGGAGGAAAACACTTGATTAAAGTCACGGGCCTTTGAGTGGCACTGCCGGGCTTTGGTGACACCACTAGAACATGGAACGTGCCCTTAAAAGACCTGGGCTATGAAGAAATGCCGTGTTGCCTTCACTTGGTTTGCGATGGAGTTTTACTGAAAGGACCTGGGGGAGGGTGGCCGAAACTGAGGGAGGGGGACAGACTGCAAAGCCCGAGGGCTCCAGCCCAAGCACAAAGCCTGCATGAGCCAGGGGATGCCTCAGGAGTATGATGCACAAATCTCTTGGAGTGAATAAGCAGGCTGTGGCAAGAAGAAAATAAGAGCTGAGAAAAAAATAAATAAATAAATAAATAAATCCCTTTTCTTGGCCCCAGAAATGCCACGAGAAGCTGCTCGTTCCTCACCTGATGCTCCTGCTCCGTAAACACCGTGTAAAGGAGGCGCTTGCTTGCACTCGGGAGCATGCGGGGACTCCACGGCTTGGCACGAATAATTCATGGCTCCCGCGACGGCGTGCTGCAAGGGGGGAGACGAAATGAGACAGATCATCTGAATTCCCCGTTGCCGTGGCTGCGTACGAAGGCTTACGTGCAGCTGCTGGGAGCACGCACAGCAGGAAGCTATTTATTGATACCGTAACCAGTTCTAATCCAGCGTGGATTCCGGGGCAGCGGGGAGAGGAGGGCTCTTACGCAAAGGGATGAAGCTGTGACCGAACGGAGGCAGGATGATCTCAGGAAAACGGGTTTTGCAAAAGACCAAACATCGCAGAATCACGGAATTGTAGGCGTTGGAAGGGACCCCAAGGGATCATCGGGTCCAACCCCCCTGCCAAAGCAGAGGATGGATATGTTTCCTACGCCACTGCTGTGCGTGGTGGAGAGCTAGACCCCTGGGCAGAAGCTGTGCCTCGTTATTACAGCTTCAGGATAGAAAACAGTGTAATAATGACCACAAAATTTAAGGAAAGGGCCAGGGATGCTGGGGCATAGCCATGAGGGGTGCAGTGCGGTCCTACGTGAAAAGCTGAATAAATTGTGCCCAACGTAGCGAACTTGATGAAGGTCACTCTTTTCAGGCAGGTGTCCCCAGACACCCACCTTTTCAGGTAGGTTTCCCCTGAGGAAAAGTGAGTTCATCTTCATCTTCATCATCTTCCTTCCCAGCCCACAGAAGGACTTGGACTGGTTTATAAAGGCTGCGTTTGGGCTCTCCTGCTTTTCCCCAGTTACAAGCGTGAGTTGTGACCAAGGGATCTAACTAGAGCACTGGGACTTCTGAGAAATTTCTTTTTAGTGGTTAGACGTGTGGTGGAAGGGCAGGGGGTTCACCTGGTACTGAATGGATTTGTGGGGGGGAAGGAGCAGCTGAGGCAGTCTCTGTATCCACACTTGTATTTTATCCTGAGTCAACTGAGTAATCACGGTGCCGTTCCCATGGAAGAGCGTGCCATCCCCCACCACGAGCAATCAACCCTGTTCCGTCGTTTTGATGAAAAATGTCTTTTATGAAGGGGTAAACCAAAGCAGCTGAGGCCAATGCAGTTGGAATAACTGGGTTTTCAGGTTTTCATGCAGCCAAAAGTCTGCACTCCCTTCTCATACGTGAAATTCCCTGGCCCCGAGGCCAACTGGCATGGGCTGGGTGCATCCATCCAGATCATCTCTCATCCCTTGAAGCAGGGTGGCTAAATATCAGTTGCTTGATGGTAATAGTGCCCGACCCATCCTCGCTCCCAAGCTTTATCCAGGAGATCTCTGGGGAGGACTGGCTGGCTTGGGCCAGATCTGAGCACCTAAATCTCGATGGCCACAGCCAAGTGCCTGTGCGGGATCCCCAGCGTTTGCAGCCTGTCTTGGTGGGGATGCAGAAAGCCAAGCCTGTCCAGAGCTCAGGTCGTGTCAGAGCCTGATTGAACTTCCCCATGTCTTCCTCTCCTGGGCACAGAAAATTGCCTGGGAAAACAGAAGAAAAGGAATGAATATCTGGGGAGCGTGGAGTCATTTGTCAGCTTTACTGCAACCAGATGCTCCAGTAAAGCTTTGTTTTCCTGTAGCATCCACCGTGATAAGAGGCATAAGCAGCTCCCAGCCACTGCAGAGCTTTCTTTTCCTCGTGGTGAAGAGAAGGCAGCCCACGGCAAAGGGACGAATGGTGCTGAGCCCCAGCAAAGCCCCCTGGGCAGCGACATCGCTGTGACCCGGACCCCTCTAACGGGGCTCGGAGGGGACCTGTCTGGGCGAAACAAAGCCAAGTGACACGGGATGATAACGACACCGGGGGTGGTGGTGGCAGAGGGGGATTTTCTCCTCCCTCCTGGACGTGCTGGGTTTTTGGATCAGGGGTCAGGGCCTCACCTGATTTCCCGACGTGCACCTTGGGCTGAGACAAGACAGCGTCGGTGGGGAACCAAGGGTCAGGTTTTGGCTCTTTCCACAAGCTCCCTCTGTGGCCGCAGGCAATTTATTGCATCTCTCAGTGCCTCGGTCCCCTGCTGTTAATAACACATCCTTTCCTTTGCTGTGTCTCTGTCCTTGTCAGTTTAGATTGTAAATCCTTTAGGGCAAGAACTGTCTCTTACTATTTGTATGAACCGGACTCGGTACAATCAAACTCTGATCTCAGCAGAAGCCTTTTAGCATCGCTGTAATATAAATAACAGTGATACCTAGGAGCCAGGACTCCTGGGTCCTGTGCCCAGGTCTCTCAACCCTGCAGTGCAGCCAGGGACAAGCCATTTTACCCCTCTGTAGAGTAAAACATCTCTAAAATAGTGGGCAGAAGGACTGGCTGGATGGGAGAGGAGAAGAGGATCTGTTTCTGAATAACGTTTCTGTAGGTGGATGGGGTGGCAGAGTCAAATAACCGGGTGTGTGTAATTAATCTGAGTAGGATTGGGCTTCCTACAAAACTGATTGCTGGTCCCCAGAAAGGAAACGAGAGGGCTGATGAAATACCAGAGCTTTGTGGACAATGTCTTGGCCCCTCTGTGTGACTGCCGTCCTGCTCCTTCACGCCTCCCAGCCCTCTGCTTCCCGACCTTCCCAGCTGCCGTAACGAAGCTGTTCGGAGAGGTGCATTCTGCCCAAGTCCCACTCTCTGTTTCCTACAGACCTACCCAGATCACAGCAGCGAGCTGCAAAACCTGCTTTGCATGCGGCTTCTCTTTTCCAAGCACTCAACAGTGACATCTTTGTCAGAGGGCATCGCTGGTGACAGGAGGACTAGCAGCCCTGGGGGATGCAAGGACAGAAGGGCCGGGTAGCCGTGGCTTGCAGGGACGTGCAGGCTCTGCTGCCCGTCTCTCGGCGAGGGTTTCTTCCAGCTGGTGATTGCAGTGGGCAGCGGGAGCCAGGGAGGGACCAGACCTCAAGGCTGGAGGTGAATAAACTCGGCAGTTCCCTGGTGGCAAAGGGTGGACGGAGAAACTGCTGGCAGGGGGAGGAGGAGAGCCTGCTCCCTCGTCTGTGGCAGGGTGGAGTTGGCTTGCCTGGCTTGGGGACCTCTCCAGGTAGAGATCCCCCCTCCAGGATGAGCTTCAGGATCTCTGTTCCCTTGTCCCCACCTTGGCATCCAACACCATTCAAGGCTGTGGGTATCCCGGTGCTTCCATCACTGCAGGTCCAGAAGGGCACGGGTCTTGTGTCTGCCTTGTGTCCTACCTGATGGTCTCCAGCTTCTTCAGGGATGCCTTGGAGAAGCCAGCTGGGACATTATGCAAGGGGTTGTCCTCCATGGGGACTTTCATTGGAAGCCAAGACCACTCATCTGGTGGGGAGAAGCGTGGGGAGGGACCCAGAAGCCGTGGGACAGGAGCTGTTCTGGGCAAGAGCCATTCAAGAAGTGTGTCATCTTCTCCAGGCTGTATATTTGCTCCCCAGAAGAGAATAATTCTGGGTTAAGTGTTGGTTGGATCAATAAATGTCCCAGCCAGTGCTGGGAGCTCCTACCTAGCTATCATATGGAAATACCCTCAGTTGTAGTGTGAACCTTACTTCCCATGGGAAAATCCTTCCCGACTTGTTAGCGTGCTCCCTGGCACTGCCCCCATCTCCATGTTTCCCCCCCCCCCGTCTTTTCCCTGGGGAAATATGTTCATGCAGTTCAAGTGAGCCCTCGGAATGGCTTATCAAAATCATGGCGAGGAGGTGAGAGACATCTGATAACAAAGTGACGCCAGGGAGATGGGAGACATCTGGTATCAGCCATCAAATCTCAGCTAGTTTTCGGGACCCTGCCGTAGTCAAGGGAAGGAGGCAGAAAATCTGTAGGAGGTGTAGTAGACACTTGTTTTGGGGATGGGGCGAAGGGCCTTCTGGAAATCTCTCTGTTGATAAAAGATGGAACTGAGATGATGAGCTTAAATTAGCTCTCCTGCTTTTACACAGCTGAAGTAAGAAAGGAAATCCCGTTTGGGGATTCGTCCACGAAGCCACTTTGTAAGGCATAGGATCGGTGTCACCTCCAGGGGCAAGGGGTAGAAGACGGAGGCTCAGTTACCTCCGCAGCCTGGGGAGGACTCACGCCTGCAGCATCCTCTTTCCAACAGGGTGTCCACGTGAGATCATGTTCACAACCAGCCCGCTGGCACTCGGCCACTCCACGCCACTGCAGAAGCGTTTCTGGCTGCAGGGAATCGAGCCTCCTTGTTATCCTCTCCAGGCCACCCTTTGAGCCAGCAGATGAGAGTCTCCCTGACATGCTGCCGAGTCTCGGGAGATGTTTAGAGAAGGGACTTGAACCCACAAAAAGGGGTTTGAACCCACAAGAAAATGAGGAAATTATGAACCTCTTGGTGGCCAAGACCTGTCACCTGTGCTGGGCAGGTCCTCCTGTGGCTGTAGTTTGCTCACCTTGGGGACTCAGGTGCCTGAAGTTTTAGACTAGGATTTGGCAGATTTACTTTCTGGACTGACATGGTTAGCATCAGGTAAAGCGGCATCTTTTTAACCGGTCAGGACTTGACTTTTGCAGGGAAAGGGCGGCCTGACATCCCTTTCCTTCTCAGCTGACCCCAAAGTATACCGTTTGCTTGCTTTGACCCATAACTGCAAGAACCCTGGCTGTATTTCCTTCAGCTCCTCAACGGCCAGGACATCCTCCCTGCTCCCGTTTAAGAGCAGATCCTTGGAGTGCTGGAAGCTCTGCCAGGCCCATCCCCACACCGACTGACCCAGCCAATTCTGCAGCATCCGACACAGCCGGAGCTCACCCAGCCGCTTTGGCCACACGCCTGCCTTCTTAGGAGGAAACCTTTCACGTTCCTCACTGCCTAGGATCCTTGCATCGCCGCACAAGGTTAAATCCTGCCTCCAGGAGACAATGCTCTGCAAGATCAGAGGAGGCAGGAGAAAAGAGAGGAGCCAAAATCAGGGCTTTGGAGGCAGGGTGCAACGCCAGGAGGGCAAGGTTGTGTTTGCGCTTCAGAGAGGCACTTGGGCAGTAAATGACGGAGGTACTGAATTATTCCACGTGTGTGTGTGAGCACAGGAGGGGAAAATCCATTCATTCATTAGAGGGATCAATAGCCCCCACGTGTCATTTGAGCTGGCCTGCCCCTGGAGAAGCGCAAGATGGAAGAGACCTCTGCTACTTTGCTGATGAGAGCAGAAACCCAGCCTGGGCTCAGCCAGAGGAAGGTGCCTGAAGAGATTATTCAGTGGTGACTCCTGAGTCATGTCTAGATCAATGCGTTCAGCAATTTATTGGTGCTTCTGGGATGTATCTCGTCTAAGCATTTACGATAGTCAATGTTAATGCAAACATCCCCCGCGCGGCACGGGGCAGCTGCGTCGGCTGTATCAGGCATGCAAGAGGCATCCGATTGGGCTGGGGAAGCATTTTGAGTAGCAGGAGGTCGAAAGGACGCGCGTGAGATGGAAAGGCTTTATTTTCATTTGTGCCAGGCACTCACCTTGCACATCCCAAAGGTGACGAGGAGCCAGTCCAGCAGGGACAGGGAGACAAAGACTTCCCAAATTGAGAAACACCCCCCAGCACCCAAATTTCCCCAATAGCTCGGGGAAAGTCACTTGACCTCCCTGCCTCCGTTTCTGCACCTAACTGTGCGTGAACGTCAGTCCCTTGGGCAGGGCTCCAGGATCCCACACCTCGCCGATGTTGTCCGCCGGTAGAAAGCTCCTGCGGCTGCGTTTGTGTCACTCGGACAAACTGTCCTCCAGCACGTGTGCTCTGCAGCGAGAGGGCTCGGCTGTGCCCGCAGGATGGAGGAGAGGAGACGTGCTCAGGTGCCTTCACTTCCACCAAGCTCCGAGCGGAAAGCTCCTTTTAAATTAGTAAGAGAAAAGGAAAGAGAAAAATTACTACGATGCTGTGCCATGCTGCGCCTGTTTCCTCACCTGAACGTGACCACTTGAAGGTAGCCCTCTTTGCCCTGTTTTTTGGAGCCAGTCTTAATTAGGAGCTGCTTATTAAAGGAAACGGCTGCAAGTGCAGCCACCCATCGGCTCCTGTGTAGCTCAGCTTGCTGCGCTGCAGTATTATATCCTTACTGGGAGCCACCGAGCCCCCAGCAGCTGAAAGAAGTGCTGCAAGCAGGCAAGCTGCTGGGGTGCTCGTGGTTAACCCCGGGGATGGGAGGAGACCCGTAACATCACTGCAGGTGAAGCAGGGAACCATGCTCCTGTGAACTTCCTAAGCATGCCAAGGGGGAAAGGGGCGTTTCTGCAGGGCTCAGCACAAATGTGCCGAGTTAAGGGCTCCTGTACCTTCCGAAAGTGCTGTGTCTCCTCTCTTGATGCCTTACCACATCTCTGCAGCCTTGGCAAAGCCACCCAACCACTTCAGGGGAGTGACGGGTTTCGTCTGATTCCCTCATAGCCATACCTCCAAAGCCCCAGGAGGCCGTGATGCCCGAATGCAGCGCGGTGTCTGCACGTGCGTGCGTGTTTGCGAGCCTGCAGTTGTACTCGCTGCCCCCTTAAAGAGCAGAGTGTGTACACGCTTCACAGCCCGCCAGCACATTTCCTCCGTCCAGGAATAGCTGATGAGCAACACAAAGCGGCAGAGGTAATAAATATTAAAGAGCTGGAAAATGTTAAAGTGCACGGGCAGCGGAGCTGACAGGCGCCGTGGGTGCGAAGTGCAGAGATGGGCTGCGTGCTCCTCGCGCGGACATTGCTTTTCATCCGCTCCTGAAGGAAGCAGAGAAGAAATAAATGCCATTATTTTCTGTTAACTGCACGTTCAATGGCACCACGTATTTCAGCACTTGTCATCTCTCGCCTCTGCTCATCCCCGGCCTCACCCCCTTTACGGTTTTCCTGGTGGGACACGTCTAGAGCAGCGGGGGCACAGCCAGTGGCAGGAAGGAGATGCTGCACCAAGCATTTGAGGAGCCTGTGTGGCGATGAGGTCTGGCTTCCCAGCAGATTGCATGGCCAGGAGATGTCAGAATAGGGTTAAGCACCTCATGGCGGGCGCGATTCGTGGCAGTTCATGAATCCAGCTTGGCCATCATGACAGGTCACGGGGTGGAGCTGAGGCATCAACTTGGGTCCTGAAAATGCTTTGAACAGCTCACTGCCCCTCTCAGCCTGGCTGTTTCCCAGCAAGAGGTGATGGTGATGGGAGTCAGAGAGGAACAGTCAGACCAAAGACCCCTGCTCTTGGATGTAATCATAGAACCGTAGCAGCATTTGGGTTGGAAGGGACCTTAAAGGCCCTCTAGTTCCAACTCCCTGCCATGGGCAGAGACCTTCCACTAGATCAGGTTGCCCTAAGCCCCATCCAACCTGACCTCAAATGACAAAAGGGCCACAGGGCAAAGATCCCAAATCCTCCCCCACCTGACTGGAGCCAAAATGGCCATAAAGACCTTCCCAACCCCTTTTCGGTCCCCACCAGGGTCCATCCGAAGGTGGCTGGCCTGGATGGGGCTGATAGCAGAGAAACAATAAGGGTTAAACACTTTCCTGGCAGGCTGGGAGGACGCCGTGTGATTTCTCAGAGCCCAGCACACCCGGAGAGGAAGGCAGGCCCCTGCTAATGTATGCGCAGCTTCTGCGAAACTAAAAATAGCCGGGATCTGAGGCCATTCTTCCAGGATTTTACAGGCGCTCACCCAATTCTTAGCCTCCTTTTTTCTCCAGCAGACAGCAAAGCAAAGGCGACAGCCTCAGCTCTTGTGCAGTGCCGCCGCGTCGGGAGCCCTGCTCCAGGGATGCTGCTGACCCCTGCGGCATCCACAAGCCGGGGACGTGTCGCTGAGCGTCGAGCCCCAGGGCTGTGGCAGTCCCTTGGAAGGCTGGGATGGACCCTGGCATCCTCAGTTACGGCTGAGCAGCACCACTTTTATTTATTTATTTATTTTTCTGGCCCTGGGGGGGGATCCAGTCCTCTCCAGCAGGGATGGCCCCTTCAGCTCCACAAAGCCACAGCCCTGGGTGGCTGCATGGGAAAGTTATCGAGTGACTTCAGGTCCTACTTCACCATCGGTGACCCGGATGGCCAGGGAAAGAGTAAATACTGTACATTCAGTAAATACTACCCCAGAATCCATATCCCTGATGTCCCAGTAGGACATGTGACTCCCCTTCGCCAGCAACCAGAGCCTGGGAATAGGAAATGTTTCCCTCTGACCACGGGGACCAGCACCCCGTTGTGGTCCTCTTTGGTTCTGGGGTCCACATCCATTTTTGAGGGTCTAATCTACAGGCTACCTGCAGTCTCTGTTCAGATCTTTGGACCTGCTACCCCAAAATTGGCTTATTAAATCCTCCAGGAAACGGAAGACTCATAGAAAGAAAGCCACCATGGTATATCTCCATCTCCAGGGACTCACAGGTAGCTACAGCCAATGCTTTCCCCTCTGCCACGCCGTATCCTCCACCAAGGGAATCTGGGGGCTTGCAGAGAGCTGTGAGGAGACAAAGACATGTCCCTGTCTTCATCTAGTTCCCAAACCAAAGCACGCTCATCTTCCCCAGAGATTTCCAGTGGCTCTGGTGAATCTACAGGATGCCAAATCGTCTCTCAAGACATCCAGGTTAAGTACCGTAACATGGCCCATCCTATAGCAAGGGCGAGGTGACTATTCCCATGTGTCCCTGCAGTACCATGTCCTTAAATACTCACATTTTGGAGCCCTCAGGCATTTCTCTGGATTTGCCCTGAGACTTCCCTTGCTAGGAGCTAAGAGGCCACTCGAAAGACCTCCATTTACTTTCAAGGTCTTCGGCTACATCCATTCTTGTGAGGCTTACTGGACTGGGACCCCTTTTATTGCCAAAAGAAGGACCCTGACATTAAACCCTGTTAGCTCAAGTGCTCTTGAAGCGAAAATTCAGTCTGACTCCAACTTCTTTCTTTCTGCATAAAGCTGTTTAACAGCTTTGATTTAAAACAGAAGGCTTTGCCAGAGGCGATAGCACTAGCTATCGGAGTATACTTTAAGTAAATAAGTCCGTGTGAAATAGGGAAGGCACTGGGGCTTAAGAATTCATAACTAATTTGGGGAGGATCTGTGACAGCAGGGGGCATTTGGCTCAGCGCTAGGATGCGAGACCGTCAGAAACATGGTTTCTACAAGCCCGTCTTGAAAGTGTAGTAGGTCCCGCTACAAAGCTATTCTCTGCTGCTCTGTTGATTTACTGAGCAAAGATCTGGAAATGGGGATTCTGCAAACTGACAGATATCCCGGGGAGCCCCATGGCCCGTGGGGATGCAGGTAAGGAATAACTGGGGGGAAAGCAACTGGCAAAATAGGGGCTGTAATGAACACCCAGTGACATGGTCATGACTACTTTTGCAACAAAGAACTGTACGCCAGGCTAAGCATGACATCTTTTTTTTTTTTTTTTTTTGCAATACAGCCCAGAGTTGGAAAAGTTTGACAAATTAGCGGCAGCAAGTGGGGCTAGCACTTTCTTATGATGTGTTTCTCTTCTCCTGGTTGTGATCTTTCAGTCCGTGAGTCAGAGAAAAATACTCTGCAGCTACGAAAGGAGAACAGTCGCAGAGATGAATCCCAGCAGCAGCCCCCAGCCTGAGCAGCGCGGCTGCAGACAGCTCAGGCGTTTCCAGCTGTAGCTGCAGTGATGCCTTCGCCCCAGTTTTCTGCCCCATGTATCTGCTGGAGGTTACGAACCCTGGTACTGGCAGCAGGATGAAAAGCACACCTGCAGCTCTGCCGTGTGGTGTCGCAGTCCCAAATATCCGCTTAAAAAGGGAATTGAACACATGGACAACATCCTGGAGGAGGCCGTGTAGGTACATGGCCCATTCTGCTGGCATCGCAACCAAAGCAGTAATTGCAGAGGAGCTGGGAATATTACCCTGAAATTATCAATCACAGCTCCCTGCTGTCTGTACCAGAGCCACCCCCCCCCTCCACCCCCTCCAGATAATCAGCCACAAATTAAATCAACCTGCAAATATCAAAGCTGTGGGAACCAGATCCTAAAACAAACAAACAAACAAACAAACAAAAAACCAACATTCAGCATTGTGATTTCACTGCCTCTTTCCATCTATTGGCTGGAATTGACTCTTTTCAAGGGGGGGTTGATTTGTAGGCTTTCTTTAAGTAGCGAAAATGATCTTGGGAGGAAAATCATTTCTTCAACGATTGCGGTTAAATACTGGAAGAGGTTGCCCAGAGAGGCTGTGGAGTGGCCATCCCTGGAGATTTACAACACTCAACTGCACAAAGCCATGACCAACCTCCGCTAACTTTTAAGTTATCCCTACATTTAGGGGAGGTTGGTCCAGAGACATCTGGAGCTCCCTTCCAACGTAAATTACTCTATCACAGGATCCTCCCCAGTGTAAGCTTTGTAAAATAGATCATATGCCTCTCCCGTGGCTGGTGTATAGTAAAGCCATCTGTGTTTTAAAACAGCTCTGGGCTAGCTTCAAATACAGAATGATTACAGTTTCTCTCACACAGCAGAAGACGGGCACTCGCATTCTTTCGATTAGATATTATGGTTGCAAATAGTTCCACAAAACAACCTTCTAATATAAATGGGCATTCAAACATCATCCCTTCTCACGCATGCATTTTAAGAGTAGGGTTATGAGTCACATGAAGGCAAGTATTTTCTCTGAAGTGGTGGTTATCACCTCTATGAACTAGGCGTTTTCGGAATGTTTGATTTGACTTGACTCTTCGGCTTTAAAGGAAACAGATCTTGGCTAACGCTGTTGAGAATCCTACTCAGAGAGAAGTTTTCAAGCTGGGACAGAAATAATGAGCCAACAGGAATGTCTGGATGCTAGAAAATGGTAGAAAACAGGTTGAAGCAGGCCTTGGCTCATTTTAACTAAAAAAATGTTAATATTAGCCAAGTTATCAAGTTTTCTTGCCTTCTTGATGAAATAGTGTTGTGTAATATGGTTGTGAATGACTGCTAAGCCTGATCCTGGACCACAGTGATATTGTGATAGGTTGCAAGGTGAACAAAGTCTGATATTGGAGTTCCAGGTTCGGCGCCAAGATAACGATAAACTCTGCGTCCCAGGGAAGACACTGTCCTCCATGACCTACTGGTCTACAGAACTCATAAATGATGTCATGTCCCACATTTAAGCATTTTAAGTATCTCTGAAGCTTAGAACAAGCTTGTTTTGTGTTTAGCAACATTCTCAAATAAGGAAGGCAAGGCATGGAGATGGTTAATTGCTTAATAGGTGTGGATAGAAGCAATTATCTAAATAAAGGGTAGTTGCGCACTAAAGTATGTTTACCAGGCAGGAGAGGGCATAAATTGCAAAGTGGAAGGACTGAAATACTTGATGAACGCACTTCTTGCTGTATTTTATTCATTCTGAGGTATAAACCCCATCAAGAAATGCCAACAGGGGCAAGACTTCAGAAAGCTCTGAAAACCAGGGCCCTGATAAAGGCCTCCAAAATCCCGAGAGAGTTAGTCGTGTGTGGTTGGGATGGTCTGTGAGGGAGATCTGAAGTCTCCTTCCTTGCTTCTGAGATGGCAAGTGGTATTTCCTAATTTAGCAACGGTTCCCAGCATGGTTTGGGCCCCAGACAGCCAGCAGTGGTGCAACCAAGCCCTGTGCACCCTCTGGGGATTAGCCCAGAGCCAGGAACTGTTCCCCAAGTTGGTTTGGATGCAGCCCCCTTGTTCTGGGGGAGTTTGGTGCTGTGGAAGCAGCCAGATGAAGCCATGGTGTGTTGGCACCTGGCTGGGGTCTGTAGTTACTGCTTTGATACTCGAACTAGGAACAATAATTACCCATCTGTGAATCCTTATTGCTAGCTTGCAACAGTATAACAAAGAAAAAAATCGCTAACAAATGTTGATATTGAGCACGTTAATTGTGGTGGTAACTGTAAGTTTGATTTTGATTTTTTTAATAGACAGCATTTTACTTTCATGCTCCCCTGTCACTTGAGCGCTGCATCTTATATTCCTTTTATATCCGTTAGAATGAAAATAATTCATTAAAATTAAAAAAGCGGGCCAAAGCCTCAGCTGGTGTAAATTGCCAGAGCCCTATGGATGCCAGCTCGCTCCAGCTGAGATCTGGCCTTACATAACCTCGTTTTAAGGGTATGTTCAGCCAGCCTCCACTTCAAGCCTTCCAGCCAAGCAGTTACACGTGTCCTCATTTCCTCCCTTCCAAGGAGTGGGCTTTTAATCTGCAAACACCCTCTGGTGCGTAAAGATAATGGCCCCGTGCAAGAGCTAGCAGGAGTGCCTGCAGAGGAGGAGGTGGTAGGAGATGAGCCACCAGCTGAATAACTCAACCCATCCCACTCCTCTTCTCCCCGGGGTGAGCACCAGGGAGAAGGTTGGTGCTGCAAGATGGTGAGGGAGATGTTGGTCACCCACACAATGTACGTTGCTACTGCAACACCTAGGACATCACCGCACGCCTGCAGTGCCCTGGGAGAGGAGAGCTGGCTGGAGGGAAATGAGAAAAATCTATTAAGCCAAAAGGGCGTGCATGGAAGGTGCTGCAAGAACAAGTTGCAACTGACTTAGCAGTTTATTTTTTTCTTTCCCTAGCAGTCCTTTTCTGACCTCTAGGTGAGAAGTCCTCTAGTGTTCCTCTAGTGTCTATGACCCTCTTAGGGGGCTGAAAAATGACCCTTGCGATCAGAAATGCTCTCTCATTTTTAAGCCAAACTTAGTTCTCTGAAAGCAGTAGTAGGCTTGGTTGTACATGGTCAAGAAGATGTTCCTAACATGAAGTTGTTGGGAGTGGTCTGAGTAGCCTCAATCCTATTCCTTTCCATCTTTCTATATACCTATAGGCAATTTCAAGACCTGGTCCTGGGCACTGTAACTTCATCAGGCTGCTAAATTGTAGTGGTCTTTGTCATCCACATGAAGCGTCCCTTTTCATAGGACCATGGGCGGTTTTATTTTTTATAGCAGGAACTTCTCCTCTTCTCCCTCCTGGTGGCACCCTGGGGTCCTCCCCAAAGATTATTTGACCACATTTCTGGAGCTGATGGCTTTGGCTCCTCAAAAAAATGTGTTTTGGCACAGGCACAGCGGTGACTTTGCCCCGTGCGGTTTGTGTGCTGCTGCAGCATACGTAGTAAATAAGCATGAGGGTAATTACACCAACAGGAATGCTGGGAACCCTGCCAGAACAGAGGGGACAGCCAACCCTTTGTGCATTTAAAGGAAAAAAATCTCAAGTGTGCCCCCCCCCAAGCCCCAAATTAGTTCTATCTCTTGAAGCCATGATGGGACTTAGAACTAAAAATACATGAGTACACACAAATACACACACTCGTATACAAAAATAGCCAGCATTCAAAAAACAATAAAGAGCCCAAAGTTAGGCTCCTGTATCCAAAATTAAGCTCTTAAATAAATAAATTAGCCTGATTTTCAAAAGCACAGAGCGGTGAATGGCTTTCACTGACATAAGAGGAAGCATCGAGTTGCTAAAGATTGAAGATCAGGCCTGAATATGGATTTGAAAGTCTAATTATAGAATCCTGTTTGCTACTGGCTTGACCGAGAACAACAAATTTCAGGTGAAATGACATTGATCTCTTTTTCTTAGAGTTTGTCTACACTTAACCAGTATTAGAAAAAGTAAGAAAAAAGCCATCAAATAAATAAAATACCACGAAGAAGAAAGAGATATAATGGAATAAAACTGCTTACACCAGTGCTGTACATACGTGTTCGTAAAGAGGATTAAGCATTGCCAATGTTAAAGCTGGCTAAAATTTTATATTGATTAATTAGTTATGTATTAGGTATTGAAAGCTTACCAGGTAGAAATACTGCTGTTTTTAGCTGCTGTAGGATTTTCTCTGCTGAAAGTTCCCCTGATGACTGATATCGAGGCGGAATGGGTCTTTACTCCCTCCCTTCCTCTCTTTGTCAGATTTGGGGCTGAAGGATGCTAAAGAGAGATCAACATATTTCTGTATGGACCAGAGTATGTGGTATGTCATCTCCTGGTGGTGAGATGGGGCTTGCCAGTGTGGGCCACATGGAAGAAGTGGCTCTGGTCCTGGCCTGATGTGGCTGATAAGCAGAGCCCATATACACCTCATATACACCTCCTGGTGACAGCAGAGCCATCTTGGCAGGCTCAAAAGTTGGAGCCTTCCTTCCTTTCTGGAGATAAAATCCAAGGGGTTTTAGTTAAGTGGTGTGGGTTAAGGCTGGAAGGTGGAGAGGACCAAAGGGAAGTTCACTTCACTTCTGCTGCAAATGTTCCTTGGGGCTGTTTTCCTCATGTGCTGTTCATTTGGGATGCTGTGATGTCTCGCTGGCCAAAATTATGCCAAGGGACTCCTTGAGGTCGTAGTCGCATGTGGAAGTTTGTCCTGGTAGTCTTCCAGCACAGAACAGATTGGGCAGGGCTGGGCCTGATGGCATCAAGGAAACATCTGCCCTGTGTGGAGAACTGTCAGGAGGCCGAGTGCTGCTTCGCTCCTGGGTTTGTGCTGTGGTGGTCAGAGGCCTGAGCGGTCACTGAAACATCTCGTTTCTCCTCTCCACCTGCCTGGAGGACTCTTGGAGAGCCCTTTTGGTGATCTGTGACTCTGTTTCCCCAACGCATTCAGAGACAGGCCTGCAAGGTGGGCCTGTGCCAACCTCATGAGGTTCTACAAGGCCAAGGGCAAGGTCCTGCGTCTGGGCTGAGGTGATCCCAGGCACAAACACAGGCTGGGTGGAGAATGGATTGAGAAAAAAAGGGACCTCTGGAGGTCCTCAAGCAAGGCCACTACCATTTTTACATTCTTTTCTGTGTGTTGCCTCCATGAACAGGTGGCATCTCCTCCCACTGTGGCCAGTCAGAAATATTCTTGCTTGAACTGTGGGATGGTGGCGAATATCTAGAGCTCAAAGAGAAATCATTGCAGGACATGGTTCCCCTTCTGTTTGCTTCTTCTTAGTCAGTTTGAGTGACTCAATGTCATCATGGTAGTTTGCTTCTGCCAACTTGTAGTCTTCAAAAAGCAAACATGGCATTAAAAACCATCAACAACTGGGGACAGCAATGTGGAAGCACAGAGGTCAAGAAAAAGTGAGCTGTGAGAAGGGACTGAGAGAAAAATACCTTTTTTTTTTATTATTATTATTATTTTTCTTTTTGAGTCAGGAGAAAGACCGGGGGTTTACATGATAACTGTGTACAAATGGGTAAAAGACTGCTGCAGGGTGAAAGGGAACAAACTCTCCTTGCCTAGGGCTGAGATGATGAGAATTTAGTGCCTTAACCATCAGCAGATGAGCTTAGGCTTCATGTCCTAGCAGGAATTAGAGCTCCTGGAGGGAGGGTACCCACACAGGGTGATGGGATGGGTTGGGTAAATATGTCTCTGGAAAAAGCTGGGCAGAGATGATGCTGTCTTTGCCCAAACGCATGTGGGCAGCACCTTATGGACACTACCACCTTTGTTTTTGGCGGTCCCGAGTCATTGACATTATGAAAACGAGCTGCATGCTCCTTTCCTCTGCTTTCTCCTTGAGCAACAAGGACAGCAGCTCGCTCTCCCCAGCGCTGCCTTTCCAGCTAAACAACATTTATTTAATTTTTTGCGCATACGAAGGGAAGGCAGGATTCCTGTGTCATCCTGCAGCTTCTGGGTCCGGGGATTTTCGGGGAAATGCTGACTACGAGCGGTGGCACCGGGCTTGCGGGAGGAGAGCTGGTATCAGGGGGAGAGCAGCTGGTTCCACGGGCACTTCCACCCCACTCGGGCTCTGCTGGGGCTGTCCCACCGCTGTCACCAGTGTCCTGGGTGATTGGTGTAGCAGTTTCTCGAGTGTCGAGCCCCATCTGGTGGCTTTCCTGCGTCATTTTTTTTGCGTCCTCTGTGTCTTCTTTCGTTGCCTTTTTATTTTTTTTTTTTTATTTTTTATTTTTTTTTAATTTTGTGTGGTTGTGAGCAGCGAACAGAAGGAAGGACGAAGCACTTGAGAAAGGGCAGGGCTTGCAGAGCTGCTGCTTCTCTCCCAGCTCCCTGTGTCAGGCTGCAGCTTGGGGTCATGGGGGCTCTCAACTCCTGCATCCTTTCCTCCCTCTCCTCCCTGCTGTGCAATCTCGCCCGATGATCTCATCGGTTTGGCAAAACCCTTCCTGGTGTCTCCAGAAGGCACTTCAGCCCATACTCATGCTGGCTTCTGACATGGGACAGGTGAATGGTGTCAGGAGGGGATGTTTCTCTCCATTGACTAGCTTACATGGCCAGTTTTAGGGTCAGCATTAGGTGAAATGATTCCCATAGCAAATTTCAGAGCACAAGCTTCCTCAGGGTGAGGAAGGAAAGAGAGTTGGTATTAGATCATTAATATTAACAAAAACTAGCAAGAAACCTGTTAGGAGACTTACTTTATTAAAATACTGTGAGTCTTGTGACATCTGGGCAGCTCGTGTTGCCCTGACTTGATCGTTGCTGTTTAGAGGTTGGCCAGAGGTTCTGTCAAGGGAAGCTGTGCTCCCAGGGTGAGGTTTGCAGGTCTTTGCACAAGTGATATGGAAGCAGGGACAACAGAGCAGCATCTGTCCATACACCACACCTCCTTCTAGTCCATCATTGCCCAAAACCTCTATAGCTGATGAGTAGCAAGCTGTGGCCTTGTGGTCACACACGTGCTGAAGGTGACAGTGCTGTCCTGTTGCTCCACTTGTGATGAAATGAGGTCAGGTCTCTGGGGTCTGTGAGGGAAGGTCGTTGGTAGAGTGCTGAATGGGCTTAGACAATCTGTCAAACCACCAGTAAGTGTCACGGTGAGCATTTGTCAAGTAGCTTCCCCTCTTGTCAAGAGAATAAAGCAGAGGAGTTGCTTTCTTGAGCAAGTGTTTCATGAGTGTTTCCTACCCCCACGCTTCACATTTGTGTGGTGCAAGTCAAAGATTTTTTGCATTATAAGAGCTATCCTCAGATCCTCCAGGAGATGCTGTTAGAGCTGCGGAGACACCTGTATGTACCCCCACCCCAGACCCCTTTTCCCCCAGACAACCTCCCTCTCCCCATAGCCCTGACCCACAGCCCCACTCCCCTTTGATTTTATTGCTTGCTGAAGTCTCACACTCAGCTTTTCCTCCTGTTTCCTGCAGGTATATCCGAACTATGTACCTGGGGATCCAGAGCCAGAGGCGGAAGGAACACCAGCGGCGTTTCTACTGGGCTATGATGTACGAATATGCAGACGTAAATATGTTGCGCCTCCTGGAAACTTTCCTCGAGAGCGCCCCTCAACTGGTGCTACAGCTCTGCATAATGATCCAAAAGAACCGTGCAGAAACATTACCATGTAAGTGGCCCCCTCGTCCTCCCCTCCCCATCCTCCTGGCCTCCCCCCGTGCCCCCGCGCTCAGCTGCCGATGGATGTTGTGCTACGCAACCCGTGGCGTAAGGGGCTGCCACTTTGGACAAATCTCATTCCAGCTCCGTGCTGCGTTTGCTGGGTAAAATTTCTGCTCGTTCCGCTGAGAAAAAAAAAAATAGCATCAGTCAAAAGATGAGGTTCAGCTCTTCCAAACCCAGTCGAGTCTAGAGAAATTATGACGTTATCAGGAGGAGGCAGGCAGTTTCTGCTGAGGTTGGAAGTGCCATATGCTGTCTGGTGCTGGGTGAACACAATCCTTCTCTGCCTCAGTTTCCCTCCTAACATACGTGGGACAATAAAACTGGCCAGGTTTGGATTTGTGTTGTGAGGCCAACCGGTTCAATGCCTGTGCAATGCTCTGATGGTGTTAAGTGCAGTATAAGTAGCTTGGTAAAGGCTGTAGGACCTTTACTGAAGAGTACCCAGGAAAGAAAGCTTGGTGATTGGTACCATAGTTTTCAGCAAGTCCAAAAAAATAGATGGGTGAAGGGAGTGGAGGGGATTATGTAGAGACAAAGCTGTTGTAGAGCAGGTATCACTGCAAAGGGAGATATATAGATAGATGAGCAGAACAGTGGAAGCAGCCACAGAGAGTTGGCCAATTCTGATGTCCTTGGCTGCAGTGATATCCTGGAGCATGGGGCATTTGTCCCAGCCAGGAGGCATAAACTGCTGTCTCATCTGTGGGGTGAGCAGCTCTATCAGCCCATGGGAAAGCTGGCTGCCAACAAGTCCCCAGGCTGAGGGAGAACTGTCCCTTCCGAGGACCAGTGGTGGTATCAGCTGATGCACTGCTGAGATATTCAGGCCCTACGCAATTCACACACCAGGGGTGACACTTGGACAGTGTTTCCCAAAAACAGCCTGTGTGTGGCATGCCATTTCTGGGATATCTGAGGAGTTCCTTGGTGCTGGGATTGGAAGCGGGCAGTTCTTCAGGGTTCAGTTTTGCTTGTTGAACCAAGGTCGCCGCCATCCAGAGCAGGACTCCTGAGGAGTCGTACTCCTCTCCCCTTCCTCCATACATTAGGCACATCCATCACAGTGGTTTCTAGAGGTCTCCCGTCTCCTATTTAAGCAGTCTTTTTCTGAAGCCTCTCATCACAAGCTGTCCAGGCCTCCAAGCTGCTGCCACAATGAACACGAATTTCTGCAACTCCTCCTAGAGCTGCTCACATTCGCCAGTGCCCTTTTCCTGCCGCTTCCAACAGCTACTATTAACCCTGTTAAAAATGTACAAATCACAACTTAGGAGGCTTGCCCACGCCTTATGCAGATTGTTGGACTTGCTGCGGAAGGAGCTGGGTGAAGTTTGCTGGCCTCTGCTGTGTCAGGCGGCAGGACCAAATAACCCCTCTCGGCTTTCAGATCTGCGGCTGTTTCAGTTCTCCACTTCCAGGCATGGCTGCCTAATCCACTGCACAAGCCGCATCATTTTCTTCCCCCTCCCTTCCTCCAGCTATGCAGTTCCTCCATTCCTCCACCAAACCGAGCAGCCTGCTCTCTCTTCCGAGGCAGCACACGTCCTCCTGCTGAGCCCTGGAGGGCTCTTTCCCTGCCACGCTCCAGCACGCCGAGCCCTCCGGGTCCCCAAAGCACCTTCTCCCTGCCTGCACCCTGCACGTCCCAGGGATGCTGCCTGCTGCACAGCGCAAGGGATGCAAGCAGCAGAGCTTGATCAGTGCTCCTGACTCAAATGCAAGGTTTCCTAGAGCTCCTCCACACTCATTTGTGCTCCTGTCTCCCCCCACCACTCCTGGCCACGTAATCATGCGAAGGGAAATTAATTGCTGAGAGGAACCATTATGAAGGGGAGCGTCAGAGATTTCCCTTAAGGCAGGCAGAAACCAAAGGAGATGGAGATAGATATTGTTAGGATGTCGATGTGTTTACAAATCAAGTTTCTTCTGGCTCAGGGCGTCCAGGTGAGCCTGGCTTGTCAGAGAGGACAGGGAAGGCCAGTTCTGCCTCTAAACAGGACCAGCATCAGCCTCACCACTGCGGGATGCACACTGGCAAAAACGCCCACAGCAGGGCTCATAAATCCTGGTACAGCCTGTGATAATATGTCCAGACTCTAGCCGTTTCCGTCTGATTCACCTAGTCTCTTATGGATTCAGTCAGTGCCAGAGTAACGTCCACTTTCCATTTGCCATGTCATACATCCCACCTCCAAGCCCCAGTCCTTCCTAATCTTAAAATTGCAATGCCAAGCCTGGTGCAAGCCAAACCAAGCTCCAGCGTTCTCCAGAGCTAACGTCTCCATCTCCTATTTAAGGAGCTGTAGTTTGGTGTTACTGAAATGGCTACCAGGAAGTTTTGCTTTTTTCTCCTGGTTCCCATGTTAAGATAGCTGTTGAGGTGAGACGAGCAGATCCACTGGAAGTCCTTATTCAGACCCAGAGCATCTCCTCCAGAGATGCTTAGGAGCATGGTGACAGGGCTGATCTTGTCCTTTCTGGGCAAGTGGTTGCAGTCAGCAGGGAACACTGAGGACTGGCAGACAGGGATGCAAGCAGGCTAACACTTGATTTCATGGTTTACGTATGTATTGGGCAGAGGGAAGAGAAAAAAGCCTCACCATGCTTTGCAAGAATCGTTTTACTCTGAGAAGCACCTTGTTGAAAGGGCTGGGGGGAATCTATGCCTATAGCTCCTTCAGAGCTCCAAAAATTGACATATTTCACTAATGGGCACCTGCTCACCCAATAATTAGGTTCTCCTGCACAGTCCGACACCACCAGCAACAGAAGTGCTGGAGCTGGAATTTGAGGTAAAGTCCCAGCCTCTGTAAATCTTGGGACAACAGCTGCTGAGATTTCCTGAAGGTCAGGATTCATTCCTTCATCATATCCTTGGCACAAGGCAGACCAGATCTCGGCTTAGCTGCCGTTGCCTGATGACTTGGGAAGAGCAGAAAATAGCTCAGAGAGAAAAGAAGTAAGAACGCAGTGTACTCCATCGGGTGAGCAGATCTGACCTGGAAGATGCATGCTGAGATCCTGAGCTGAAGTACCTCGTGCTGTGGTTGCTGGGACAATCGGGTCTCCATCGGTTCCTGAATGTGTATGGGGAAGGAGTTGGTGTCAGTATGCAGGCCCCTTGCGAGCAATTCATCTGCTACAACCTCAGCTGTTGGGGGAACCGGCAAGGAGTCCAAAACAGCCCTAAAATCATAGGATCATCTGGGTTGGAAAAGACCTTCAGGATCATCAAGTCACCATCAACCTGACCTGCTGAGTCCCACCACTAAACCATGTTCTGGTGTCAACGGAGGGTGAAGGAGGAAGGATATCTCCAAAACATGGGTCCGCCTGTGTCCAAAGGGGACAAGGGAGGTGAGATGAGATGCTCACCCTCTGGCCGCATGTATCTCCAGGGAACCTAGAGGGAACCTAGGTGGTACATTTACACCAACCACTTATCATTAGGCAGAAGGAAGTGATAGGACTCAGAAGAAGATGCAACCCTGTCCCTCACTCAGACCTTTATTTCATAACTGATAATTGCTCCTTGGGGATAATCCACCTCACTTCTTGCAGAGCAAACTTCACCCTTCAGAGGTGCCTGCTCTCCTGCGCTCAATGGAAAGGAGCATACACGACCAGCTTAAAGGAGACACCCAAATTCTAGGCAGTTAGTGAGGTAAGAGGGATTCCGGTTTTCCAGCATAAATCTCCTCTTAAGGAGGTTTCCTTTCACTTATTTTTTTTTTCATGAGGCTACTCAAAGACTTAATGAGATTTAGCCGAACCTCTAATGTCCTTCCACTCATGTCATGAGTGCTGTATGCAATGCTTTTTCTGGGAATTTGCCTGTGTGAGGCTGCAGTATTCAGTGCTGGGCTTCTCCCCCCAACAAGGACCGTCGATCCACCAGTGCTGTGCTGTCTCCTCCACCGCCCTGCTGTTGATCTGAGTCAGATTTTCAACGTAAGCCTTCATTATGCAAAGTCCTGTTGAATTCTCTGGGGTTTTGTGAGGTGTCTGCACTCTCTGCAGTCTGCAATAAGTAGTCTGAAGCCGCTCGTATATTTAAGAAAAAGCAACATTAGCTTCAGCCTGTCTGAGAGGTTGCTCGTTTAAGAAAAGTGATAAAAGTGAGGCACTGGAAGGGATTTTGGACATCTCAGCTACAGATGTGTGTTGGCTGCAGAGTTATCACGGTGGAGTTTGCAAAAGGCATCGCCAAATCTTCTTGCTCCCCCCAAAGCAAAGCCCAATATCTGTTTTATCATCTCCTCGCTCTTCCTCTACCATGTCCAGAGGCCATTAATGATCAGAGCTTGTCCTTTGTTGCAGGAGCATTCCAAGATGCTTTTCCCTGTAACTTAGTTCAGAAAAGTTGACTGCTTTTGTGGGGAACTGGAGGGAAGAGCATTGGAGGACAAGTGGTGGGTCAGCAGTTGTTCCCACTGCCCAGAGAAGGCATTCGCAACTGAGCTGAGTGGGTTTGGGATGAATCAACCTCAAGTTAAAACACCCCTGCACCTAAGTGAGAGGCTTCCCGTGTGGGAGATAATGAGTTAAGTCTAACGTGGAAATAAATTTCTCAGTTAGTTTCCCCCTGAAGACAGGCTGATAGTTAACCAATAATAAGCTGTGAATAATAGATATGCTGTGAATTACATACAGTCGGAAATGTCCCGTTAGATCTACTCAGAGGATAGGAAATACATCCCAAGGCACCAGGGTTTGTTGAGGAATGGTTTGAGATCAAAAAACAAGGCGATGTCTCAAAGACAACAAATTAAGGGATTACTTCTTAGTCAGTCCTGTTCCCATTCAGGCCCCAAAAATCAAAGTAACCTTAGCTGGGGAAAGTAGAAAGGGAGCCTTCAACCTTTAGCTTCCCACGAGTGTGACTTTCAAATGTGATCAACGCTGACCTGAACTTAACAGAAGAAGTTAAAGCTACCAAATCTCCACTGAGCCTCACTCAATTTGAAAGTCTGTCCTGTGGGTAGCACTGCTAGCCCTGAGGGAGCACTGGAAGTTAGTGGGCCAAGCGGGTATGTCCATTGCACAGCGTGGCCCTGACATGGTTTGGGCTTGGACCAGCCAACTCTGAGCCTGATAATCCCCAGGGACTGCCTGGGAGTGAGCACAGGACAGGGACCATGCCTGGCAGACAGTTTTGGTGTGGACACCTTTGGATGGCAAGTCATGGGGTATGGCCACAGGGTTGGAGAACAGTCCCTGCAAATGTTTGGTTCTTGGTAGAGATGCAGCCACAGAGGGCTATGGGTGGGAGATGCCGTGCAGAATGGAAAAGCGTGTGTAGAAGTATGTGTGTGGGGGGGTGTCACAGCCTGGTTTCCACAGGTGTTTTTCAGTTTGGATGTAACTAAATATATGCATTCCAGCAACACTTAAAATGTGAATCCAAGTTCAAATCTCTGTGACCTCTCTCTGCAAAATTGTCTCCATTTCTGCAGTCCCATAACCAAAGTTACTCGTTATAAATAAGCCATGGTTCACTCTTTTTACATGGCCATTAGATTCCAGAGGACTGAGTACCCAAAGACCAACATGTCATGTACTCCTTCTGTTTGGGATGGATGAGACATCAGTGCGGACCTAAGTAAAGTCCTTTTTCTCTGTAAGCAGAAATCCTCCTCCCTTTTCTAATTGATCTCTTTTTCCTGAGATCCAGCAATAGAAATGTATGCCTAAAAAAACTTTGCCTCATAGAATTCTAGATAACAGGAGATGGGGTAGAGGGAAGGTCTACCAGGATCAGACTCCAGGCTTTGGTTTGGTCTGTGACAGTTCACAGGGAAAAAAAAGCACTAAAACTTTTCGCTGTGGAGCTGGAGATGTATTCTCCTCCTCTTGTCCTTTCTTAGGGACTAAAAGAAATAGGAGACATCCATCATGCAGCCCTAATTCCTTGTGACAGAAGAGGGGTGAGCAGAAAAGCAGTCACTCGTTGCCATGTGGGCAAAGAAAAAGGACTCCACCAGTTGTGTGCTTGCTGAAGGAGCTTGGCAGAGAGGAAGCAGAGCAATCTCCACTGTAGCTTGCCATGATTCAACCACAATTTCCCCTTAAAAACCAAGGAGACACCCGGATAGCTCCAAGCACATCAGCAACTCGCTCAGGAGGCCACTCATATGACCCAGGTGCTTTGCCAGACTGGGGCATATGGCTCTGTTCCTGCCTTCCCCTCCCTCTCACCAAAGCCGGATGACAGATAGCAATTTGGTGCCCTGCTTAAAACGAGTTGCTGGTGCCGGGCCAGTTCCCAGCAGCATCAAAAAGCCATCTCCACAGTTGGCAACGGGCACGGAGGATGTCTTGCTCCGGCGTGCTGAGAGCAGGCCAAGCCCAAGGCACGCTGGCAGTGAGCGGCGTGGGGGAAGCTTGCCCTACCATCAGCCGTATTGTCCCGGCACGGTGGGGAAGGATTGGATCCAGAAGCCCCTGAAGCCAATGACAGCTTTTTTTTTTTTTTTTTTTTTTTTTCCTTCCAATGGGCTTTGGAGCAAGCCCAGCGAGAGACATCATCCTTCTCCCTTCTCCCATCCCCACCTGCAGCTTCTCTGTCCACCACCTTGCCATAGCTCTCGCTCTGTTATTTTGGAGCACTGATAGAAAAAAAAAACCTTCTGTTCCCTATCACGTGCCACCGTCAGGCTTATGACATGCCACAGCCAGTGAAGATGAGTCACCATTCACGGGACAGCACTGGCAGGCATCCAGTGCTGCCAATTTTAGGCTTTGTAGACTGTGGTAATCACCAGGGGGGTATTACATCCTCAGAGCACTACACAAGCGTTAGATCATGCTGTTCCTGGGGCTGCAGGCCAGCTGGGAAACTGAGGCATGGAGAGAGAGGTTTGATTAGCTTAAGGTCCTGGGGGGCGATCTCTACACTCCTAGGGAGCAAATTCATGCCAAGCAGATTCCAGGCAGGAAATTAAGGCCCTTTCAGGTAATTTTATGCTGCAGACTTTCTTGGAGATGTATCTGTTGTAACAAATTCATGATTAGAGCATAGGAGGAGGTGGCTGAAGCAGCTCAGGTTGACACAACTGGCTCAGAACTGCTGAGTGCTGAAGGAAAGAACATCTTTGTTTCAGAAACTATCAGTTGTTTTATCTGACTAGTTCAGGGTGACAGTCCCGAATCTGGGAGTGCAGCAGATTTACTGAGTCAGTGGAAATCTCTTCCTGCAATGACTTTTGTCCTAAGTGGCATTTGACTGACCTCATACTCTCAGTGCCCTCAGTACGTTCACTTCTTCCACGGAGGTTCACTGACGGAGGAAGTCCACCAGGCACGGCCACTTCCCCGCCGCAGAAGCCCCTATCTGAAATACCCATAGGTGCAAACAGACATTTACAGTAGGAGGCCAGACGCATGCTTTGATCTCCACCTGATGTTCATTAACACGTTGAAGAGACAGTCTTGCTCTCCATCTTGTATGAACATGAACTTCTTTGAGGATGAAAAGTCCCAGCAGAGACAAACCAACATGAGTTTGATTTAACTGGTGGGTGCTGGCATGTCATTGGTTTCTGGTCTGATACACATTGCTCAGACATTTTCAGAGTGCACAGAGCATGGGAAGAAGAGGAAGAAACAGGTTCCTGCTGTTATTCTTGGGATTTGGTGTCCCTAGTGCCTGCAACTACCCCTCTGCGAGACGGCACCAGCTGCACCACATCCGTTTTTGTCACTTTGTCACTCCCCCTCACAGAAATGCTCTGCCAGACTCACTTTCCCGATGCCAGCCCTGTGTACTCTCCAGAAGGGTTGAGATGCTCCTTCTTTTCAGGAAACCGTTCCCCTCACCTGCAGTTACATGGGGATAATTCCACCAGCAGCCCCTATACAATAACAAAGATTTATAGGCCATAAGGTGAGCAAGGTGTGCACTGCGTACGTCTCCTCTGAACACTGAATGAAGACCTCTTACCTTGGCCAGTGAGAGTGAAACAAGCTGGATTTCCTTCTTTTCCCCTCCTCGGGTCAAAAGCTATTCATCCCAGGATGGGGATAAAGCTGTTTCTCTAGAGGCCTGCGAACTCTGTCCAGGTCTAAGCATAAACCAGAGGAGATTTGTAGGATCCACGTTTCATACTGTCTCATAGTTTTTGAAGCATTGCCTTGACGTTGCCTCATCTCCAAGGAAGTGGACATGGGAGCTGCATTTATAGTAGGAAGTGCCTTCACTAAGCCCTGGCAGAAGATCTTGCTTCCCCAGTCCAGTGACGAGTCTGCTGAGTTTCATCTATGCTAATAACCCAAAACACATCAGAACATGAGCACAGCCACTAGATCTCGGTCACCCACGTACTTCAGTTAGCAGCCCAGTCCCTGGCACAGTTGTAGCCCACAGCAACTTGCACCAACCCAAACAATTCCCTGGCTTGTAGCAGGCTTTAGCACAGGCCAAGGACTGTTCCCAACAAGCAGCCTGGATCAGGCCACCCTGTTTTGGAAGCTAAAACAGAATAATGACAGGGATGTAGCAGTGAACAGAATTAGGCTTTGCTCAGTTAGTGATCTCCAGGCTCAAAAGCTGCCCCAGATCTGTGCCAGGGAAAAATAGATTCTTGAAGTTACTTTCAGAAATGGACAGCAGATCTTCTAGGGCTTTCCTTCACAGTGCTGATGTGCTCCTGATTTTTCAGAGTATTCTAGTCCCACCTGCAAGATTTCAACATCCTTTCCGTTTGTCCTGGGCAGATGTAAATTCTTCTCAAAGGCTGTTGTTCTCATCTGAACTATTCAAGAATGTCAGGAGAAAGATGATGTAGTAAATGTCAAATGCACAATATTGAAATGCAATTATGTATGTGTTTGTGGTAAGAGTTGTGTTGTTTCATGCCAACTATCCCTATTCAGAACATAGAAATGGATGGGAAAAGATTTTGGTTTAAATCAAACCATGTGTGGTTTTTCTTAGCAAAGTTCTTCCAGTTCCAGTTCATTCCGGTAGCCTTGTAAGCTGTGCTTCTCTTTTAAATATTCCTATGAGTAGAGTTCAGATATTGTTAGGTCTGAAAAATCTCAGTATAGAAGGCTTGTTCTGATCTTTGCAGAGTGTAAATCAGAATTCTGTTGGATTCTGTGAAGATATTCAAAATACTCCAGAATCTGAGAAAATCTGATTTTTCCCGGTTAAAATAATCACCCCAAAACGTTATATTTTTTCCTTACAGTTGTTCTGGGAAAGATTATTCTAAACAGCAGAGGGAAAAAAAAGCTAGATATCATCAATCAATGACCACTCAACTCTGCACATCTAACCAAGGAGCTAAAGGAGCAGCACAGTCATACTGGGCATCTTTAGTCCTGAGGGACTGATGGTAGATCCATGCCAATGGTGGTGTTTAGCTCCCCATATTAACTCTAAAGGAGCATAGGGTGACTTTTCTCCCATCTCAGGTACCAAGTAGGATCTGGATGCCTCTGGGCCTCAGCAGAGCTTGGCTGATGGCAATCTAGATATAAGGCTCAAGCTACTCTAATTTCTGAGATCAGAAAAGATTAAAAGAGAACCGGAAAGTACAGTAAGAAAAAGCAATGGAAGTCTGTACAGATGACTTTGGCACTTCTCTGCTGGTTGTGCTCCTTTCAGGTTGAACCAGGTTTCTGTGATAGACCCTACTGCCCTGTAACATTGCCTGCTAAGAGGGATTTTGGTCTGCATGCATAGATTTGGATCCCATCCCGGCTGGAGGTGTTGCCAGGGCGTGCTGATGGAGCACTTAAAAGCAAAATCCCTTGGGGTCTCCTAAGGAACTTCAAGACCTCTTGTCTGTGGCTGTTCACTTATGGGGATTCAGGTGGTTGTTGGTTTGGGGTGTTGTGGTTGGGGTTTTTAGTTTGTTTGCTTTGTTTTGTTTTGTTTTGTTTTTCAGTGTGATTCTAAGACAGCGCTTAGCAGAACTGAATTTGATGGAATTCATCTGAAGTCTTTATAATGACAGCGATAGCTGTGTGGAGGGTATCCTGCTCTAAATAGAGTGGCAATTCATACAGCCTTTGACAAAAATAGACATGTGTAAGAGTTCTCATGCTCTATTTACAAACAACCTTAACTGTGCCCAGGAAATCCTGGCTGCTGCTCACCCAGCATATTAGCAGTGCAGAATTAGCCCAGAATTATTCTTTTCTTGTTGTATGTCTCCCCCTCTCCTGCACTCCAGGATTGCCTCCAGCTTCATTTGGGCTGAAACAATTCACAAAATTCCCCCCAGATTCCTGAGTGGTCTTACACTCCTGCTACACATTGGACCCCCTGAAATGTGTGATTTTGCAGTTAATTTCTGTTAACTCCACCATTAGACGCTGATCGGAGACTCTGGTGGCTGGATGGACCTTCAGAAGATAGCTTTCCTCCATGAGGCAGGTTTGCTCATTTAGCTATAGCAAGAGTCATGCTGGTATTTTCCACACATGTAGCTTTTGAGACCAGATTTCTACCAGAATTAACCTATAGTGCCGAAATAATATCTGGCTGTCATAAAACTGTTTACATATCTGTATTAGGCCTTACCTAAGCTCTAGCTGCCGTTCCTGGGCTCCCCAGAGCAGTCTGAACACGACAGACACCTGGGATAATTTACTTTGCTGAAAAGCTCAGCCTGGAAAATTTGATAATATGAGAACCTCTAGCTCCAGAGTTGAACCCCAGGTCTTCCACATTGTTTTTTAAGTGATGAAAGGGATTATATGACCATGTGTGTCATAGGCAGAGGACTGTGCACAAATTACAACTGTACCTGTAATACAAGTACAGCTGGAGCCTAAGAACTGGTGCTAAATTAGTTGTGTTAGTGTGGTCCCTGATACAGTTTTGGCCAGCTGGTCCTTTCCTAAAACTTTATCAGGCATAGGAAAATGAGTTCATGTAGGCCAGGGACCATTCCCAAAAGGAATGATCCACTGTACAAGATCAAAGACCCTGGTCAACTAAGTGAGGTGTTTGAAAAATCTGTGCATATTCAAGGACTGAGATCTCATCTGAGTGCTACCAGAAAATTTTCAGCTGTGAAATGGGTGTCAGCGGCTGTTTTGCCTACATAAATAGGTAACAACTAAGGTTCTTGTGGTCAGCATTCTAGGAAGGGGGCAAAGCTGTTATGGAAGCCAAATATTAAACTTAAATGCCTAAGAGGACTGCGTGCATGCATGCCTGTCAAGATGAGCTTTCTTCTCATTGATGTAGCAATGAGACAGTATATTTCTTTTATTCTTTTGAGGATGGTGGTAACTAATGGCTGTTCAGGGAAATGCAACTTGAAAATGCCCTCTGTTTGGTTGCAGCACCTGCTCTCATCAGGAAGGTGTTGGAGGATTGGTTTTCCTGCTTGGCCTTCAGTGGTATAAAATCATAATGTTGCGTCACCTGAATTTCCCCTTGTTCTGTTGGGTCTGGCAGCTTCTCCTCTGCAGAAGCCAAGGCCAGCTGCTCTGCCCAACTTGGAGCCAGGAGCTGGTTTCCCCAACCCTCCTTTCTGCTCTCTCTCGATGGAACTCAGGGCTCTCCTATGAGCACTGGTGGGCATTTGGTAGATGCCAAACCACTGCTATCCAGGATACTTTTCATCTCGCTCACTTCCACTTTGTCATTTTGGTTTCATTGTCCACACTCCAGGTAGAGTCAATGGAAAGACAGAGTGGCATTTCTAGAGGGCAACTCATCCCTTGTCTGACAGCTCTCCTAGGGTAGGATAAACCCTGAGGTGTATGATGCAAGGAAGATCTTCATTAAGAGTGTTTTAAAAATGGAAGAAGGCTTGCCAATTTTTACATAGTAGATGATAGCCAACATTTTCAACAGATTTAACACTTCGCTGAGGGTATTCAAGAATATTCCGAAACAGAGAGCAGATTATCCCATTTCTGCTTGGCCTAGGGAGCTCGTGCCTCCTGCAGAAGGATCAGTTGCTGGCCTGCATCCACGAGTAGACACAAGACTAGATGGCCTCAGGGCTTGAGCCAGTTTGGCAGCTCCTGTGTTCACAGAGATGAATAGGAGGAGACATGACAGAGGCAGCCGAGATAACTGAGAGCACAGATCAGACAAAGAACGAGGAATGTGGACAATCACCTCTTCTGGCAGTACAGAAAAGGGGCATTCAAGAGAGCTGAAAGGCAGCAGGATGAAAGGGGAAAAAAGCAAGCCCTTTGACACACAATCCACAGTGAACCCATGGAGCTCGCTCGGTTCCTCAAGTTAGTGTTTAGGTGAAGACTTGGGGGGAGAGTAAAAAGGGATCCAACGTTTTTGGGGTCAGTGTGGACATCTGCAGTCATCTGAATTATGTGAAAAGAAAAGGTTTTAGGAAGCATTGACACTTCAGGACATGAGCCAGCCATTAACTGGCAGGGTTTGGAAGGCAACTCTTCATGTGAGCAAGTTATTCCGAAGTTGTCTTGGTATGGACTTTCACATTACAAGGTTCAGGAATGTAGATGTTCATCTGATGGAAAATAGAAAAGCAGCCAGTGGAAAACCCAATGTTCAAGTCACAGCTCTTCCCAGTGTCAAGCTTTGTTTTCTCATTCCTGGTCACTCCAGCTCTGTGTAGAGTACATAAGGAAACTGGCAGTCCTGTGTAAAAAAGGCAGAGCCCAGCGAGGTGTCAGACTGCCATGACAGATGGAGACCAGATCTACCCCAAAATGGGTCCATACCCATAAGGGGTCAATCTCCCAGGAGCAAACTGCTCCAGCACGGGTCCCCCACGGGCAGCAGCTCCCCCCAGACCCCCTATTCCTGCGTGGGCTCCTCTCCACGGGCTGCAGCTCCGGCCCGGGGCCTGCTCCTGTGGGGGCTCTCTGTGGGCTGCAGCCTCCTCCAGGCCACGTCCACCTGCTCCACCGGGGGCTCCTCCTCAGGCTGCAGCGTGGAGATCTGCTCCATGTGGGACCCATGGGCTGCAGGGGGTCAGCCTGCTGCACCAGGGGCCTCTCCACAGGCCGCAGGGGAACTGCTGCTGCGTGCCTGGAGCACCTCCTGCCCTCCTGCTGCACTGACCTGGGGGCTGCAGGGCTGGTTCTCTGCAGCTGCCACTGTGCAGCAGGTTTTTGTTTGTTTGTTTGTTTGTTTTTCCTTTATTAAATCTGCTTTCCCAGAGGCCCACCCTACATCGCTCATGGCTTGGCTGTGGCCAGCAGCAGGTCCCTTTTGGAGCCAGCTGGAGCTGGCCCTTATCTAATATGGAGCACCTCCTGGGTTCTTCTCACAGAGGCCACCCCTGAAGCCCCCCTGCTGCCAAACCCTTGCCACATAAACCACATACTGGTTAAGGAAGCATTCTGAAATTCTATGAGGAAAATTAATCCAAAACAGTCTTTAGTATTTATTTTCTGGTAATGATCCATATTTTTCCATGTAGAAAGTGAAAAACAAAGAGGAAGAATGAGGGAAAGAAAACAAAAGTCATTGCTTCCCCTAAAAGGAAAGGAAAAAAAAAAAAAAAGAAGAAGAAAAGATCAAGCATCAGACTAAACAGAGACTAAACAGGAACAATTAAAAATTTGCATCTGGGTTCTGATTATGACCTCTTTTATTCTGGTGCAAATAAAAGATTAAAAAGTAAGGGAGAGCAACTCTTAAGCAATGTTGTTACATGAGCAGAATCTGGCTCAATCTCTTTTGTTCAGAAATGCATGCATCAAAACAAAAACCTGTTCCTAGATTCATGCTGAGCTTGAGAAAGGGACGTGCCACCCAAAGGGGAAAACACGATAACAGGGCTCTCAGCACGGAGCCTGAGCAGCCAGTGAGTGATGGGGAAGAACTGAGATGTAGCACTCGGCATTAAGCAAGTGCTTCCTTCACACAGGGGTTGATGGAAGGGTTCATGTCATGCTGAATGCTTGCCGTACTTGCTATTTAGCTCACCAGAAAGAAATGTTGGTATATTCCCATTTTTTAAGAGAGTCTTCAGGAGAACTGATGTCAAAAAAGAAATAGAGCACCATTTAAGCATCATTTTCAGCTTTAAAGGGACAGGTACCACAGTAAATACTTGGGAATATGCTATGGTAAGTGCATTCAGATTACTTACAGCAAATAACCTGCAGCTGGATTCATTATGGAAACTGTACATGGCTCTAGTGAAAACCCTCTCCCTTCAGTAGAACAGTGCTGTAAGGGAAAAAAATGATATATTTTTCGTTTTAAATATATATATATATATAGGTATTCAATTTGTCTACAGCTTTTATTACACATGTAAAGCCATATGTAATTGCATAGTGTTAACAGTCCAAGTAGTCTGGTATGGCTTTCCATTCACTGTTTTTGTTCCTGCGTGTACATGGACTTTGAAAACAGGAATGGCAATTTAAGGGGAGTAATTGGTTTGAGTCCCTCATGGATGTTGGTTTTTCAGAGAGCTTCATTACATTTCTGAGGTGACCTTTTCTTTTTCTGGGCCATCAGTAGGAACTAAAGCCTAAAACTCAGCCTGCCTTTGTGAGCTTCAGTGAGCCTCCAGGACCTTTCTTTGTAGTCAGAATCATTCATGCTCCTCTCCCATGGTATCAGATCTCTACCAGCGTTATACTCTAGTCCGCTCATGTTTTCGTGATCCCAAGAAATGGTTCTTGTTTCCTTTCCTCAGAGACTCTATTTCTTGGTCCAACACTTTTCTCAGAAAATTTAGTGTTTTATACAGATGTCTTATTTCCTGCTGCTTTCTCATTTCTTTTCAATGTTTATTGTTGTTCAATCTCCATGCTGCTTGTGTTAAACAGTCCACTCAGGACTGTTCATTATGTCCCCCTGAGAAAGGCAGAATTACTAAGGCAAGAATCATAAATTCATAGATTCATAGATTCAAAGAATAGTTTGGGTTGGAAGGGATCTTTAAGATCACCCAGTTCCAACCCCCTGCCATCGGCAAGGATGCCACCCACTAGATCAGGTTGCCCAGGACCTCATCCAGCCTAGTCTTGGGCACCTCCAGGAATGGGGCATCCACAGCTTCTCAGGGCAACCTGTTCCAGTACCTCACCATCCTCTGAGTGAAGAGTTTCCTCCTAACATCAAATCCAAATCTCCTCTTGTTTACTTTAAAATCATTCCCCCCTTGTCTTGTCATTATCTGCCTGAGTAGAAGTCAGCATCAAGGCAGTTCAAGATGGTGGATGAGTGCCAGATTCAGACACCTAAACCAAAGTGTCACTGATGGAGGTGCCTCCACGTGATGAGGGTATCCAAGCTCCCTTTGTGATCAATGGTGATGTGGGCAATATAGCCTCAAGGTCTAGACACTGACCTTTTTTCATAGCGCTCTGGCTCCACTGGCTATAATAAGTAAGGAACCACTTTGGTTGGCTTTCATCATTGAATCACAGAATACCTCAGGTTGGAAGGGACTTAAAAGGACCATCAAGTCCAGCTCCTGCTCCACACAGCACCACCCAAAGGTCAGACCCTATGTCTGACAGCATTGTCCCAACGCTTCTTGAACTCCAGCAGCTGTGCTGTGACCACTGCCCTGGGGAGTCTGTCCCAGTACCCGACCACCTCTGGGTGCAGAACCTTTCCCTCACACGCAGCCTGACCCTCCCCTGTCCCAGCTCCATGCCGTTCCCTCGGGTCCTGTTGCTGTCCCCAGAGAGCAGAGCTCAGCGTCTGCCCCTCCGCTCCCCTCGTGAGGGAGTTGCAGGCCGCCATGAGGCCTCCCCTCAGCCTGCTCTGCTCTGGGCTGAACAACCCAAGGGAGCTCAGCCACTCCTCACACACCATTCCCTCCGGACCCTTCACCATCTTTGTAGCCCTCCTTTGGACATTCTCCAATAGTTTTACCTTATATTGTGGTACCCAAGACTGCACAGGGTACTCAAAGTGAGAGGCAGTACTCAAAGTAAGTCTAGTGTCATTTGAGACACCATGAGTGCCCTGCCTCACTCCTACTTACAGCCCCCAAATGTTGTTGCTTTCTGTATGCACGTTTGTCATATCAGCTTGCTCCACAGGGGGGTCTTGAATAGCCTAGAGCATCTGAAACTGTGCTGGAATCCTGTATGTGTTTGTTGCATGTAACCCTAATTCTCCACTGAGTAAAGTTAGAGACATCATTCAGGTGCGACACCTCAGGATGGGTCTCTGCAGTAAGAGATGAGTCCTATCTGAAGTGCCATGGCAAGGTGTGCTGTGATGTGAAGGAGATGTATTCCCTGCTTTAGCATGGATTTTATATGAGATCTTGAGTAAATACTTCAAATCTTCATGCTTAATCTGTCAGGTGGGCATGTTTTACAGCTTTACCTCACTCTGCTGAATGTAGGATAGGAGATGTCTCACCATAAGGACTTTGGGGCATGTTACTAAAGGGATCTGGGGAACTAATTCTTGTGATGTGTCATTCAAGACACATGGGCTTGACTCCTCAAGGGTGCTGACTACACCCTGTGAGTCACACACTGCTTCCTAGCAGGTGATAGCAGGAGTTCAAGGACTGTTTTATGGCCTGGTACAGAGGGGTTAAAGAAAACAACAGCTTGTGCCACCCTGAATTGTTATGGGCAGGTGCAGCCATAGGGCTTCAAGCTGGAAGGTGATGTCCTGGCCCACACAGGCTCACACAGGCTCAGCAGACCATGGCAGGTATTTTCTACTCCCAAGATTAAGCACAGAGTGGGTGGAGTGGGACTGGGCTTTTTGTAATGACTTCAGTTTCAAACCAACCCCAACCTTGATTTGATAAACAAAGCTTGGAAGGGAGTTGAAGCCCACTCGTGCTTAGATGAAGGTGCGTCAGTTACCATGTGCAAAAATAAAAATAAAAATAAAAAAATACTTCCCATGTGATCCAACTTTCCAGGACTTTTTGTTCCAGTTATAATTGGAGAGATCTCTATAGCTGTTCAGAAATAAGGCCTGGGAGAAATGGAACAGTAAGGAGCAGTTTAACCCAGAGTATGTGAAAACTGTGCATTGTATGAAGAAGTCAGAGGCTAGAATCAACAGGGAAAGATGGGAATGAGAAACTCATGGCCCACATGACAAAAGCCAAGGTATGCTTTGCCATTTAGGTCTGTGTGAAATATTCAGGGAGTAATTTCTGTGGCAATACTGTAAGCAGTACTGGAGAAGTCTTCATATTGCTCCATGGTTCCGGTTGATGTCCACCTACTGATTGTACCCCTTTGACACCCAGCCCAAAACTGCATTCAACACAGTCATGAATTTTTAAACAATGGCAGGAATATGTCAAAATGTCTAGAGATACTTCACACACACACACAGACCTCAGTGCAAATGAGGAGGCAACAAACTGTTTTGTAAGGGTAAGACTCATCCCACCTGACTGCTGGTGTTCACAAGTCCCCACACTTCCCTGTCAAGGGATGGAGGCAGACACTTTGGGAGCATGAGTCAACCCCCCTGTCCCACACATGGATCTTAGGACAGGGTGAATCACTTTCTGGGGGTGTCTGCCTCTCTCTGTCAGCTTGAGGAGATATTCAGATGACTAGCAGCAGGCATGGTACCATGCAATGTAAGTGACTCAACACACATACCCTCAGCCAGCTCTGTGCAAATTACAGCAAAGACTGTGATTAGTGTAGGTTTCTGCACTGAAAGCATTACAGTGGGAAAAGCCTTTATGTGTATACTAGGTTTTTGTTTCTGGTGTATTTTATTCCTCTTTCTATACTAGAATAAATGAACCCAACAGAAATATTTTTAAGCCAGAATGACACATCTGTCTCCTGTGGGTTGGCGCTGCTTGAGTTTCAGTATACAGGTACATCTAATGCTGTACATGTTTCTAGTATAACAGCACTAAAATAAGCCAATACATTATTTTTTTTTTCCGTTAATTGTGGAAAGTTTTTAAACTGAATAGGTAGAAGGTATTGAAACAAGTGATACTTAGCGTAGTGGCAATTATTTAAAAAAGCTTGTGACATTGCCCAGGCTTCAAAAACTGTTAATCACATCCATCAAAATTACAAGGTAGCTTTAAAAAGCAGATAGGCGAAAAATAAATCTAATCTAAATTTATTTAGGGCTAAGGCTGTACACTTTTCAGAAGTTTCCATCCATCCCCACAAATCCTATATGCAAGTGTTTCTTGTCAAAAGTTGTAGGCCAGTTGCGGTTTTCCTCAGCTTGCTGCCCTAAAGCTTCCCTCTTTGATAAGGCCACTGATCCAAGGCCTGGTTTGGGTTTTGCTTTTTTGAATTCTGAAATGCTAATGTAGTTGTGTCAGCACAAAACTTAAATATTCAAAGACAGACTTGAGTGCTGGTGGAAAGCCATGGTTTTGGTGGGCCTTTGGAGGATTTCAGTGAGGGGCAGGGATGGAGGCCTGCCGCCCTTCCTGGTCACCTTGTCGAGCACCCCTCCTCCAGACACAGCCAGGCTAGAGGGATGGAAATCTAACCCCCCCATGCTGTGGGGTGGCCTCCTCAAAGAGAAGAAGATAAAGTCTCAAAAGTGGCGTCTAAAGAGCTAGTAGATCTATTTCCTGTCGCCATGGGAGCCAGGCCCTTGTGGGCAGAGGTGAAAGTGAGAAGGAAACAGGAGAAGGAATTTAAGCTGCTCAAACATTTTAGCCTTTTAACCCTGAGTAGCTGCAGCAAGCTGTTGCTTGGGTTTTCTTAAAGGAAAACAGAGCTGGAGCTATTTGCTAGTCTGTTATGCATCAGAGATGGAGGGGCGTTTGTTTTTGTTTGTTTTGCTTGAGACCATTCATGTTTTTCCTTTAGATTTTATAGGTGATGCTCCCAGAGAAATCTTTGGCAAAGCCCCAATCAAACTAGGACTACCAAATTAGTTTGCTTCTCAAACATGTATCTTAGTCCATTATCTGTTTCCTCACCAGCAGAGCAGTTGTCCAGTGAACTGCAGTGGGAGCAAAGGAATGTGATGCCAGTGGCCCTTCTCTCTTTTTTTTTTTTTTTTTTTTTTTGAGGAATCTGTCTATTAATTTTTATTATGATGGTTTGCTCAATGAGTTGTTCAATTTACTCTTGTAATAATCAATGTTAATATATTTTTAAAAGATTATCACAGTCCTAGAGTGTGATGGGGCACTATTTTATCCATTGGAACAAATAAATAGTTTGTGTTGGTTGTAATGGGAGATAAGATCCATCCTCTTTGGAATATTATGGTGTGGCTGTCCCATGCCAGGCTGCAGGGACATGAGTCAGGAACCAAGGGTGACCCCAGCATTAGGCAATGTCCTCACTGGTGGGATCAGTCCCACAAGGTCCAAGAGCACTGGGCAGAACCAGGTGCTGGTAACAGGTCCATTAGCAATCCCAGGCAGGGCAAGGGGATGGAACAGGTCCCAGGTTCCTTTAGGGGGTTCCACAAGAAGCAGAAGGAGACAGGGCTGGAGACATGACTTCAGTGTTGGTCCAAGGTTCATTATGGAGACAGGGCAGGAGACAAGCTAGCCACAGTACAGGCCTTCCATCTATACTGAAAACAGGGCAGGGGAGGGATCATGTTCTGTGTTTGGGGACCATTTGGGGGATACTGATGCGTCTTGGTGGCATCTATATATTCCTCTGCATGTGACCACAGGGTGATAACAAAATTGAACAACTGCCTATTTTTCCCAAGGGTGAATGCAAACAGGGATTCCTGATCAAGGCAGAATCAAGTAAAGTCAATGTGAATGCAGCTGGTATGAAAGTATTTAGAATAAAGAAGACATAAAAGGAATATAGTTGCCTTGCTTTACCAGTGGTGTGCTCCAAGAACCTTTTCTACAGAATGAGACCTTCATACTGGGTCTGCAACCTTTAGATGGAATCTGGATTTCAAACTCTCAAATCAGGATGAGGACAGAGGCTGTTTCCAGCAGGAAGAGAAGATCTGGGGTGGGGTGGTGGAGCCCAGTGCTCGTGAATACATTAGCATAATGTGCTGCGTCAGAGAACTCATGAATGCAGCATCCATTACAATTCCCACACTGATATTTCTGTATTTCTCTCCTCCAGACTGTAAGGACTACCTGACGTGTTTTGAACTGTTGGGCTACTGAGCCTGCCCCAGATGCAATAATTTAGTGAGCAGATGATGTTTTCAACCAATCCTCCTGTCTAACTCAGTGGATCTGTGTGTCTTCCGGCAGGTGTGTCCTCTGTGGCCTCCCTGATGTCCCTGGCTTGGGTGCTAGCCTCCTATCACAAGCTTCTTCGGGACTCTAGGGACGACAAGAAGAGTATGAGCTACAGAGGGGCCCTCATCCATGTCTTCTGGCGCCTCTTCACCATCTCATCCCGAGTTATTTCTTTTGCTCTCTTTGCTTCCATCTTCCAGCTCTACTTTGGGATCTTTGTAGTGGTCCATTGGTGTGCCATGGCTTTCTGGATCATCCATGGTGGGACAGATTTCTGCATGTCTAAGTGGGAGGAGATCCTCTTCAACATGGTGGTAGGGATTGTGTACATTTTCTGCTGGTTTAATGTCAAGGAAGGGCGGACTCGATACAGAATGTTTGCGTATTACACGGTAGTCCTGACGGAGAACGCAGCCTTGACGCTCCTTTGGTATTTTTACAGAGATCCTGACACTACTGACTCATATGCCGTGCCAGCACTGTGTTGTGTCTTTCTTAGCTTTGCTGCTGGGATAGCTTTGATGCTGTTATATTATGGTGTGCTGCATCCCATGGGGCCAAGAGCTAAGATCTTTGCCAGCTCCTGTTGCGCCGAGCTGCTCTGGGGCATTCCTTTGCCCCCTGATGTTGAGCCCATGGCACCCCAAACCCCTGGGTACCGGGGGGCCCAGGTTACGCCCACCAGAGCGGTCACGGAGCAACAGGAGGAACTCACAGCTGACACTTGCTTGCCCGTTTTCCAGGTGAGAGCAATGGTACCATCTACTCCATCTGGGCGACCCTACCCCCCCGAGGGGCCTCTCATTAAGATTGACATCCCAAGAAAGAGATATCCTGCATGGGATGCTCATTTTGTAGACAGGAGGTTAAGAAGAACTATCAACATCCTCCAATATGTCACCCCCACAGCTGTAGGTATTAGGTATAGAGATGGACCTCTCTTATATGAGTTGCTACAATATGAATCTTCACTTTAAAGCTCCTTAAAGCAAAAGTAAAAGAGGGGACCTTATTTTTGTTTACGGTAAACACAGATCATGAAACAAACACAAACCTTCAGATAAGCTTTCTTTCTGGTTGCTGTATGTATAAAAAAAAAAAAAGATATTCTCTATGTTTTGTAAGTAAAAACAAAAAGAAAAACTTTTCTTTTGTTTTTTACACACAAGAAACAGTATTTCAACTTCCACACCTAGGATTCACAGGTGGAGAAGGAGGCATCTCCACATCAGTTTTATACCGTACACCAAGTGTAGAACATTATTTATGGGATTGGTGCTGATTGAAAAATAAAAAAACAAACAAACAAACCTACAACTGCCTTATGCCCTTAGGTGCTGAGTTTCATTAAGTACTGTCACCTTTCTCATGCAAAACTCTTTGATGATTATATGCCAGGAAAAAGAAAAAAACACACAACTGAAATACAAACCTTAAAATTAAAACAATAATAATAACAACAATAAAAAAGAGAAATGTATGAAAAAATATCACGTTGATCTTATTGGATTTACCATTAAAAAAAACCAATGTCTAAAGATAAGAAAGCAAAGCTACCCCCAATGGAGTTTGATTTTTCAAAAGGCTGAAAGACAATATCAGGTCTGTAACTCTGGCAGTGCATTTATAACACCATTTGGCCAAGCCTGCGCACCTTGACCAAGTCACGTTATAAATGTGGTCCTGCTGTGTAACCCTTTTCCTCGTGTAAACGGGCCATGCGTAATGGTTGGTTTGCACCGGATTAATATGGCAATGCAGTATCTGATCTTGTTTTGAACAAGTGCACATGCAAAAGCACCACTGGCTTCAGTGGAGTAAATAACAACCGCCTGAGCCCAGAATGAGGCCTGCCACGTTGATTTCTGGAAAACAAGAAATCTGCAAAAGTTGAAATTATATACCAAAAATGCTATACTAAAATACATTTACACATATCTAATAACTATTTCAGTAATAATAAAACTCAGCATAGTAGCAAAAAGCGAGTCAATTTAAAGGCACAATACTTGATCAGTGACTGGCAAAATAATTTGACCTACTGTATCATTTTAAGGCTGTGAAAGGCATACATGTATTATTTGTAATCTCGTGTAAGACCTGTCACGTCTCATTCAGTGCGAGCCTTAAAGTGATTGTAAAGCATCCTTCGTTTCATTTTTGGGTTTTTTGGGTTTTGATTTTTTTGTTTCGTTTTGTTTTTTAAGGAAAACAAAATCTGAAAATCGGGATTAAAAAAAAAAACAACAACACAAACAAACAACAACATAAAAAAAACCAACAAACTTCTTCAAACGGTAATAACCTGTAAACTGACTCAACGTCTTGAGATGATTTGGTGCTTTGTATTTTTGTTGATGTTGTTGTTGTGATTTAGCTGAGAATTCTTCAACTCGGTACATGTGGGGAACTGCTGATAAACTGTCTCGTGTCACCCTCGACTGTAAGTACATGGCAAGAAAGAACACCACAGGAAATTCAAGAGCATAGCGAGAGCATCGTGATTTAGCTTAGCCTTCTCACCGCAAGGAGATTCTGCCGCCTCCGATAATGGCAAAGCGTAGACGGTCACCTGCCAAGGGTCGCGTGGTTGTCTTGACATTTCCAAATAACCCGCTCACTGTCTGAACATTCGCATCTCTCGACTTCTGTTTCTGTGCTGGAATCTCAGTTTCGAGTTAAATCACAGGGTTGTGTCTATCTAACACCCTTTTCCTTTTCAAGAGTATTGCTCCTTTAAAGGAATTTTCCCATTTCAGGGCATCTTTTCAATCCCACCTTCCCTCTGCTTTGGAGGGGAAAAACAACAACAACAAAAATGATATTTTTAAGTGAATACTGTAGTATTTTCTGTGTGTAATTGCAATTTTTTATTCCAGAAATACTGTAACTGTCTAGGGTGCAAAACTCCCATGCTGACCTATTCTGAAAAGGTCAGCATGGGGGGGATATTTTTTAATTATGATTATGATTTTTTTTAATTTGATGAATCAGTTGTTTTTAATTATAATAGCATTTAAAGAAACTAGTACAAATTTTATATAACAGTTTAACGAAGCTGAATGCTTTCTTCGCCTGAATATACCTGAAGAGAAACATTTTTTTTCAATCAGTAATCCTTTGCAGTGTTCTGAGAAATATGTAGGGTGTTTTTTTCAGTTGTGTCATTTTGTTACGTAAAGAAAACTTTTAACTTGTGTCTGTCCCTTTTAAGGAGGGCACGACTCATTCACGCCAAACTATAGACACACGACAAAGTTTATAAGAAGCCAAATTGTCACTGGTACTGTAATTCCCAGTCAAACTCCATTTCAGGCAAACGTTTCTGGGCTCTGATTACAACCAACACGACGGTCACATTTTCAGGCAAAGGGAGGTGTTTCATCTCGTCATCCCCATTCCCAATTCCATGTTTATTGTGCACACATATATCTGTATATGCACCTATGCATATTTGTGAATAGCTTTTATTGCCTTTCTCTGTTGTCCGTGTCCCTTAACCAGTCCCCTCTCAAGTGTCCTACTAACATGCCGCCCTGTTCCTTCCCTAATCAGTATGCTGTCTCCATCAAAAGAGGTAATTTGTGAAGTGAACTTGCCATCCTCAGCTGCTGAGCAATTTTGCACCACTGTCATACAAAGACAAGGGTGTCCATCCTCTGGCAACCAGCCTGCATTTCTCCTCCCAAGACTTCACTTGGTTCTTTTTCTGCGAGGATTTACCCTTCATGCTGGTGTACATTTACTCTGATCTGCTCCCCTGAGCCTCACACCCTGCGTAAAGACTCTCTTTAGTCCTTCCATGAAGAGGTCTCATCTACACAACCAACTTTTCATTGGCAAAAGCATGAGAAAGGAATGGACGGGCCAACCACTGAACTGTTCATCAGGGATGTTTCCTCCTGGAGATGGCACCCTCATTTCCAAAGGCACCAGGAGAAGGTCCCCTTCCATGAGTGCATCAACCGAGAAGTCTGGTTTGGAGATGTGAGCCTCCTGAACAGCCAGACCTGCCTCTTTGCACCAGGACAGTGAAATGAGTCAAGGAGCCAAGGCAACTCTCACTGGGAGTCGAGGAGGAGACCCTTCAGTGCTGCCTGACCTTCTCGTGAGCATCTGCAGCCTGCCTTCCCTCAGGAATGGGACCCTCGCTCCACACCACCACACCGACAGCCGTCCTCTCCGTCCCACCACAGGAGCGGAGGGGCAAAACACTCTAGAAGTGACCTTACCTCTCAACACAGTGCTAATTTCTCACAGCCAAACCAGCTTGACTAAGGGCTTGACACATCTCTGCTCTGAAGTCCTCCTTCTTCATGGCTTGTAGTACGGATGACAATGAAGGCAGGTACCTCCTCTGTGTTAAGACTGTTTCATTATCCGTGTCACATAAACTTTCTGCCTCTGCTACTCGTCCTTGCTTTCAGTGATACCCACTGGCATCTTGATTTAGCAAAAGATTTCCAGTGAGGGTCTGTCCCAAACCTGGAGAACTATTTCCCTCTGAAAGACTTCAATACAGCCTTAACATAAAGCTCTGCCACCACGCCCAACGAGTCCTTGGTGTTCGGTTTGGAGTGGTGACCATTTCCTCTAGAGATTATCTGCCAAAAAGCGCCTTTTACCAAGCCAAAAGCATGGGGAGCAAAATTGCCCCCAGCTCCTTATTCGTAGCAATCCCAATGCTGAGTCTTGTCCTTGCCTTTTTTTGATTTTGATTTTTAATTTTTATTTTGCCTGGGGTCCCTTTGATTTTTGCTGTGCACTCTGGAAGGGTGGTCAGTCACTTGCTTTGCTTGCACTGGGTTTTTAACTCCCTGGCTTTTCCCTGGTAGGTTTGTTATGCCACGTCCCACCTTCTTGCCAGAAGATACTGCACGAGGGATTTTTTTGAATTGTCGTGGAGAAGGTTGAGGCCATAATTATTCACGTCACAAGCTCAGAGGGCGACTTCTCTGGGAAGTTTGTGCTGCTGAATTCACCCTGGGAACATCTAAATCAGCCACCCACGCCATGCCAGCGCAAACCAGGGCACAAGGGCTCCACCACCCCCACTGTTAAAGTGCTCAAACCCTCCCTGGCATGGCTTTGACCCACTCCAGCAAGCCCTGGGCTTGGGCACAGCTTGCACAGGCATTGACACTTGCCAAAGACCATCCCCAGCTGGCAGCTTGAATGCGGCCGCTCTGTATTGGGGTGAAGTTTAGTAGTACGGACGTGGCCAGCACAGTTGGTTTCATGGCCAGAGTGGATCCTGGCTGTGCTTATTTTGCTAATAAAGATTTATGTGTATGCAACAGACCGGGATTTGGGATTTGGTGGAGTACATCAGCTCTGGCCTGGCATACTTCTATTGTCTGCCCAGTTCAATGGACAAAGTATTTTTAGTTCGCTGTGTTCTTTTTGCTGAGCTTTTTTTTTTTATTATTTTTTTTATTTTTGCAAACAGCATCACTTATATTGTGCTGATGTCAACCCATCCCTCCCTCCTGCCATCCATGTCAGATGGCTGGCATGCTTAGTTTGGTAGTGTTATACATCTGCAGGCAGTTAACGTGGAGGCATGAATGGTTTGGACCAGACCAAGTCAACAATGGAAATACAAGAATTACACGGTCCCTGACCATGCCCTTGTCATGCTTTGCCACCCACACGAGATGTTTTTCATCCAAAGCACATCCAACCTGGATGGGAGAAGAGGAGCCAATGCGGTGCAATTGCCAGTGGAAAGTGCAAGTAAGCCACCGATTTCAAGAGTAAATATATATTTTGCAGTGTTTTGGATGGGAGGTAATTGTCCGTTTCATCCTGTCCTTTTCTGCACCTGCCAAAAATCAGTAGCCATTTGCATGTATTTGTATTTAAAGCTGACTGGATGAAATGGGACAAAATTAATTTCAAGCTTTAGTCAGTGGGCTGCTAAAATCTGGCTGATGGTGCTCAGGAGGGGAGTGTTGCTATTGACTTTGAGAGAGTGATCGTCCCTTGCCCTTCAGCTGTATTTTCATACACACAAGATTCACTTCACAATTTATCCCTGCTCCTCACCCCTGCACAGAAATGCATGAAGCATCTGTCGCCCATATACCTGCAGCATGAGTAAACCTCCTGAAGAAAATGTGGCCTGAGGTTCCTCCAGCATGATTTCATAGAAGCTCAGAGGTGCTTTGAAAAGGAAAACTTACTACTGTGCATTTGCAAAACCTTTTAGTGCCTGCTTGCTGGGCAGCTTGGGCAAGAGACAATTTGGAAGCTGCCAGAGTCAGTAAAAAAATTGTAGAGACAGGCTTTTCTAGGATCTTTTCTTCTGTTACTGGGTTAGCTTTTCTCTGGATTCTGTTCAGATAAAATGTGGTCAAGCAAAAACGAAAAAGCAACAACAACAAAACCCACGCAAAAGAAGGCCCATGCCAATCCCCATAGAGCCAAGGCAGAGGATATTTGCTGGTAGGGATAATGTGAACTCAGTTGTGCACCCTTTGCTTGTTGAAGCTTGCATGTTGTTGTTACTTTAGCAGTTGTCTAAAGCCCTGGGGCTTTGGGGATGGTAGCTTCCCAGGGTTGTGATTGCTGTTTTTATTTTTCCTTGGAGCTCAGGTGTATTCTGGTGCAGAGAATCTCAGCCTGGTTTGAATGAGAAGATGTGAGGCTATCCCAAATAGACGTGGGCAAACCTTTCACTGTGTGCAGAACACATTTCCAGACCTTTGGGTACCGCTAGAGATTGTCGCAATCCGCTTCTTTCTCCATGAGCTCGTTCAGAATCACTTCATTGTTCTGTTCTGTTTGAACCTGGAAATAACGGTGTGGGGACTTTTTTTTCTGCTGTGGTGTGATGTGAAGAAAGGGAGAACCCTTCCTGCTGAGCTAGATATTGCCTGTGTTCAAGCCTCATTCCTTACCTGAAGCTCAGGCTGTAGGATAAAATGAGATGGCAGATAGCTGCATGTGTTCCATGGGCTCTTCACCAACGAGGAGGGAAGCAACTGGTGACAATTAAAATAAATCTGCGTAAGCAATCTGGGCTTTAATATAAATTTAAACATACGTGTAACCCAATTGGAAAGGGTAAAAATGAATGATGATGATAAAGTAATGTGGACTATTGTTTCCTGCTTTACATTTTAAAACAAAACCAACCAAAAAAACCACCGCAACTAAAAGGCATTTCAGGCAGACTATACATTTCATTCATATACATTTTTAAAAATGTTTAAAAAACTGATTTGAGAGCGTAAACTTTCCCCCTCTTTGGGACACATACAGCAAGGTAACTGTTTGAAAACCAGGCACTGTTACACGCGGGTTTATTTGGGTTTGTGCACGGCTGGGTGTGTCAGATGGTCTTTTACAGCAAGCGTAGCAAGAGGCCATGATCGAAAGCTCATTGCAGATTTCTGGGTGACGGGACTCCTGGGTTTCAGCCCCAGCTCTGCCACGACGTTGCTGTGTAACCTTGGGCAAGTGATTTAACCTTTCTGTGCCTACAGTTTACCCATCTGTACATGGGTATAATAATATTTACCTACCTCACAGGGGTGTTGTGAGGCTTAAGCAAATGCGTGCGAGAGGTGCTGGAACTGCGCCATGATGTTTTCATTCTTGCTGGGTTTGTGCTGTTATCAGGAATGAGCAGAGGGGTTGGTTACAACACGTGGAGGGAAATCTCGCTGGTCTGTGCATGTGTCGAGAAAATGATCTTAAGTCTTTTCTTTCCCCAAAAGCAAGGAATGGAGAAAACTTCTGTGCGCCAACTGAATAGCCTTGCTTTCCCAGTCAGATGTAATAGCACTGTTTGCAATATGATTTTTCTAACCCAGCAGGTGACCTTTCCCTTCTCCTTTCTGTTTCTGGAAACTTGAAACTAAAGATCACAGAAGTATTTCTGAACCGAACAGATTACTGATGAATACTTGAATTTCTTTAAAAGTTGCTCTCATCAGCCACGGTTAAAGTGCACTAATCTTTCAGTCATCAGCTTCCATCTGAATACAGTGAAAAATTTGCTCACGCTGTTTTGGAATAGCCTGGACCTTGCTTGGGAGGCTGGTATACTGTTTGCTAAGGACTCTTGTAGGCACGGGAAAACTAGAGTCGCCACTGATAAACACGTGAAAAACCTTTTGTTCTTTTTGGTTTTGCCTTTAAGTTTCCTGACTGCCTAGGACAGCACAATAATCGCAGTTTACGTGGTCATATAGTAGCTTTTTTTTCGAACAGTTTCCTTATATGAAGGGTGAAAGCGGGTTGTGAAAGGATAATCTAGAGTCAACGGTGCTCACACGTGGCTCTTCCCCAAGCACCCGCTTCCCTGGAGAAAACCTGGGCCGCGTCCAGAGAGACTAGGCCAGGCCAGCCTTCACCGTCCTTCCTCAGGCAAAACCCCTTTGCCACCAGCAGGAGTTTTGGCTGATGATGTGCCCGTCGAGGTGGATTCACCCCTGGTTTAACCCCCAAACGCTCGGGTAAAACCCAGGGTAATTCTCGATAGTGTGAGGGAAGGGGTCCGGGTCATTGCTTCAGGTATCTCCACTGGTCAGGTAATTCAGAAGGGAAAAAAGCATGTGACAGAAAGCCTTCTATTTATTTATTTATTTATCTTTTAAAATTATTACTGTTTTTTCTTGTCTAAGTGTCCTGACCATCATATAATGTCTTCTTTTTTTGGAAATGCAGCGTGAGGCAAGACTTCCTGCTCCCTTTTCGCGAGGCTTTTTGAAGCCTGCTCGCGCAATCCTTATGCAGGCAAAACCCACGGGTTTTGTTGTTGGGCCTCGCTTTCTCTCCTGAGTAAGGACCGTGAAATCAGGCCCGTTCCAGATAACTGGGCAGCCTTTCAGGGGGCCGTCTTCTTCGCTTAACCCAAGACCTGCCTTGCACGAAGCCAGAACGAAGCTAGGAAACCCTCCTCCACCTCCACCTCCCTCTCAGTCTGCCGCCTCTCTTCCTTGTCCCCCTCCTGTACCACCACAGGGAGGTCGGTCAAAGTCTTCTGGCTCCATGGGCCGGGCTCTTCCACACGGCTAGCCATGCAGCCACATATCCTCCCTCTGGGGCAGGGCACGTTTGGAAGCCCTCTTCTCGCAGATGGGCCTCTTTTCATGTGCAGCAGCTTGGGGTCTGCTCCTTCCCCGTTCATCTCCCCAGCCATTTCTTTTCCCTGTTTTAAGCACTTCAGCTCAGTGCTTCTGGGTTCTTTTTACTGCTTCTGTTCCAAAAAAAAAAAAAAAAAAAAAAAAAGATTGAAGCTGGAAAAAAATCACAGCAATGTAACTCCTTCGGTGCTATGCTAACTGCTTTGTTCTACCCAACCAAATGCTGGCCAACATACAGATCGTCCCTCTTTGTCCTAAGAAGCACCACACATCCGTGTCTTGAACAGGGATGGACGGAGAGGGGTGAGAGAGGGCAAGAGCGGTTCGGAAAGAGATGAAAGTCTTATGTGTATCTAGTAGAAAAAAAAAAAAAAAAGAAAAAAAATTAAAAAAAGATGTAAATGCAGACTGCTTTCAAAGCTAATTGTTGCCCACCTTGTGGAAGTAAATAGGATAAATAGGATACAGCCTTTAAGGTACTGAGGGCATTATATATATATATATGTATGTATATATATAAGAAAAGAAAAGAAAAAAAAACACCTTATCAATAAATTGCCCTTTAATTTTCCTGGAAATGCACTGTTCGACAGTAAACCCACCTGGCTGTCTTTGCAGCCAGCTGTTTTACTTCGAGCCGCTCCAGCAGCAATGGCTATTCCAACTGCAAAGGTCAAAAGGCAGGAGGGGAGAGAGAGCTCCTCCTGCTGTGTGTTGGGTCTGAGCTGGAGTGGGTGGCTATGAATTTCTGGGATTAAAGGGACTAGTCGGTGTGTATGCCTCTGTCTATATACACAGTCCTGTGGAAATATAGACAGGTATACATGCCATGTTACTGCAGCAGTATATATGTTTTAATATATATGAATACATTGCGAATCCCAAAAGGGCTTTTCAAGATGAGGAAGGTAGTTTCTGGTGCGAGCTGCTAGCAGTTTGGGGATTGCAGGCAGGGTTGTAATAAATGTTCCTAGTACGGTTTCTTAAAAGTGAAAACAGGGCCAAAATCCATCAGAAGCTTACAGGCCTGCCGGGGAAATGCTGTACCAACTGATCTTCCTCTTTTTAAGGATTTTGGAAGCCAAAATCAGACCAAAACTTATGGCCAAATGCAGTGTCAGTAAAATCAGAAAAGCTCCACTGATGTCTTTGCACTCCTCATCCCCAAAACATTCACTTCTGCTGGTGCCAGGGGAGCCCAGACTGGGCATTACTGGCCCTACTGGGCTTTCCTTAACCTGCAATAACAGACTTTCTGTTGTGGTTTTTGTTGAAGACCAAACAGGTCTTGGACAAAATCAGGAGTTTCTTTCCAAGTAGAGCCATCTGAGTCTGGGAACCCCCTGACCTATACGGGGGATCCCGTAGTGTCTGGCCCTAGCTGGCTTCCCCTGCCACCAGTGCCACCATGGCAGTGGGAACAGGCAGCAAACCGGGTCCTCCTTCGTGGGGACCTGACCCCCGAATCTGATTTCAAGCCCTTAGGATTCAAATGCCAGCTGCCACCCAAAGGGAATGATGATTGTTTTCTCTCCAGATGTCATTCTCATCCACCAGTCACAAGTACAAGGAGCTCATATTATCCTGTATTTGCCAATAAAACCCACTGCCAGAGCCCCCCTCCCTCAAACCCAGCTGAACACCACCTGCACGCCACCCCCGTCTTCCCTCTCCTTTTTTTCCACCTTAAAAGCAAACACTGTTATTTCCCAAGTAACGAAGATCCAGGACAAATGCCAGATGATTACACCTGCAATCTGTTCGCTTTAGGATTTTATTTCAGTTTCAGAGGGCATATGAGTACACACAAAGACGCATGCCCGCAGAAATTTCACTAGCCTGAAGCTGAAGCCGCTTGACTTCAGTGGACTTACTCTGAGCTGACACTGCTGGAGGAGAAACCATGCACCAAGTGTCCCCCAGGGTCACCCCCAAATTACTGGAGTTTCACACTGTCCCCATATAATACTGAAAACTGGGTGTCAGTCAGCAAATTTATGATGGATAAGTAGTAGGGGAAGTGTACTGGTTCTCACTTATCCATAGAACTCTTAGCGCTACTCCACTAACTAAACAAGGCTTAAATTGGGTGTAATTGCAGCCATTTGGAGGAGAGCTGCAGTGCATATTGTCTAAAAAGTGTCCAAGTAGGTATCACAGCTAAATCCCATGGCCCCGTCTTCTCTACTTAGGGAGAGTGAGAGGGAAGAGATTTTACATCTAACATCAAAGTTTGCCATTAGCTACAAAACGTGCCCTCTATCAGAAAAAAAAAAAAAAAAATCAATGAATTTGATGAAGGGTTCAGCTCTCCCAACTGTTTTACCATTCCAGCCTTTTTTTCCAATGGGAACGGGAAGTAGCTTCAGAAGTGTTGACATCGCTCAGGGAAGGGCTCTTTCACATCTAATCCTGGTGACTTCCATTTGTGTCATCGGGCCAGGTTCAGACCATTCCACTAACAGCAATGTCATTCCCTGGTATGAAACCGGAATGAGATAAGAGCAGGGGTGAGGCCTATAGGTGATATCCTGTGTATTGCTTAATGCTGATGTACTTGGAGAAGGCCTTTCACCATGGCCCAGCCCCAGGAGCAGTTCCCCTGATAAAAGGAGTTCCATGGAAAGCCTAGATATTTTGGAGGTTTTTAAGATTTCTTGATTTCAGAGAAACATCATCACTTTGGTGTGTATATTTTTGGATGGACTGTAGTATACAGAAGGTAAAATAATGGGTGCCTGAAGATCTATGTTCTCTTTCCATCTCTGCTACGGGCTGTTGGGTAGGAAAACCAAGGAGATTTTAGGGATGCCTCAGCTGAATTCCCTAGTACCATTGTGCTCCAGGGAGTGTGATACAGGAATGGTCAGGCTGTTGGCTGGCTCCCATCACCATCCCCACCTCCAGCTCTGGATCTCTGCCATACTTGCCCCATGCATTGCAACAAAGCACTAAGGATCCTGCCCTACAGAAGTGTTGGGAAGACAGGCTGGTTAAACACTTCTGGCAAAGCTCTTGAGCACCTTCTGATTGAAAGGAATTCTCTAAGTTCATGGCATCTTCTAAAATTAGCTTTCATCCTAGGAGCACTTTTGATTAGTGAATTTTGATAGTACTGGAAAATTGGCACAGCCATAGAGAATAGCACAATTTAAATACTTATATTTCAGAAGTGCCACTTTTCCCATAAACATTGAAATTTGACTAATCATTGCCGGAACACTTTGTTAGCATTCAAAACCTGGAAAACGTTCTTGCACTTGATTCCTCAGATAAACCTTATTCAAAGAGCACAAATTCCCAAATCACCCCCAAAAGAGAAGCTGTTAAAGCAGGACACCTGGGTTCTTCTAATGCTTTAGCAATGTAATAAACCGTAAGCACTGAATATTGCCCATCCGCCTCACAGTAAGCACACTGGGACCACAGCCAGGATGAGTACACCTGAAGTGGGGGTACTAACATCCGAAGTGTTGTAGGACTGTGGTGTTCATGCTGGGCAGAGCAGGTCAAAGCAATGCAGCAAGTCCCCTTGTCCCTGGCTCCACACAGCCTGGCAGAGACAGAGAGGGAGGCTGATCGTATTTGGGCTGTTACAAGGAGCACAAGATGCCACGCTAAGCTTTTCTCCATCCCCTGAAATGCTTTGCGCTCCCTTAGGAAAGCAGCCATGGAAGTCAACTGAGAAGCCAGGGATTTACTACAGTCCTGTTTGGGCATGGAACTGGAGAAAGCAGAGGTGGAAATAGCACGCGGGTCATCAGGCACATCCCCAGGAGCCACATCCCTGCATCTCATTGTTCCCCTAAATCCTGTCCAGTTGGAAATGATCCAAAGAAGGGCCTTGCTCACCCCAGACCCTCTTGATAAGGCACATTAAACAGAAATAGTGGTATAAGCTTTCCTAGTAAGAGGGTTGTTTTTTTTTTCTTTGTTTTGTTGTTGTTTGGTTTGATTCTTATTTTGCAAACTAAGCTTGAAACTCAGTCATGCCCATGCCTTGAATTTTGCCTTATTAACTAAACTCAGCCCATTCTGGACCCAGGTCATTCATCCAAAGCTGTCCTTCCAGTGCCGTTTGACCCAGCTGTGGCTTGCAGATGAGGAAGCCCATCCACAGACAGCCTCTTTCCCCCCCGTGGTGGCATTTCAGCACCGCTCCCAGTTGCCAGCAAGCTGCACATGCGGCATTTGGGAGATAGAAGGAGCTCCCTGCTCCCAGCTGACCACGAGAAGCAGCCGAGGGCAGCCCTGACCCTCATCTTGCATTCCCCTGGAGCTTGATGGCCTAGATCTAGGCAATGCCATGGGGAGCAGGGTCTGGTTGCTGCCCGAAAAGCTGCTTAGATGGTGGCTTAGATGCGCTGGGCTGACAGTTGTCAACAGGGTGCAAAACTGGTGCTATTAACTTGGCAGAGTGCCTGCCAGTCTCTTTTTCTTTCTTGATCACCCAGCAATTACCTTACGTGTGGGTTTATAGGCACTCTAGTGACTTCTCTTTTCCCAGGAGGGCTCTCGGTAGGCAGTCTGCCTTGTTCCCCAGCTCTTCCTCTAATTCCTACATCTCGGAGGGCAAGGTGGGCACGTGCGTGGGCTTCGGTGCGAATTCACGAGCAAAAGAAACAGAGCGAGGGCCAGCCAGAAAGCTCACTGCAGGATTTGCTGAGTGAGGAGGGGATGAGAAGCACGGGATAAGACTCGAGAAAACAAGACGTGCAGATTTTGATCTCCGTCTCAATCCGACGGGACTTCGGTACATCCGCTGAGACCGCTGCCTGTGGCTGGGACAGTTTTGTCTCCGGGCTCCCGGGGAGTGACAGATTGAGATATTCAGGGCAGGGCTCTGCGGAGGGATGAGATCAGACTCGCTGAGTGCTTTCGACTTCCTCTTGCTCTAGTGGAAGCTGAAGGCATCCAGCGCATCCCAGGAGGCAGCCCACGTCAGGCTGTGCCCTGTTCCTCGTACATTATGTTTTGAGCGTCACCGTACATCAGTGTGAGCATCCTGAACGTGGCAAGATGTGGTCTTTTTAATTTAGGAAAGCTGTTGAAAAGTGTCCAAAGTGCTAGATAAGAGCTCGCAAAATCAACATGCTCGTTAAAAAGACCAAATTCTGGCCTCCATTTCACCAAGGCACCGGGCGCCCTGTACGAACCCCACTATTTTTTAAGGGATCGCCCTCTTGTTTTCTGCCATCGGCAAGACCAGAATTTGGCCTGGCCCCACCTGCCCTCATTAACTCCAAAAGCCCTTTATTTGTTGACAACGGTGATGTTAGGGCAGTGACATTTCAATTCCCCAAACCTCGTGGTGCCTTTTCTTGTGGTGCTTACCCTTCGCAGAGCTTCAGTCAAGGCAACCACTCGCATCGAACAGCAATGCCAGTACTTCTCCTCCGTATCACGTGCCAGTGCAGTAACAGAATTTAATGTATACATATATAAATATAGATAGATAGATAGATAGATTGCTATTGTTATAATTATATATATATATTGAGGTTCTGATGACGCTGTATGGGGAATGGACCATTCCTCTGCAGGATTACACACAGCTCGAGTGAAACCAACAGCTCAACGTCCTGTCAAGGGTTGTGACCTGGGCAAGGAGCTTCTCTCGTGCGCGTTCCTTCTGCAGCTCCTTTCTCGCCTCCTGCCCATCTCCTCCCTGCTGCCAGGATCCGTTCTGCACCTCAGCAATTTCTCGCAATTGCCGGGGCAGATGCCCCATGGTGACATCGTCCTCCCGCTGCAGGACAGGGAGATGTCCCCTTGCTGCAAGAGGAGGACGGTGTGGCTGATGGGGCAGCATCCTGGGGCTGTGGCTTTCCTTTTTCTGTTGCACCAAGGGGGTACAACCCCCCAGCTTGCAAGCGGGGTTTTCCCACTTTGGGAAAACTGGCCGCCCTGCCTGCTGGTGAGCATCCCCATCTCCTCTTCCTGACCAAGAAACCCTCTCGGTGCATTATTTTTTTCCAATTCGGATGCTCAGTTTCCCACGCCGCTCCGGTGACGGGGAGGAGGGAGGCTGGCAAACGCCGTTTGCTTTGCTCATGCCAGTAGTTCTGCCTGACTTTGGGGGGGGACTTTTTTTGTCAAGGGACTGCTGGGTTGGGTCAATCATCACCTTGTCGTTACCTATTGTCTTGCTGAAACTTAAGGGCCCGTTTCGGATGGAACAGATGTTGAGTGAAGGTATTTTCTACTAAAGGGAACAACACCAATAATACTGTAAAAGGTGCTAGAATCAAACCTCATTTTATATACTTTGGTTCTTAGAGAAAACAAATACACAGAATTCTTCCTGTGCAGCCTTACTGTAGATTGTTATAACCAACTCTTTATCCAAAAAACAAAAAAAAAAAAAGTGAAAAGGTTAAAAAAGGACAAAAATGAAGTGATCCTGTATAAAGTGTAACAAATATGACTTTCCTATATAAATGTAAATGATCAGACGTATATTAAAATGCACTTGAGGCAGGCAGCAAGCATGGAAAGCTTTTGAAGTGTCTTTTTTAATGCGCAACACCTGTCTTTTTTTTGTTTGGTTGGAGCAAGAGGGAATGTGCCAAGGCACTTTTATTTCCTTTTAATTCTGGTCATGATCTTGGGGGGAAAAGGAAAGAGGGATGGGAGGGTGGGAGGTTTAGCTAACAAGCAAACCTGGAATATACATCTCATTTATTTTCTTTTTTTTTCATGGGAGTGTTACTTTATGACACTGGGGACTGTGTTTGGACTCAGTTCCTTTCTCAAAAGCTTTTGAAAGCTTTGTTGCCTGCCCCAGGTGCTGAGTATAACTCTTACCTCAAGAATGCTTACAAAAAAAAGTCAATTGTTTTTTCCCATCTCTGGAAAAATCAAGCAAATGACAACAACAAAAAGAAAAAGAATTGATAAAGCAAACAACCAGCAGTGAATGAAGTAACGAGAATAAAAAAGAAAGAAGTCAAAGCAGAGGTTTGGTGATCAAACCAAGCCATTCTGGTGCTTTTCCCCTTTTTATGTTGCTAATGATCAAAATTACATGAGATGGGCTAGGACAAGTTTGTGGTCTTAGGATGTAGCAAAAAATGTATTTAAAAAGAATACACATTTGCATGGAAAAAACTCTGATGGAGCATTTAAAGAATGGCTGTTTCAATGTCAGACGTTTAATGTTAGCATGTGTGTGTGCTGTATATACCTTTTCATGTGTGACATGTACAGTTGACTGAGGAAAAAAAACACGTATGGAACCGAACAAAAAATAATAATCAAATGCTATTTTATCAGATGATGCACTTTTTCACCTTGATGAGAAGCCACTGTTCACAACTATGCAATCTTCCAGTTTCTCTCTCTCTCTCTTCTCTCCAACCTCAAATTTCCCAACTATTTTCCATAACCTAAACCGTTTTTTCTTTTGTACAAAGAAACACAAAAAGTTCCAAACTCTGGTTCAAGGTGAGAGTGCTACTGTGACTTTTCTCAAACGATAAGAGCTAACAAACAGACAAACAAAAGGGGTTTGGTTTGGTTTGGTTTTTAAGAAAAAAAGGAGGTTCGGACATGACCCTCTTTATGTTCTCTAAGTGAATTGATGTTTTTTACATGTGCCAGGCTTCCTTTGACTGTTTTTGGGTTTGGTTTTGTTTCTTGATTCATGTTCTGTATCTTGGGTTTTAGGAGTGATTGATTTATTTCCTTATGTATTTCTTTTTTCTTTCTTTCTTTTTTTTTTTTTAAATTCTGGTTTTGTATTGTAGGTATTGGGGATGTGAAGATGAAGGTGAAATTTGGCTTAACTTCAAGTGTTTTAGTACATGTGTGTGCTATATGTATATAGTTTTCTACATAGAAAAATTTACGCGCTTTTTAACGCACTTTACGACATGTATGTACAAAGTTGTCTATATAGAAAAAGTAGTGAGTGTTACCTGACCTTCAAAGAAGAGAGTTTTGATTAAGAGAAATCCAGATATTTGAGTATCTCCTGCGCGTGTGTATTATATACTATATTATATATTATAGAAATATATAATAGCGTATGTCCATGTTAGGGTGTGTATAATATATACATGCATCCAAACACATGATCATGCCCATCTATACCATAAAAAAGAGGCTTTGACTTTATTCAAGGTTTTAAGCAACAATAAATAGCCTGGCTCTACTGGGTAATCTCCTTCCCTGTCCTTGGATGAAAGGTAGAAAATTGTCCTCCCTTGCTGTTGCCAATGCACTGTCCCCTCCACGTGGGAGAATGTGTGCATAAACCCAGGGGGATTCCGCCTTTATAACCTTTCTTTCCCCACCCCAGTTTACCAGTGGGTGCCGAGGAAAGAGGAAACAGGTCATCCAGTGATGAGCTCAGGAAACCGAGACCACAAGATTTGGCTGCCATGTCCCCTGCCCGCCACTGACTCACCGTGCCACTTAGAGCAACATCACTCCCACTTCTCTGTGCCTGTCAGATTGGGGTTGCTGATGCTTACCAAGCCTTTAAGCACTTTGCACTCATGGTCCCTCTCTGCAAATACTGCAGGGTTCCCCTCAACACCAGTGGGAGGTGATTCGGGCCAGTTTACAGTAAGGTCTTCACCAACTTACCCCCGTTGTCCATCTCTCTTCTGCTTTTGAAGCTCACCACTGCCTCACTGGTCTATGCTTTGTCCTTCATCATCTTACCATTATGCTTTAAATGAGCACCAGAGTGCTTCTCCTTCCTTCCACTCAAGGTTTCCCAACCCTTGAGAGCCATGGCCAACCACGTTAAAAGACTTCAAATCCTTTTGTCAGGCTCTCCTCAGCCTTGGTACCTCCAGACACTAAAACAATTTTGAAAAGGGCAAGACCCCGAGGTGCTGCTGTTACCCTGCTCTTGCTCCACGTCCTGCGTGCAGACCTCCTGTTTCTTGGGGTAGGGCAGATGAAATCCCAATTCCAACTTCACTGCTCTTTGGGCATCTGATTTAGTGAAGCTCTTCCAAGTGACCAGAGGACAGCTGGGCTGGGTATCATACTCATCTCCAGATATAGAAAGGGCCCTTACTGGAGCCAGCAGAAGTGGGAAGGACCAGGGAATGGGTTTGTGGCCTCTCTTCCACGTGTCAGTGAGAACACGAGTGTCCATACCGGTCTGTAGCAGCATGGACGTCTCTTTCAGGGTAATGGCAGAGTGCTCATGCTTGAGTCATCCTTCATGTCATCCTTCCTATTGAAGTTAAACCCACATTTATCCAAAAACAGCTGTAGTGGAGAAGCTGGGGACAGTCTTCCCATCTTTCACAACCTCATGGCTGCAGCTCTGGGCAGGCAGTTGCTTGATCCAGGTGGGTCCAGAAACCTGCTGTGGGTGCTGCACGTAGCTCAGTTCTCTAGAAAGCAGCATCCATATCTAAAATATTTAACATAAGACACCTCACACAGCCTTACACACTGACTATTTAGTGGTATAATGTGTAGTGCATTATTGCAAAGGCTTCTCCCTTCCATGGCTCACCAAGAAAATTTGTGTAAGGGAAAAAATACATGGAGGACACTTGGCAATATATTCTCCCTCTCCAGGTTATCCAGCACCTTCAATGAAATGCAATGAACCCACTGGAGCTAAAATTCATTCAAAATAGTTTTTTGTGAAAATGAAAAAACAAACTTTTAAGAGAGTGTTGGCAAACAGTGGGAGAGGTTTGCTTTGTGGACAAGTATAAAGCCACTTGTAGTTTTTGGGCCCTAAGAGGGAGCATATTTTGTGACCCCCCTGATTGGGGATGTTTGATCAAAGTACTTTGCCTGTTGGCTTTATGAGTGTGGGACAGAAATCCTCTAGTTCAGTCCGAAAAGCTGGATATCCAGTGAATTATCAAGATTTGAGCTACAACAATGACTTGTTCAATAGATTTATACAGCAAGCTGGTAGCTTCTTCACATGGTAGCACATGGGCTTCTTCATCTCATTAGCAATTCTTTCTGGTCAATTTTCCTCATTTTCTTTAATTTAACCACCACATTGGAAATGACATGAAAGATCAGATTGTGGCCATTTACAGAACAGCTGGGGAATTGTATTCCTTCCAGTGCACCACTTCCTACCTTTGCAGCAAGCTTAGCAGATACGTCTGAGCAGCAGCAGCAAATAGGCTGTCTAGTCTGGAGCTTCAGGCCTTGTTTTGTCCATGTTTCACAAGGAGGATGAGATCTCCTTCCATCGCTGGCAGTGTGTGGCTCCTGCATCCTGAGATATGAGGGTGCCATGCCCTTTCTTTTCTTTATTCCCACCTCATAGGTGAAGCTGGTCCAATGGCTTGAAGAAAAGCCTTCACCAACCATCCCCTGCTCAATTCCCCTTGCTGGCAATGTTTACCTGTACCCAAGCTGGTTCCCCTGCTGCAGTTAAACCAGCTGCTACTCACCTTGTCCTTACCACTATGGACATGCCACATACACACCGTCCTGGATTGATAGACTAAATATAAAAGCCAGTACAAGCCCAAGGTTATCTCAACTCCCTCCCCTGAGCTATGGGGATTGAAATTACCTGAAGAGCCCCAGTGATCTAGGTGCCTTAGCAAGTCTTGTAGGGGTGCAGACCAAGCAGCCAGATCCCACCAGGTACCCACACCGGTCACACCACTGCCCGGTCACTTCAGTGGTACCGTCTTTCTCGCCACGTATCTGCTCTTGCCTAAGCAGAGCAACAGAATCCATCAAGGGGCTGCCCTTCTACTGAAGCCTTGTTTTGTTGGCCATTGTCAACAAGTCCAAGCTAATATTCACGAGCGTGTGTTGGTGAATGTAGCCTCAAGCATTCCCAGGTTCTGCTGCTTCCCCTTGGCCATTAAAAAGAGAGGGGAAATGGCTTATCTTTCTTTCACCTAAGATCAGTAGCTTCCCCTGCTGTAGACCCCCCTCTTTATGTTCATGCCCTGCTAGTACCCCTAGAACACAGGCTATTTCTCAGAGGGGTTTTATCACCACTGAAAGTCATGAAAAATCAATGGGAAAATTTCCCTTGAAGATGACTACTTTGTAGAAAACACTTCCGATTTACTTCTGCCTTCTCCCCCCCCCCCCCCCCCCCTTTCCAAATGGCATTATTTCTAAACAGACTCTAATACAGTTATCAGTGTTAGTAGGATCCATTGATTAAGCTGTGAATCAAAGCTCACTGCTGTGCTGGATATACATATGTTAATGACAGTTGTGTTAAGCCAAATTTAACAGCTGGATTCTTCAACATCCCTTTGTTTTGTATCTACCTCACTATGATTTCTTTGATTTCTTGTGATTTAGTGTTGTATACAATGTCAGAAGTGATATGTAGATAAAAATATATATATATATATAAAAATATATATTTTTTGCTTTGCAATAAAGCTCAAAGCTATAACACTGAATATTCATAAAATGTCATAATCTTTATTGTGATGTTCCCTTCTTAGTTGTAAAATCCTGTCTGGATCCTATTTTCCTGTACACTAGAATCGATATTGTGTTCATGAGTGAATGGTTATTATTTCTGTTACTTTTCCATTTAAGTGATATTTTTGAAATGTGAGATAGACACCAGAATTGTCAAGACATGAATTGGTTTATGTATTTTTTTCCCCGTATATAGCCTGCTTGTAACTGGAATCAAAATGTGACATTGAAAGAAAATGATTTGCAGTCCTGATCTTTCAATTTTGGTTTGTCTGATCTTAGTATTGAATTTGGCAGGGGGCAGAGAGGGAGCAAAAAAAGGAAGCTATTAGGATGAGCATAGGAAGGAATGAAGGAAAGATATTCATCACTATTTGAGCAAAGAGGGGATTCGTTCTTTGAAATAATTGAAATGAAATGTGGCAGGTACCTGAGCATGGAGACTGCACTCGCTGAGTTTAATTCCAGACACTGAAAAGCTGAGTGCCTAATGGCAGTCGCTGGACCTTAATCCAGGTCCTTTCTATGGGAATGGAGAGAGACAGAAAGTTCCCTAGGGCAATTCACACCTAAGACGTTTATCTAAGATGTGTGAGATACATCTCCTGCAGGAAGGTTGTATCTCGCCATCTCTGTGAGCTCACATTAGACAACTCAACTTTATTGGCTAACGTCAAGTTCAAGGACTCCTATCGTAAGTGTTTCGATACCATCCAGGCAAATGACAACTGTCTCAATTTTTCATTATGTGCGTTATTCCAAACCACGTGTTACCTTGTGCTCCATCAAGGGAAGGGATGAGGAAGGTGGGAGCTCCTGCTCTCTTGGTAAAGTGCGAGGCACTTTGTTGCTCCTATGCTCAAGTGGTAGAAAACGTCCTTGGACCCAGCAATACCGTAATGACCAACTTCTGGCACAGAAATGCTGTCTGAGCCCTGCAGTGGGGAGACAACCATCAGGTAGAACTGTTGAGGTGGACGGGACCTCTCATCTCTTTATTCCCAGTAAAGCCTTTCCAAGAGCCACACAGCCTTATCCCTCTGCTGGAAATGTTAGGGGACAAAGCCTGCAGTGAGCTTCCCCATCAACTCCCATGCTGCTCCCGGAGGCTGGAATTTGAAAAGAAAAGCATCGAAGCCCAAATGCTGGGACTCTTTGCTTGATTAGCAAATATTTCCCAGGATCTCATGTATTGACTTTACTGGAAGCAGAGTGAGGTGAATCTTCTCCAGTTTCTTTCCACCAGACTGGGGGAAAGTAACGTTTTCCCCAACTGATTTGTCAAAGCAAAGAGAAAAAGTAATGACCAGAAGGAATCAGACACAAATGAAATATGACACATTCTTTAAAAGTAAAGAGAAAAAAAGCACTACTGAACTCTGAACTTAAGTCCAGATATTCCACCAGGGAAAAAAAAAAAAAAAAAAAAAAAAAAAAAAGCAAGAAATGAAACCCAAATATGAATAAATCTAAATCGAGAAAATGTTATTGGGTTTCACCTAAAGCACATGACAGGACTGCAGAGAAAATGTTATTGGGTTTCACCTAAAGCACATGACAGGACTGCAAAATACATCATTTAGAGTGGATTTCACGAGACCTCTTCTGTGTTGTCTTCTATCAAAAATTTGCACAATTGTTCAGTACAAACAGCAATTTTTTTCCTCATTCTAATCTGGTGTCTGTACAAATATGGCTTGGTTTTTGGTTTGTTTTTGTCATTTTCGTTGCCTGTTCCCAGCAATTTCTATTTTTATGGTGTAGTATTTTGTCTATATGGAATGAAATACAGATGTGTTCATGAAATTGTATAGCAGATGGAATTACAGGTTGGAGTTGATTTGAAAAAAAAAAAATCTAACAATGAGAAAAATATCTATATGAAAAGTATGCTTCCAAAGTGTGTGTTTGAATTTGAGCATTTTGTCATTTTCCTGAGCTTTTTGAAAGGCTTGTTTTGAAATAATGAGACTTAATGAAGGTTGGGGTTTTTGAGATACAAAAAGCACAATTATCGTTATACTGTTATCATTTTTATTGAGGTTCCATTTTGTTATTTCATTCTTTGCCTATCTGGATATTATAATCCCCAAATTTTGACATGAAATATATAATCCTTTGTATCTGCTTAATAATCTTCTTGCATTAGGCAAAAGGAAGAGATGCAGCTGTTTTATTTCTGCCCTGGAATCATGCAGAATTCCTGGCCTTATTTGTCTTTTTATTTGCTTTAAAAATAGGGTTGAGTTTGGTACTTGAGGTTATTCTCTTTGAGACTTACTGTAAGGCCCCAGAGGTCTTCTTTTAACTGAGCGACATAGTAAGTCTCTGCAGTAAGCATAAGACAGCCTTGATTTTACCACATCTGCAGTGAAATGTGACGTGTGAAGGGATAGGTCATGCAGGGCGTTGGTGGATCTGATTTGGCCACATTGATAATTGTTGACGAGGGGCCAGGCTTATCTGTTTTACACTCCACAGCTGCAGAGAGAGGTGCTGAATTAATGTCTGAGTAGCGTTAGCCATGTCCTCAGATGTCCTCAGATTGATCGATTGGTTGATAGATGAAATGGGAAAGTCTTAAGCATTTCTTTGTCATAATCTCTTCGAACGGAGCCTACATTTCCTTCCTTTATTTTCACAGATATTTCCACCGATGCTCATGGGATGCCTTTGGGTTTGGGCATGGATGCATTTTCTTGTTAAGTATTCTTGTTGCTTTGCTACAGTGGTCATATCAGGACAATTTGCTGATGCAGACTTTGAAGTTTTACAGTCTTTTGTGGCATTGCCTCTGCTTTGCTCAGAAGCTCTGTGTCTCTTCCATCATATGCAATAGCTCTGTGGAGGAAGGAGGGGCCCCTCCATCTTCATGCCAACTGGTGTGCTATCTGCTCTTTTCCAGGTTGTAAGACTATTCATTAAAGGGCCCATTTATTTTGGTGGATGTATCATGAGGAAAACCTTCCCCTCACTCCAGCTCTGTAAATGTGGGAGAGCTCTGCCAGCTTCAGTGCAGCTGGCTCAGCATTTGGCCTGGCATAGGGCAGCGGCATGCATGGGTGAGAAGGGTGTGCTGTTTGAGCAGGAGTTTCCTCTTGGGTGACTGTTCCATGACAGATAGCATAGTATGTGGATATAATAGCATTGGAAATGTCTTCTGCTGTCTCCTGTGCTAAAGATAAGATTTGGATAAAAGAATGTGCAGGTTCTGGGGAGGGAGCTCTTAGAGAAACCAAGCCTTACTGGATTTTGGTTCTCCTTTGGAACTACTAGCCAAAAAGCAGATGAGATCAGACATGTTGTTTGCATGGGCTGTGTTTGGAACAGAAGTGACAGAAGAGAGTAATTTATTTATTTTTTGACCTCTTAAAAAAAAAAAAAAAAAAAAGGAAGTAAAGGAAATTCTGACGTGGACAGATGTGCAACAGACTCATTGGCAGCAGCAGATCATCAGAGGATAAGGGAGGTTTGGCAGGTTGTATTAGTGGGTAGTGACCTTGCTTTTGTGGAGGCATCTCTGGGTGACCAATTAGTTCTGTCTTTAACAGAAGAGGCATCTGCTGTCTTTGGAAGCTGCAGATGAAGCCAAGGGGCTTCAAGCTCTCCAAACTTGAATTCCTGGGTTTCTTGGGGATTTCTGGGAGCATCACTAGTGTTTTGGAAGGGACATGTTCTCCTTGGGATGGATGGCACTGGACTCTCACCCTGAAATGGGCAGAAAAGACAACTGAGAGGCCTAAGCAGGAAAGGCCCATGTTGGAAAGCTATCCAGTGGACAAACTCAACAGACTCAATTCTTTTAAAGCAGCTTTTATACCACTGGTGTGAAAAAGTTGGATTTTTGGTCAGTTTCCCTAAAAGAGGCTGTGCCTTCCACAAAAGTCTGCACAGAAAACAAGTTGAATATGGAAGCACCATGACCATGGCACTAAGACCTGTCCACCAGAAGATGACCATAGGAAGAGGGGCAGAGAGCTCTTGGAGTCCAAGAGCATAGATCCAGGAAGCTTTGAGCCTTGTTTCCCAATGGGGAGCTGCAGAGCATTTTTAGTTCCTGAAATGACAAAGAAACAAGAGTGGTTCCTTTCAACAACACGAGGTCCAGACCACTCTGGAGGTACCTAGAAGTTAAACTGACCTGAGATTAGTGGTGTCCTGAGATCCTTTAGGCAGCAGAGCATTGACAGTGGCTTGGGCTCTGTTTTATTCTCTCTCAGTGATCTCCAGAGACTTGGAGGCATGGAGCCCTGCAAGAAGTCAGAGTTGGCTCGCTCACTGCTCAGGTCAAGTCAGAAGGGATGGAAGAAGGGGACAGAGGTCCCCATGCTATTAAGAAGCAGATTTGTGTCCAAGATGTAACGACACATGGTAAAAATGTGTTTTGAGGGTTTCTGGGTCCTTCAGTGGCTGTACAGTTGGGCATTAGGTTATGCCAAGCTCAAGTGCTGAATGGGAAACCAGTGCACCAGAAGATCCCCCAAAAGATACCAGAGCTTAAAATATATAGAAAAAATCTGCAATTTTAGTCTGGTGAAGTCTTTCTCTGAAATATGCAGTCTTAGCAAAGGAAGGTAAGAAAGTGAGGAAGATGGCAATGAAACTGTACTTGTTATTGCCCTTCCACTTGTCAGGAAAAAGTGGCTTTTCAAACAGTAAACAGATCATCTCAGACCCCAACAGAATCAGCCTAGAAACACCAGAGCAGTCTCACCATCCAGCCCACAGTCCTGCCAGACCATGACCTTGATGACCAGATATCCCAGGAGGAGGCGTAAGGCTGGTAAATATTGAGAGGATAATCTTCCCCCAACTCAATAGGCATCATGCCCATCCCATCTCAGGCTGGCTTGAGTCTCGACGGTGCACCTTGAATGACTTTTCTGAAAGGACAATGCCATTAGCTATGAGGACACGGCTCTTCCTGCTGCCAGCCCCTCTTTGAACTGTTAGCTCACCACCGATGACCTCCGTTGGCAGTGAATTTCTTACAGATCTGCCTGGGCACCCAGCTCACAGGTTGTACAGCCCAGCCAACTACTCCAAGGTGAACAACCCAACCTTTCACCTTCTGGGCCTGCTTGGGATCCCAGCTCATAATTTCGCGTGCTCTTTGTGTAGCACTGAGACACAGGGAGAATGGTGGCACATTTGGATGTGCTCTGAAGAAGCTGAAGCTCTAGTCTTGATAAGAACGACAGTCTGTTATCCCATTCCTGTTGGGTTCCTCGTCTGCATCCACACCAAGAAATAGAAGAGCCCAGGGCCTGGGCAGAGGCCCTGCAACTCAGTTGTCAATATTGCCCAAGTGTAAGCAATGTCCTTGGCACAGTGTTGGCTGGGGACAGATAGCACTGACTTGAAGAATTAGCCGGGATCTGGAGACAACAAGCACTTTATTTGGTTGAGGGCACCTTGTTTTGGAGGCTAAGTGCCACTGGGAAAAAGAATGGGGCCTGGCAGTGTTTGGTTTATCTTTATAGATGCGGTCAGCATGGCCCTTGACAGGTGCTGGTTAAATGGCATAACGAGCTGAGGTGTGATAGCCAAGCAGATGTAATATTACCCAAAAACAGACTAAACCAACGACCAAGTCCATGCTTAGTGAGAGAGACGAGGTTTATGGGAGAGATCATATCTTTTACTAGAAATATATTTTATTATTAAAATACCTCCCCCTTTAAACCATGCCTGTTGTATTACCTTAACCTTTGCCAGCTACCAAAGCATGACTAGGAAGTTTTTAGAAATGCTTTGCAATGGATTTTGTCTCAGTATTGTCATTCTAGTGTTAAAAAAATGCTCTGTTTTAATCCCTCTTTTATTCCTTTATGGCCTGCACCCTTTTCATATCCCAGGGTATATACCAAAGCAAGAGAATTCAACTTCGCAAGGTGCCAAAGGTTTCTTATTATGTCCAAAAATACCTTCCCTGCTTTACGTGGGAGCTGAGGGGATCAGTATGTTCCAGGAAGAACCCAGAATTTTTTTGCTCCATGCCTTCCCTTTGTTGTCCTGCCAACAGAGCCTCAAGGACAGCATATGGCCTTGTTACATTTGCTTTTTCTTAAAAATATATAAATAAATAAATGAACCAGAGAGCTGCACGAGTTTTAATAGTGCAAAATGAGCTGTGTTTAAGTGCATTTCCCTCAGACAAGCAAGAGACTTCTGCAGAATCCAGCAGCCTTACGGCTAGCTGTATGTTCCTGCAATAATTCCTTATTTTCCAGGCATGAGAAATGATTGCTTCTTCCCAGCCCAAGACTGGTTTTAAATGTCTTTCTTTGCTTTCTTCCCAGAATAATTCCCCCAGCTCTGATGCTTACTTGCAACTCAGCCTTGGGCTTCCTCAAAACTCATAGCCAGGAGCACTGAAAGACTTTGCATCAAGGGGCCAGTTTCCCTCAATGTGAGAGTGTACAAAGTACAAGTAGGAGAATTTGGCCCTTTGTAAATTTTATGTGAGTAGGGAGCATGCATCTCTGTTAACCTGTGGTGTGTCTTGGCTTTCAGACTTGCCCTATACAGACTAGGAGGCGTAACATCAGCATCTTGAAGACCCCCTTTTTATTTCCCTGAAGCAAGTGGGAGTTTCAGGACCGACTTCATAGGATCGTTTTGTTGGGCTTGGCTTTCAGAGCACTGCGAAGAGCTACAGCTAGGCAGGCACAGCGGGTGAACGTAGAAACCTAAAACCTGTGCCGTGAGATGGAATCCAGAGCAGAGAAAACCTCAGATCTACAAAGGTCCTATGAACTTCAGCTCGTTGTGAGACTTTCCTCTATACGGCCGCTGGAGACACTCTCTCAGACTGAAGACTAGCAGTGACTCAGAAGCTCTTCCCTCCCCAGTCCTCCCAGGGAAGAGCTAAAGTTGGAGCAGTTCTGCAGTGTGAGCCCTGGGGAAATATTTGGCACAGCAGTCTGAGGCTGTGTTAGGATTTTGCAGATTTGGCAAAGCAGATGGCTGCCCAACTCTTTGGGTCTCTTGAATTTGCTCATTCCAGCAGGTCTTGTGTTCAGTGCACTGGATGCTTTTGCATAATTACTTTTCTGTGTAAATTTTGAACCTTTTTTTTTTTTATTGGAGAAAAAAAAATACATTTACTTCTTATACTGTGACACAACCATCCTTGATATAAACCAGTCCCATTTCCAATGGAGACTCAGTCAGTCACAGGTAATTCAAACTGCAGAGAACCTCCCTAACCCCATACTGGAGCAGTAAGATTCCTTGCTCAGGAAAATAATTGCTTTATTTACATGGAGCAAAAGTCAGCTGAAATTAATCTGATATTAAAAACTGTACCAAATAACATCATTTTTCAAAATGGAGAATTTCAAGCCAATGCACGAAAGGGAGATTGGCATCAGTGAGGAAATCTGACAAACGTACATAACATCCATGCAGTTATCCCTGCTCTGCTGGTGGAGAACACCAGAACTCTGCCACAAGCCTTTCAGTCTTGACTTTCCCTGCATCAAATTATTGGGCTGAAATCACCAATGGAGATGTTGCTTAGAGCCCACTGTTATTTCAGCCTTCAAGATAGGGTATTGGGACATTGAACAAAAATTCATTGTGCCATCTGATGAAGCTGGAGCTATATTATTGGCTTCATAGTAACCCCACTCACCTCCTCTTTTATCTTTTCAAGTCAGTTCTCACCAAATACATTTTTTCCCCAGTATCAATAAGGAAAAAAATACTGCTGTCTCTTCTCATAACTCCCAAATTGTGGAGAAGATGGTTGGATTGTCCTGCCTCTGTAGTTTTCTTGGTACATTTGCTCTGGGTTAGGAAAGCAAGAAGAGGACTATGGCCAAGGCATGTCTTCTGTTCTTCTGCTCTGCTCTGTGAACTTTAGCAGAGGTTCTTCCTCTAGCTGTATCGTGGCTGTTACCATAGTAGGATCTTAGGTAAGTAGTTTTGTAGGTACTATGAAGGACGCTATGAGAATACTCTGCCATTTTCCTTCTTTGGTAATTTGTCTTAGCAACAATAATGCAAGTGTACATGTTTGTACATGGCTTATTTAGTATTCTTTATTAAAATATGTTTAGTCTCCATCATCACAATAATTATTCACCCTTCTGTACCTTGAACAGATACACATGAGGCAAGATGCTGGTATTTAGACATTCTTCCAGGGCAATTTTATTTCCTCTTTTGCAAGAACTGAAAAGGTCTCCCACAGAGTTCCAACGGAATCTCTGCAGTTTGAAAGTTATGACTGAGTCTCCACTAGAAATAGGATCTCTTCCATAGGAGTGATTCTTGGTCCTTTTTAGCCTTCTGTTTGCACCATACCATCCCGGCTGATCTGGGAGGCAAAAAGATGCAAAAATGGATCACTTTGCAATCTAATGTGAGACGAGTCTCACCTGACATCTACTGTGTGGATGCACCACACAAATAGATTAAGGAAAAGAGGCAGCTTTTACAGATTTTAGGAAGGAATATGTGCTTCTGGGATGCAATTCCTGTCATTGGAAAGCAGCCATCTGCACTTTGTCAGATGAATCATATCCTAGAAGTGTCTGTGCCTGTCTTGACTTTAGAGGAAGTCCAAGATACTATCTCAAATACAAGGATCAGTCTCTGTTTGTTTGGATAAGCAGGACCCCACTGTCTCAAGATCAAAATGGGTTTTAAAAATATAATCCACACACTGCTTGCCTGTCAAGGTTGTCTTCTGCTTCTTACACTTCTTATGTGTGTGGAAAGAAAAGGACCTCTTGAGTTCGGCATTATAATGCCATTCATGATTGAGCCAAGTTGATGACATTAAAATTTACATTTCTCCAAAATGTTCCATTGGAACCTTAATGGCCAGCTCACACATTATTTGCACAGTAGCCCTCTCAAACAACCTAATTTTCATTTTCTGAACCTAATTCAGGGTTTCAGCAGGGAAGTCTCATCTGGTGAAACTATAGAAATCACTTTCAGTCTTCATCTTCTATCCTGACTTGATCATAGTCAATTTTGCTTAGCTTGTGCATGTAGGTAAGCTTGCCACCCAATGCAGAATGGTTTTAAAGAATCAATATCAACTTGCCAAGCCCCTCCAAAAGGGTGGCATGAGATTCCTCAGCACCTCTTCCAGATTTGTACCGCAACACATCGAAACAATTCAGAAGTTTGAATTGTAATGTCTGCTGCTTTACAATATGAGAGGAAATCATTCAGTGTACCCACCTCTCTTACACAAACCTGGCATCCTTTTGTGATCATTCATTGTCATTTTCAAGAGAGGTTTTAGTGTAATAGCATCAAGGACCCAGTGCTGAGACATTCCCTGTGCTCCATAATGCACAGATCTTTCCAATGGCTTTCTGGACATCTTGCTGGAATCAGGACACTGTGAGCTGGATTTAAGATGGATCAATAAGTTCAAGATGGAATACAACAGCACTGAAATGTGTCAGTACTTTGGAAAATCCAAAACTCAACAAATTTTCAAGAGCTTGAAGAGAATAAATGTTCCTGGTAAGATTTACTTTATCTGACTTAGATAACTAAAAGTTAACTCTCCAAATTCAAGCTCTTGTAGCTCAATTTTCTTTTTGATTCTTGGAGAATAATAGTCCTAGCAGAGAGATCTAAAGAGGGGTGAATCAGTCTCTGGAAATGTCTTTTTCTTTCCACTGACGACAAAAGGAGTCAAGGGTGATTTTCCAATGCAATGTGGATATAGGAGGCCATTTTCACTAGTCATGCAGAAAATTCTTTTGTGTAAGAATGAGGCAACATTCCTGCTGTCCTACCCAAAATTCATCAGAGAAGTTCAGACATTAACATCCAAGGGGCAAAATCACCTGATGAGACAGAGGTCTTTGCCATTTCCTGGAGTAATGAAGCTTATCCTTCCCAAATAGACTCACAGTCTCATGTCCCAGGGCTTTACATAGCCCAGTTTTAAGCAGTTTGGCATATCAGATTTTGACCATTTCTTTTCTAGCCTGGGAACTTGTGCTTTGAATTATCTGAGTACTTTCTGGTCAGAAAATAAAAAAGTCTCCATGGACATCCTGACTTTTTAGTCTTTTTGGGTTAGGCTTGTGATTCACTGTCTTGCTGTTACTTAGAGTTTGCAAGGAGTGGTGCTGTTCCTTTTACAAGTTTTGGGGGCTGAATTTCTCTTTGAATTTTATTCTTGCTTTCGATTAATGATCATAGCTAAATAAATGCCTTTTTCAGTGAAAACTGACCAGCCCACCTAGCACAGCCTCCATACTTTGACTGCTTTTCTGGAGGCTGATCAAGCTTTAAGAGGAATGCTTCATTTAATGAAAGCCCAGGGCAGAAGAGCACTGGCATAAGCATGTGTCTAATCCTTGAACCTTTCATCTTTTTAGGTATTATTCCTGATCAGGGACTTTTTCAAGTTTCTTAAGATTCTTACTTTCCTATGAGTCAGATTGGTATGAGCTCCCACAGTGTTTGGTAGATGTCATCAGCCATGTCATCAGCGATGAAGGAAAAAGAAGAAGGTAACCAGTACATGTAGGAGCTCCTCAAGCCAAGATCGAGGTGTGCCGTGACAGAGATGTGGGTTCCTACGTGGAGAGGCTTTGCAGTGAGGAGCTGCAGGGAGTTGAGTGGAGATGCTGAGCCTGAAGGATGCAGTGCCTGGCAGGACCAACGTGTGGCCACTGATAGAGACAAGGGCATCCCACTCCTGTGCTGGACTTGTGCTGTTTCTTGGTCTCACAAGTGTTAGGAACAGTCTCAAGTGTCAGGAGAGAGAAGCAGGGATGGAAGATCTTTGGAAAAATATTTGTCTTTATCTCCACTGAGCTCGTAATATTCTTTCAACCTCCTTTAGCCTCTGGCTGGGACTTCATTTAGCTGAGGAGCGCAGTGCAATTTTCAAAGTAAGAGATTTTTCTTTTAATATAAAATGTACTCTCTGAGTAATTCTGCAGCCTTTCCCACCTGAGGAGCCTGTAGTAACTAACCTAGCCATTAGGAGCAGGGAGAGAAACTGAAAGATGGAATAATCCCACTAAACTTTCACTCTCTAAAAATCAAAGTGCCTTGTCTAACCTCTATGCATCTGCTTCCTCTACCATCAGCAGAAGGAGATAGGCACGTCCAGGGAGGAATTCATCCTACACATCTCACAACACTTTTTTGGGGTCTACTTTTCTCGTCAGTAACTTGAAGTGAGATGAAACTCATCCTGTTTGCCTGAGTGAAAGTAACTTGAGGAAGCAGAAATCACAAAATCAAGCACTAACTAAATTCCTGAAGTGCTGTTCAAGGGACAGGGATATTTCTGCCCGGGTGGTTGCAAAGTCAACTGGACTCCTCTTTGTGGAGCTGTGATATCACTTGCATCCTCAGATCTTCCTGACTATTTTCTAATCACTGTTTTCTTGTTTAGACAAAAATCTGGTTGGTTATAAAGTAAGATCAATGTCTTTGACTTAATGAGCAAGTTTATGTCATGATTCTACTATTTTAAAGCTTGTTTAACTCAGAAGGGTCAAAGCTGGTTTCAGTAAGTCTGTAACCCCTGCTAAACATAAGCATAATTAAATAGTATTGAATTGTAATTAAAGAACAACTGCAAAGGCATGGTCAGAACATCCTCCAATTCAATTTCTTTTTATCATAAATCACTTGTTTTCCTTTCAATTGGTGATTTTTGCTATTTCATAGTGAGCCAGATTGTGTCAATTAACAAAGTACTTATAGCAATGTGTATATGAATTCATCAAAAATGCATGTCCCAGGCTTGATGAACCAGAACACCACGTTGGAAGAAAAATTCACGTTGATGAATCCACTGTCCTTCATTCTTTCTGTGTGAGATCAAAGCACAAGAACTGGCCTTACCCATGCCAACCAGAGGTGCTTCCAGCCCCAGGAGTACGTGCAGAAACCAAGCTGGTGTAGAACACTCTGGAGTCCCTAGTTCAGAAAGCAACTTGGGAACAATGATTTGGAATAAGAGAGTGAATCTCTCAGGAAGGTGTGTGCAGCTTTTCACAGTTTTTGTCTACAGTAGTTGTGGGTTAAAGATTGACCATTGTCCTCTTAGAGATAGCCAACGTAAATGGCTGGATGCTCCAAATTTAAGCTGTGCTAATGCAGATAGTCCAATATAACTGTCAAGATCCACATTGCAGGCAACAGGAAAAGGCTGGTACTTCTGGGAAGTGATCCATCGCATATCTCTTTCAGGATGGAAGGAGGGATCCTAGGCAATCCCATAGATATTTATCTTCTGGCTGGCTAAATATGCGTGCAGTAGAAATGGTAAGACTTTATCATCTACTGTGTTGAATTTCAGCTGTGCTTCCTACTCTCTCCTTGAAATGATTCTTCCCACTTTAACCACACCTGACACATGGAAGTGACTATTTGCTTGCTAGAACATCTTGGCAATTTGACCTAGTCCTAATTTCACCCTGGGCTTTTTGTTTTCTTGTTTAACATAGTGTCTTCCTGGTAGGCAGGGATGGAAGGACTAATCTCACCTGATCCTAAAGCAATGGAAGAGGCTTCTTCACCCGAACTTGTTGCCTATACTGCTACAGCCAACAGAGCAAAACATGCTGTTAGAGGCTGTGATTCATCAGATTTTAGGAAGAAGAATCACACTCCAGAAGTGGCTGTTATGTCTGTTGATTGCAAGCCAGTCAGAGTTTAACATCAAGTTATTGGCTGTAAATATCTGAGCAGCAGTGCTGTGGCAGGATGGGTGTCTCTAATGGTTGGACATCCTGCATTATGTCATTTGACTCATGTCTGGTGGTGCTGGGTGACCTCTGCCCATGGCCATAGGTAGTCCATCCACTCAGTGCTTCCCCAAGTGCTTCGTCTTTAGTGCTAATGCGAACAGAGTGGGGACTACTGCATGAATACGGCAAAGGAAGAAAACTTGTTAGTAGGGATTTATTTCCAGAGGAAACCAGGAGAATTATCTATACCTTTTGACATAGATGAAGGAGCTGTAGGGTCTTATGCCATAGCCATTAAGTCATGCGTGTTCCTAGGGCATGCGTACAGGCTGGATGCAGAGATGTGCACCACCAGGGAAGATTTGTGTTGGCAGCACACCACGAGTGACAGACAAGTAGCACAGTGATGGTTCTTCTTCGGGTACTGGGATGTTTTGTTGTCCTTTAAGAGGAGACAGGAGCTTTAAGCTGTGGGACCTCAGTTGCACTCATCCTTCTTGCAAAGACAGGGCAGTCAGTTGCAGTGATGTGATTCTGGATTATCTCCATTGAATTATGGGGTTGGATTCGGTTTTGCCCCAGCAATTCACTGAGCAGCTCCTTTCTGGTGTGTTCTCAGTGCCTGCTTGCTTAGCTGTAAAGTCGTCTTTTTGGGGTAGAAGTTGAGCATCTTCCTTGAGTTAACCCCTCTCAGTGGGTTATTGCCAGGGCTGCAGTCATTTGCATCTCATCTCGATAACTTTTAGAAAGAAAAAAGCCCCTTCCCAACACATCTGTGGCTTGAAAGCCTGGGGCCGGCACGGGTGAGTCCCTGCCAAATAATTTCTAACATGAAATGCACAAACTCGAATCCCAGCTGGGGGAGGTCGGGCACCAGCCAGAGAGGCTGAGCGAGGAGCAGGAGGCTGAGAGCACCGAAGGAAAACACCCCTGCCCTCTGGGAGCTCAGCGGGGTGGCAGAATGCCATGACTCAAACACACAGCCACGTCCCTCATTGACCGGTTTTTAACATTCCTTTAAACGTCGGGATCTCAACAAAGTTTTCATGCTTTTTCTTAAGGCAAAAGTACGTGCTTGTGAAGTTGTGAAATCGGTGTGTTATTTTGTATCTGTTTAAAAAAAAAAAAAAATGTATTTAAAGCTAAAGAGCCGTTATTGTGCGGGGTTTTTTCTCAAACTGGTGCATACACTCTACATCAGGGACCTACTATACACAACAAAAATCAGTGATACAGCTACTGTAAAACCAGATACACACCTTTTACTGTAATAATAACTTTAAAACCTTGCACTGTAATGGTTGCTATTAAAAAAAAAAAAAAAGAAAAAAGAAAAAAAAAAAACTCTTGTCAGAACTGATTTTGTATCTTTGATTATACCTGAAATTTTAGCATTTTTGTATACTTACCATGTCAACGATAGCATCCTCCATGGTTAGTTTCCGGGTTCTGTTTCCTTTCTGTCTCCTAAAACACGTGCATTGCTACAGGATGTTGATGGGCAGGGTATGGCCACAGGAACCGAGTCGGTCACCCCAGCTCTTGTCAGAAAGATGCGCCCGAGCAAGCCGAGTAGAAGGAAGAGCAAAGCCCCCCAAAACCATTTGGATGGTTGCAGAGCCCGTCAGCAGTTCCAGCTGCCCCGAGCGTATGACCAACAGAGCCAGCCAGCGACTCCCGAGCCACTTCTTTGTCCTGGCGTTGTTCTGGCCGCCTTGGCTGTCCAGCTCCATCACACAGCAATGCATTGCGAGTAGGTAGGAAATCCAAACCAACGAGATAACTTTGCTCAATCACTACATTTATTGACTTTTTTTTTTTTCCCCCTTTAAAATAATTTTTTTAAATAAGACATATTTGGAATCAAACAGCATGGTGTTGCAATCCTTCCTATTTTTAAATACTGATACATTCTGTGTGTAAAGTCTTGTTTCTTAGCTAAGAGAATCTTAAATGTGGAGCTGAGTTCGAACCATTTTTTTCCTTGTTGTACTGTGATTTGGGAATTATTTTGATATAATCCTTTAATTTGGTAGAAGATTTCCCACACCTTCTCCCTCCTTCCTATCATCATCTCATATTTTTTACAAAAGAAAAAAACAAACAAACAAAGGAACAAATAATCTTTTTTTCTCTCTTTAGGCTGTGTAATGTTGTGTTGTCCAGATTCTGTATAAAAATATGTATATGATGTATCTGATATTTGGCAGCGAACGGCTGCAACTTTAACCAATATAATTAACAAAGAAATGCATAATGTTGGTGTTTTAAAAAGTAAAAAAAAAAAAAAAAAATCTAGTTAAGATGTTTGTGTAAACTTGCATGGTTTAAAATGTACTTAGTGCATTGAGAAATGTTGTTAGGGTCCTAAGTGAAAGGCTGGTTTACTTTTTGATTCTAATGGTGATTGGTTTGTTGATCAGAATATCCCCTATACTGTATGTCTTAGTTTATTTAGCATATTTATTTATTTTTTTCTCAAGATCTAGCATAGTGTATCTATCTATATGTAATACTGTTCCTTAAAACCAGGTTGTGGAAACTGCGTGTCGTCCGGCAAACCGATGTTTTGCATCACAGTCGTGGTTCAGTTGCGTTCCATTTAATTTGCTGTGAAGTCCAGGTTTGGCTTTCCTTTGGGATCTTATTTGCCAGTGGGGAGATGCCAGAGACCAGGCTGCCAGTGCCCCGGGGACAAGGATGACCCAAGTGGCTGGCTCCAGCTCAACACTAGGACATGTCAGGCCTGGCAGTTTCGGGCAACCGTGGGGTATGAGGGCAGGATTTGGTCCCTCCTTAGCAAACGAAGGCTGGGTTTTTCCTCTCGGCAGCATGTTTTTTTATCAGGATCACAGCAGGTATCCCCCTGGGGTTTCTCCCAGCTCTCCAAAGGACAGATCCGGCTTTTAGCGGCAGCCATCCAATGTTGCTGAATTAACGGGGTAGCGGCAGCAGAGTGAGGACAATCGGCTCTTGCCACGAGGGAGCTTTTCAGCACCTGCGAGGAGCTCCATGCTCCCTTCCAGAAGCACAAACCCACCGTGTTCAAGAGGAGCTCGCTCCGTGCCCCACAGAGCTGAGCCATGCCCGACGGGTGCGATGAGAGCTGGGACCGATGGTCAAAGTGGGCAGCATATGGTCAACGGACGTGGCTCATTTTCACATCCTCTGTCCCCATGAAACTTCTCATTGGTTTTCTCCAAGCTTTGCTTCTGCTGAACTGCCAGAACAGGGACATTTCCAAGCCTCCAGCAGCACCTGCACTGACTTTAGTGACCATCAACAGCTCCTGAGATTGACCTCTCCGCCCCGGTCAATGCGGAGCCGCTCGTCTCTCTTAATGCCTGAAAGCTCTCCAGTGGTCTTTCCCAAAGATGAGACGGAGCAAGACTTAGATATACATTGCTACCCACTTTCTTGGAGTTCTTCATCCCAGAGGGTCTCAAAAGGGCTTTTCCGGCATCCCACGGTCTTGCCCGTGCAGCCTGTAAATGGCAGAGCACTGTTACCCTACAGTGGCCACCTCCAGGGTGACCCTGCCCAACGTCTGCCTGCTCACGGCATCTCTATGCAAGTCTAGTGTGAGAGGTGTGGGCTTGCAGAAGTGTAACATGCCCAAATCCCAGCCAAGTGCACGTTAAGACCCAAAAGGGCAGGCTGGCTCATTTCATTTTCCCTTTCTGAGCAGTTCCGCTCTGTATTTTTCCATCCTTATAAAATGTTGGGAGATGTCCAGGCAACTTAAACTTCTCCATTTTGTATTCATCAGCTTTTTCCTTCCTAAAGGCTTATACAATATTCCTTTTGCACAGAAGAATAGGGAACAAAAATCTGCTTCTCCTCTGCTCCAGAAGCAGGACAACTCCACCTCTCTCTTTCCTTCTTTATGCAAAGCTATTGAAAGAATAATTTTCTCCCAGTCTTCTCTGATCTCCACCATTTCTTTAAACCGTGCTTACACTCTGATTTTGCTGCTCAATGGTCTAACTGGTTTTCATCTGGAAATACACAGCCTCTTTGTGGCTCCACAAACACTGCGGGGAAGCCGGCTTTTAGAGCAGCCGCCTGCACACAGCCAGCCTCCAATGCTCGGTCCTTCTCCCCTGTCTCAAGGCCAGCATGCAAATGTTTTAATTTGGGCAATTAACCACACAGCTGATGTAAATTATCAGAGTCCTACTGAAATAACTGGAGCCATCCGATAAGGCACCAGCCAAGGGCATGGCACGGCTCTCCACCTGCTGCCAGAAGGATGTGCAGCTTCTGGTTGCCTACCACATTTGCTCAGCTCAACAGGAGCATGTTCTGGGGTTAGACAATAACTCTTTTCAGAAATATTGCACTGGTTTACAAGCCAGCCGTGCTGCTTTGCTTATCCTCTAGCCTCACCCTCATCAGCAATCCGTGAGCAGAATCTCTCTGTGTAGACAGGCTTTCCCCTTCCGGCCCCTAAGAAGAACCAGTCCCACAGCTTGAACTTCCATCCTTGAAACAAAAAAAGTGGGGAAAATAAATAAGAAAAAAATAAAAAAAATGCCAAGCCCTGAAAATATTCAGCAAAGCCCAGGTGAGGCTGAGATTTTGCAGGCCAGAGCTGTGGTTTTATGCAGGACTTTACATGACTGTTTTATTTCCAACGCAATAAAGAATAACCAACTTATTGTAGCAAACCTTGCGCCAGGTGCTATCTCCCAAAACCTTCTGCATCAGACAGTCTGCCCTGTATTCTCTCTGCCTAGGTCCACTTTGCAGAATTTTGAAGGGGAAAATATGTCCTTTGTCTCAGTCCAAGCAGGGGCAGATTGCAAAAGGGGAAAACCAAATGGCTTTACATGTGTTTTTTGTTCTGTCTTCCTTTTTTCTAAGATGTCCTTCCTTCCTTCCTTCCTTCCTTCCTTCCTTCCTTCCTTCCTTCCTTCCTTCCTTCCTTCCTTCCTTCCTTCCTTCCTTCCTTCCT